>CAWUFW010009473.1:600000-781915 GCA_963921515.1 Calotriton arnoldi | reverse complement strand
CCTGTAAGTGACTTACTTGTAGCTTCCCTAGAAGTGTCCTAAAACTCTAACTTTCTAAGTGCGACAATTGCGCTGACTCGTACAGGGTTCGCGTCTGTGTTAGACACACCGCGTCCATCTCCTTTGTAACACTATCTAAAACT
Organism: Calotriton arnoldi; assembly: GCA_963921515.1. Classification (NCBI taxonomy): domain Eukaryota; kingdom Metazoa; phylum Chordata; class Amphibia; order Caudata; family Salamandridae; genus Calotriton; species Calotriton arnoldi. The sequence continues at coordinate 781,772 of CAWUFW010009473.1, read as the reverse complement.
GTATCCTTCGACTCGTACTGAGTCCGATCGGTGTTCGCCTCGAACACACAAAGGGCCTGTAACACTGAGATCTCCATTGCACTGACTCGCACAAGGTTCGCGTCTGTGTTAGACACAGCGCATCCATCTCCCTTGCATCTCTATCTGTGACCGCGTCCTTCGACTCGTACAAGGACCGATCGGTGTGTTCGCCTCGAACACGCAAGGGACCTTTAACATTGATATCCCAATCGCGTCTGAGCGCATAGACTCGCACAGGACTCGCACCGGTGCCAGGTCACCGCGTCCGTCCCCTGTGGGTCTCCTTCAACTACCTGGGGTGGTTCTTGGGGGTCCCTCGATTCTAGATGCCCTAGACCTAGGTCTAGCAAACTAAGATTGTGATATTTGATTGTGCTAAACTTATTCTGATCATATTTGACTTGTACATATGTTCCTGACCTCTAATCTCATAAAGAGATTAGTAGAGAGTGTTTATTAATAAATACATATATATATTTGATATATATATACCTGTGTGGTGTCTTTTCATTTGGTGATTCAAGAGATTGTGTGGTAAAACAAGCTGCTTTACATTCCTTCAAGACTTAGCCTGAAGGCTGCTCTCCACAGCTACCACTAGGATAGCTTTCTATAAAGGTTGTCTTAAACCTATCTACCATAAGAGTCGAATTGTACTGGTGCAAGGTGTCCACTTTAATTAGTGAACAGCATATACCAGGCCAACTTCTCACAAACTGCATACGTGAAAGGCAGTATATCTGAGTGTTGGAGTGTATAAATGACTATATGTGAGAGTGAGTGATTTTGAGAGTGGCTGTATGGATCAGTGTGTGCTTGTATTAGTTATCGTATAAGAGTGTAAGTATGTGTTAGTATATGTTTGAATAAGTGAGGTGGTGTGTGTATAACTGTATAGGTGAGTAAATGGGAGTGTGATTGATTCTTTGCATGACTGACTAGGTGTGTGAGTAACTCTATGGATGAGTGGTGGTGTGTGAGTGTCTGTATAGATATGAGAGTGCATATGATAGTGCCGTATTGATGGTTGACTGCATGTATGAGTGACTGTATGGGTGAATGAGTGGATGTGTGTGTAGACCTAGGAATTAGTGAGTGGGTTTGTACTAACTGGAATTGGTGTGTCTATGGTTTCGAAAATGGTAGTCTGTATTTTAGAGTGGGTGTATCAAAGGTTATATTAGGGTATGAGGAGGTGCATCAGATTATCACGTGGATGAGGTGATCAGTGATGTCATCAGTGATGTCATTTGAGATGTCATCAGTGATGTCACTGACCATGTCATGAATGATGTAATATGTGACGTCATCAGCAGTGCATTGCGGGGGCACGAGTTATAGTTAGCTGAACTAACTACAACGGCCAAATTTCTCTGGTTTTGTATGAGTGAAATGTCCAACTAACTATAACGTCCCTGAAACCTGTGGTTTTTTCAAGTGAATTTCTAAGGTTTTTTAAATGCTAATTTCTAACTATAACGTCCCTGAAACCTGTGATTTTTTCAGTGAATTTCAAAGGTTTTTTAAATGCTAAATTCTAACTATGCCTACAAAGGTAGGACATGTGCAGAAAGAGGAAGAAAGGCGCAGAAAGAAGCACGAGAAATGCAGAAAGAGGCAACAGAAGTCCAGAAAGACGAAGAAAGGTGCAGAAAGAAGCAAGAGATGTGCACAAAGAACCAACAGAGGAGCAGAAAGAGGCGTTGTTGCAAAGTCATCCTGTGCCCCCAACTTTTTGCTGACGGGTACTGGTGGTAACTGACTCTGACTAATCAGGCCTGGAGCCAGTGCTATGCTGAAAGACACTTAGAATACAGTGAAAACACCTACATACACTAGGGTACACTATGGGTTGGGGTACCCCTGTGATTGGCATGACCTCCCCTGTATGGCCCTAGTACATAATAGGGCAGGGGGATTAAAACTACCTCTAACTAAGAGGTGCAGAAGGAGGCAAGAGAAGTGCAGAAAGAAGCAACACAGGTGCCGAAAGAGCCAAGGGAGGTGCAGAAAAAAGCAAGTGAAGTGCAGAAAGAGGCAGGTGAGGTGCAGAAAGAAGCAAGAGCAGTGCAGAAAGAACCAACAGAGGTGTAAAAAGAGGGAAGAAGGATGGAGAGAGAGGCAAGAGGGGTGCAGAAAAAGGTAGGATGGGTGCACAAAGAGGCAAGAGAGGTACAGAAAGAGGCAGGAGGGGTGCGGAAAGAAGGAAGAGAAGTGCAGAAAGAGGCAAGAGAATTGCTGAAAGAAGCAACAGAGGTGTAGAAATAAGCAAGAGAAGTGCAGAAAGAGGCAAGTAAGGTGCAGATAGAAGCAAGAGCAGTGCAGAAAGAACCAACAGAGGTGCAGAGAGGGAAGAAGGATGGAGAGAGAGGCAAGAGGGGTGCAGAAAAAGGTAGGATGGGTGCACAAAGAGGCAAGAGAGGTACAGAAAAAGGCAGGAGGGGTGCAGAAAGAAGGAAGAGAAGTGCAGAAAAAGCCAAGAAAAGTGTGGAAAGAGGAAAAAGAGGTACATAAAGAGACAACAGGGGTGCAGAAAGAAGCAAGACAGGTGCAGAAAGAAGCATGGAAAGTGCAGAATGAAGCAACAGGGGTGCAGAAACAGGCAAGAGAAGTGCACAAAGAGGCAGGAGAATTGCTGACAGAAGCAACAGAGGTGTAGAAAGAAGCAAGAAAAGTGCAGAAAGAGGCAAGTGAGGAGCAAAAACAGGCAGGAGAGGTACAGAAAGAGGGAAGACGAGTGCAGAAAGAGACAACAGGGGTGCAGAAAGAAGTAAATGAGGTGCAGAAAGAGGCAACAGACGTGCAGAAAGAGGGAAGAGAGGTGCAGAAAAAGCCAAGAAAAGTGCAGATAGAGGCAAAAGAGGTACATAAAGAGACAACAGGGATGCAGAAAGAAGCAAGAGAGGTGCAGAAAGAAGCATGGAAAGTGCAGAATGAAGTAATAGGGGTGCAGAAAGAGGCAAGAGAAGTGCAGAAACAGGCAAGAGAAGTGCACAAAGAGGCAAGAGAATTGCTGAAAGAAGCAACAGAGGTGTAGAAAGAAGCAAAAAAAGTGCAGAAAGAGGCAAGTGAGATGCAAAAACAGGCAGGAAAGGTACAGAAAGATTAAAGACGAGTGCAGAAAGAGACAACAGGGATGAAGAAAGAAGCAAATGAGGTGCAGAAAGAGGCAACAGACGTGCAGAAAGAGGGAAGAGAGGTGCAGAAAAAGGCAAGAAAAGTGAAGAAAGAGGCAAAAGAGGTACATAAAGAGACAACAGGAGTGCAGAAAGAAGCAAGACAGGTGCAGAAAGAAGCATGGAAAGTGCAGAATGAAGCTACAGGGGTGCAGAAAGAGACAAGAGAAGTGTAGAAAGGAGCAAGTGAGGTGCAGAAAGAGCCAACAGAGGTGCAAAAACAGGCAAGAGAGGTGCAGAAACAGGAAGGAGAATTGCTGAAAGAAGCAACAGAGGTGTAGAAAGAGGCAAGTGAGATGCAAAAACAGGCAGGAAAGGTACAGAAAGAGGGAAGACTAGTGCAGAAAGAGACAACAGGGGTGCAAAAAGAAGCCCATGAGGTGCAGAAAGAGGCAACAGACGTGCAAAAAGAGGGAAGAGAGGTGCCGAAAAAGGCAAGAAAAGTGCAGAAAGAGGTATATAAAGAGACAACAGGGGTGCAGAAAGAAGCAAGACAGGTGCGGAAAGAAGCATGGAAAGTGCAGAATGAAGCAACAGGGGTGCAGAAAGAGGCAAGAGAAGTGCAGAAACAGGCAAGGGAAGTGCACAAAGAGGCAAGAGAATTGCTGAAAGAAGCAACAGAGGTGTAGAAAGAAGCAAGAAAAGTACAGAAAGAGGCAAGTGAAATGCAAAAACAGGCAGGAAAGGTACAGAAAGAGGGAAGATGAGTGCAGAAAGCCGACAGGGGTGCAGAAAGAAGCAAATGAGGTGCAGAAAGAGGCAACAGACGTGCAGAAAGAAGGAAGAGAGGTGTAGAAAAAGGCAAGTAAAGTGCAGAAAGAGGCAAAAGAGGTACATAAAGAGACAACAGGGGTGCAGAAAGAAGCAAGACAGGTGCAGAAAGAAGCATGGAAAGTTCAGAATGAAGCAAGAGGGGTGCAGAAAGAGGCAAGAGAAGTATAGAAAGGAGCAGGTGAGGTGCAGAAAGAGCCAACAGAGGTGCAAAAAGAGGCAAGAGAGGTGCAGAAACAGGCAAGAGAAGTGCACAAAGAGGCAACAGAATTGCTGAAAGAAGCAGCAGAGGTGTAGAAAGAAGCAAGAAAAGTGCAGAAAGAGGCAAGTGAGATGCAAAAACAGGTAGGAAAGGTACAGGAAGAGGGAAGAAGAATGCTGAAAGAGACAACAGGGGTGCACAAAGAAGCAAATGAGGTGCAGAAAGAGGGAAGAGACGTGCAGAAAAAGCCAAGAAAAGTGCAGAAAGAGGTACATAAAGAGACAACAGGGGTGCAGAAAGAAGCAAGACAGGTGCAGAAAGAAGCATGGAAAGTGCAGAATGAAGCAACAGGGGTGCAGAAAGAGGCAAGAGAAGTGCAGAAACAGGCAAGAGAAGTGCACAAAGAGGCAAGAGCATTGCTGAAAGAAGCAACAGAGGTGTAGAAAGAAGCAAGAAAAGTGCAGAAAGAGGCAAGTGAGATCCAAAAACAGGCAGGAAAGGTACAGAAAGAGGGAAGACGAGTGCAGAAAGCCAACAGGGGTGCAGAAAGAAGCAAATGAGGTGCAGAAAGAGGCAACAGACGTGCAGAAAGAAGGAAGAGAGGTGCAAAAACAGGCAGGAAAGGTACAGAAAGAGGGAAGACGAGTGAGTGCAGAAAGAAACAGGGGTGCAGAAAGCAGCACATGAGGTGCAGAAAGAGGCAACAGGGGTGCAGAAAGAAGCAAGACAGGGGCAGAAAGAAGCATGGAAAGTGCAGAATGAAGCAACAGGGGTGCAGAAAGAGGCAAGAGAAGTGCAGAAACAGGTAAGAGAAGAGCACAAAGAAGCAAGAGAATTGCTGAAAGAAGCAACAGAGGTGTAGAAAGAAGCAAGAAAAGTGCAGAAAGAGGCAAGTGAGATGCAAAAACAGGCAGGAAAGGTACAGAAAGAGGGAAGACGAATGAGTGCAGAAAGAAACAGGGGTGCAGAAAGAAGCACATGAGGTGCAGAAAGAGGCAACAGACGTGCAGAAGGAGGGAAGAGAGGTGCCGAAAAAGGCAAGAAAAGTGCAGAAAGAGGCAAAAGAGGTACATAAAGAGACAACAGGGGTGCAGAAAGAAGCAAGACAGGTGCAGAAAGAAGCATGGAAAGTGCAGAATGAAGCAACAGGGGTGCAGAAAGAGGCAAGAGAAGTGCAGAAAGAAGCAACAGAGGTGAAAAAAGAGGCAAGAGAGGTGCAGAAACAGGCAAGAGAAGTGCACAAAGAGGCAAGAGAATTGCTGAAAGAAGCAACAGAGGTGTAGAAAGAAGCAAGAAAAGTGCAGAAAGAGGCAAGTGAGATGCAAAAACAGGCAGGAAAGGTACAGAAAGAGGGAAGACGAGTGCAGAAAGAGACAACAGGAGTGCAGAAAGAAGCAAATGAAGTGCAGAAAGAGGCAACAGACGTGCAGAAAGAGGGAAGAGAGGTGCAGAAAGTACAAGAGATTTGCAGAATGAGGTCAAGAGAAGTGCAGAAAAAGAAAGAAACGTGCAGAAAGAAGCAACAGAAATGCAGAAAGAGGCAAGAGAGGCACAGAGGGAAGCAAGAGTAGCTTGCACACCATTAGTACCAATTTAACACCCACATTTAGCAATAAGTAACAGGTGACCATTCTAGGTTTGCAAAGGGCCTTCCACCACGCTGTAACACTTGTCGCTGCATTTCTGGTAACGTTTGACCCGTTTCAGCTAGAAACAAGGCTTTTTTTGGTCAAATCTGCAGATTAGGGTGCAGATGATGAATTATGTGGCTAATGCAGAAAATGTATAATTGTGCGAAAGTCGGTGCAGCCAAACAGTCGCATAATTCCAGTGGCCCTGCTCATACCTCTGACTAGGTCCACAAGTGCTCCTCAGGGATTCCATCTTTTTTTGTCTGACTGAGTTCATAGTTGAGCTTCTATGGAAACGAGGAAGACTAAACCTGAGGTTACCACTCCACAACACAGACTACCATACCACATAATTACTCTCCATAACACATAATCCCACTCTACATAATTCCTATACATTAAATACCACATACTTTCTATCCACATAATTTCACTGCACAACATATCACATAATTCCACTACACACAACGTACATCCACTCCACTCCAAAAAACATTTGTAAAAAACTTTTGCATTTACAACGCCAATAGCTCTAATTCTCACAAATGCAAAACCTATTACATTGCAGACACTTTTTTAACTAGTAGTCGCGTTTGCAGAGTGGTGGAGAAAGGGTGCTGGGCCTCCGACCAGCGCTCAGGAATTCCGGTGCGTAGGGCTTACAGGAGGTACCAGTAGGGCTTCTTGGCCCCCAAAGTCCCTCAGGAGTAAATTGGACTTCATCCCCATCCCGTATTCTGCCAGGACGCGCGTTTGCAGAATGTTGGAGAAAGGGGGGCATGGCCTCCGAAGACGTCTTAGCAATCCCACTATGCGGGACTTACTGGAGGTAACAAGAGGGGTAGTTGGCCCCCAAGGACATCCTCAGGGGCCAACTACCCCTCCTATTACCTCCAGTAAGTCCCACACAACAGCATTGCTAAGTTCGAAGAGCAGGCCATGCCCCCTCTTCCCACCACTCTACAAACGCGCTCCCTGGCACGCTCTTGGATGGGGATTGAAGTCCCCTTCGCTGCTGGGGGTCCTTTAGGGGCCAACTAGCCTACCTCTTACCTCCAGTAAGCCCCACACAGTGGGATTGCTGAGAGGTGGACAAAGGCCACGCCCCCTTTCTCCACCACTCTGCAAACGCGCCCCCTGGCGTGTTCTAAGTTGGGGGATTAAGTCCCCTTGAATACTGAGGGTCTCTGGGGGCCAACTAGCCCACCAGGTACCTCCAGTAAGCACCACACAGCTGGATTGCAGAGAGGTGGTCCGAGGCCACGCTCCCTTTTTACATCACGCTGCAAACGCGGCTTCTGGCGCACTGCTGCTCGGAGGATGAAGTCCACTTGTGTCCTGACGTCCTCAGGACAGAAGAGGACCTCATCGCCCCACCAGCAGTGCACCAGAAGCCGCATTTGCAGAGTGGTGTAAAAAGGGACGTGGCCTCGGACCACCTCTCTGCAACGCAGCTCTGTGGCGCTTACTGGAGGTACCTGGTGGGCTAGTTGGCCCTCAGGCTGTGCCTCTTACTTTTATTTATTTATTTTTTATTTATTGATGGAGGGGGGCTGCGTGGCCCCCCTCCCGGGCCACTTCTGGCCCCGAGGACCCCATCCCCCGGGGCCTGGCCGCTCCGTTGGGGACCGTGGGGGGAGCCCCAATGCCCCCACAGTCCCGCCGGCTCCCCGCCTCCTGCGGGAGCCGGCATTGCTTTTCCACAAGGGAGCTGCTGACATGCAGCTCCCCTCGTGGAAAAGCAATCCTGCTGCTTCATTGAAGCGAGAGCAGGTTTCCTGATCTCGCTTCAATGAAGCAAAGCAGGGTTTGCTATGGCAGGGTGGGATCCGCATGGCTCCCACCCTGCCATAGCAAACAGCAGTGTCCTGGGGGTGGGCACCCTGGGACACTTCAGGAGCTGGCACTGGGGGTGGCGGTCCCCAGGGCCATGGAGGGCTCCAGGAGGGGGCCCCCTCCCAACTATTTAAAGCCCCGGGGAGGTGGTGGTCCCCGGGGCTTGGGGGGGCCTGCTGGGCCCCCCGCAAATAATTCAAGAAAGCCCCAGGGAGGTGGCGGTCCCCGGGGCTTGGGGGGGTCCGTGAGGCCCCCCCACTCTAATTTTGTTTTTAAAAATACAAGCCCCAGGGAGGTGGCGGTCCCCGGGGCAGTGGGGGGGCCGCGTGCCCCTGCGCATATTCAAGAAAAGCCCTGGGGGTGGCGGTCCCCGGGGCTTGAAGTCCCGGGGAGGTGGCGGTCCCCGGGGCTGCGGGAGGGCCGCGTGCCCTCCCGCATATAATTTACGTAGCCCCGGAGAGGTGGTGGTCCCCGGGGCTGCGGGGGCCCCCGCGGGCCCCCGCTACATAAATAAATTGCCCCCGGGACTTGGCCCACCCGGGGGCTCTGAAAACGAAGCGCGGGAGACCGCGCTTCGTTTTTAAAAATTTTTTGGATGGATCCGCGCACCCGGCACGACCCCGCCCGAAAAAAAATAATGCTTTTTTTGGGCCTCCCTGAGCAGGCCTGGGGGGTCAGGGGGTTTTTACCCTGCCCCCTTTTCTTGTTTTTTTATCTTTCTCTTACCTTTTTCTTTCTCCCTTGGTCCGAGGCACAAGATGGCTGCCAACACTTCCTGGTTTGAAGTGTTGGCAGCCAATCAGAGGCAAGCTCGTGCTCGGGAGGAGATGTGTGGTTAGGCTCCGCCCAGATATATAAATTTTTTCTTTCTTTAATTTCTCAGCAATTACTGAACAGATTTACACCATTTAAAAATAGGTCGCTTTCTGAACCAAGCGCTACCTTTTTGCCAAATTTGGTGTAATTCCGTTCAGCAGTTCGGGCTGTAGCTTTGTCTAAAGTTTCCTATGGAAATTAACATGGGGAAAACGTGTTTTGGGACCCCTTTTTTTCTCGGCCCCCGCTCGACGAATCACCCCGAAACTTTCAAGACAGGAGCGGACTGAAGCGCCCCACTAGTTTTGAAAATTTCGCGAAGATTCATCAACCGGCGCTAAAGTTATTGGGAAAAGAAAAAACGCTTTTTGAATAGAAACGAGGTCCTAACTATAACTACCTACTGGCGACCGCCAGTAGGTAATATATATGTATATATATTCACATTACAACCCAACATTTTCTTTTCCTTTGGCAGCATCAATTTTTCGACGGCTGTGTCTTTAATTACCTCACTCTAAAAATCGTAATTGCAATGGACACATTTATAACCATTGCTCAGTGTACTCTGTAGAGACCAAGGATTGCATGAGTAGGAAAAGGGAACATGAATATCATCCAGTGCAGTCAGTCACTGCCAGCCGCGGCCCGTGCAGGTAAGAGCGGTGGGGCCGGGTGGGGGGGATTTCGACGGATGATGACGAGGGAAAATTTATTATTTATTTAATTTTCCCTCGTCATCGTCCGTCGAAATGCCCCCCCACCCAGCCGCCCCGCCCCACCGCTCTTACCTACATGGGCCGCAGGTGGTCACTGCAAGAAGCTTGCATTACATTCAGCCTCACGCCCAGCGCTCTCAGTCATGCTCCACTATGAGAACTCATTCAGACCGTGAGCTTTCAAAGTCACCTAAAGGTGACACAGTTTGCAGTATGTGCTATACAAGAATTTTATTTTGCATGAAAAACAAAACTACTGAAACGCAACATTCCAGAAACTAAATCTTACCCATACTACCGCACACCATCAACCGCTCCCTGGCGACCGCCAAGTTCCCCGACGACTGGAAACACGCCGAGGTCACCCCCCTCCTGAAGAAACCCTCGGCGGACCCCACCGACCTCAGAAACTACAGACCCATCTCCCTGCTCCCGTTCCCAGCGAAAGTCATTGAGAAAGCCATCAACAGCCAACTCGCCACATTCATCGAAGAGCACAATATCCTCGACTCCTCCCAATCCGGCTTCAGAAAAAAACACGGGGCATGGCTTGAGCGCACAACAAGATGGCCGTTCGTTAGAGAGGCTCTGCCCGGCTGAGCCATCAATCCGCCTAATATCCGCCTTACACACGTCCATTCAGAGCTGTGAACCGAGCGCTCCTTACCTCTGAAGTTTCCTGACTGGGCTGGCGTGGTCATCGCTGCTTGTACTTGCCGCTCCGCTTGCTGGCGAGGAGTGCATGACATCGGCTGCCTCTGCCTAAAATGGCAGCTTCGGCGCGGCCCTGAAGCCGGCGCGCCGCCACTGTGCTGCGGCTTCCTACGCCCGCGGAGGACGTTGCTGCTGCCTGCGGGGCTGGTCCTGCTTGCCGAGCTCTTTTGGTGCTCGCTGGCGCCTTGCCTTCGGACTGCCGTCCGGTGAGGTGTGCTGGGCCCATATCGCCGGAGGTGATGGTGGAGCGGAGCCCTGCTACTCCGGGGCCCGCGGATCCTGCCTGGACCGCCCGGATCTGAGCAGAGGAGAGGTGCCGAATCCTGCATGCTCCGCGCTGGCTGTGGTGAGTGGGTGCGGCCTGCCACTAGCCGGTGACTGTGGAGGCGGTGCCGGTGGGGGTTGGGTCACGGCCTGCGAGCTGTGGCTTGGCGTGGGGGCGCGCAGGAGGGTGGCGGACTGCGCCGGGAGGCGGCTCGACGACTGGCTGATTGAGATTATGCAAGGAGCTCGCTGTGCAACATTCTGGCAATGCTGCTGAAGTTTGGGGTGCAGTGCAGTGGCTATTTTACTGAGGCACATCAAGTGAGCACTGGCACGGCGTGTGACTCTCTGCATCTACGTTGGGAGGCCTCCTCCCACCGCTTTATTGTCTGGGATCACGACTTAAACCTGGTGTGCTGCGCTCTTCTACGATCCTTGCCCCTGTTGTGACTGTGCAGAACTGGCATCAATTGGCTGGCGTCCTATATCTTCTAGGGGGATCTATTGCATTTGGCGCTATTGTACTCCGGTGAGATGGAGGAGTTCCCCCCTTGCTGAGGAGGGTGGCGCTTTACAGATTTGTGCCACGAGGGGCTTATTTGTGGGGGAAGACGTCTCCCTGTGCCCTTTGATTGCACGATCTGCTATAGGGGTGCTAAGTGGGCCAGGGGCCCTGTGCTGCTTTTTGCCATGGGAAGAACGGATAAAACACAACCTCGCCTTACTTTTGAGGCGCGCAAGTCCTCTAAGACTTCGCAGAGGGCGGACTCGGAGGCCGACGCCCCGACTGCTGGGCCTCCCACCCTCGAGACAACACTGCTAGCCATGCAGCGCAGTTTGCAGTCCATAGAGGGGACGATGGCCGCAGTGAACCATCGACTGGACCATATGTCGGCGCAACTCGAAAAACACAATGCTCGTATGGGAGAAGTGGAGCAACGGGTGTCTGCGACGGAGGATGGACTGAGTGAGGTCACTGGGAAGACGCTGAACATGGAGAAGGTCCTATCTCTAATCCAGGCCAAGAATGAGGATTTGGAGGCCCGTTCCCGACGTAATAACATTTGCATAACGGGTCTCCTAGAATCCACGAATATCGGCAAGATGGAGCTGTTCGTTGAGAACTTGATCAAGGAGGTCTTTGGTACCGAACAGTTGTCCCCTATGTTCATAATGGAACGGGCTCATAGATCCCCTGTGGCGCGGCCTGTCCCGGGAGCTCCACACCGCCCCATTATAGCGCGCCTGTTGAATTACAGGGATTGAGATGTGATTTTGCGAATGGCCCGCGACAAGGGGAATATTGTGCATCAGGGAAACTCTCTCTCATTTTTTCCTGATTTTACTGTCGCAGTACAGGCTGCAAGGAGGGAGTTTGGTGCCGTGAAAAAGTTCCTGCACTCCGAAGGGGTCCCTTACGCTATGCTATACCCTGCTCGCCTGCGTATTGGTCCTGAGGGGGACTCCAAAATATTTACAAATCCTAAGGCTGCCCTTGAACATGCTAAACACTTAAAACGGGCAAGGCGAGAGTCTCAGGCGCCCTCAGACACTGAGGAACAGTAGGGGCACGACAGCTCGACCTTTATGCTGTGTTATTGTTGATTGTATCTGTATACTCCGGCTATGTTGCTTCTAATTATTCTTTTCCTCTTCAGGTTGTTACAGTCGGGACTTAATGCCTATATATGCTTCTCTCCGACCGGGAGCTGGGGGATACTGTGCTACTGTGTGATAGGCATGATTATTGGGAATGCTCAGCCACCTCCTACTAGTTGGGAGGCTAGACGCGCTCTGACGCCCCCTCATGGGAGTACCCCATCTGTGCTTGTTGGCATTTTTTTGTTGGTTGGGTTGGGTGGGACTGGGTTGGGGAGCTATTTCTGGGGGGTTTGATTCACCAACAATGGAATGGCTTTGGCCAGTTGGGGAGGCCGAAGTGGGTGGGGGGTTGGCGGGGGGGTTAGGTGGGGTACAGCTGGCCCTGGCTGATTGGTTTATATCTGACATCTGGTGCAAGGTTCTAAATGTAGTTCCATGTACATGTATGCATCTAAGAACTACTAAGTCATATGAGTGGTACTTTTAGATTCCTAACCTGGAATGTACGTGGCCTTAACAGTCCTAAAAAGATACGCACTGTGATAGCGAGCCTTGATAGGCTGAATATTCAAGTGGCCATGTTACAGGAGACCCATCTCACTACTCTCTCAGAATGGACTGTAGGATTGCGGTGGGCTGGGGTGCGGATTGCCTCATCTTATTCTTCGTATTCCCGGGGGGTGATGATCCTGGTCAAGAAGGGAGTCCCATTTCAGGTTCACAGCACAGAGACAGATGATCAGGGCCTGCTGGCTATTGTGCATGGAACGCTTGGGGGTATGAGTGTGCTTTTAGTGAATGTCTATGGTCCGAATGTGGATGACCACCCCTTTTTCGCGGATGTGTGGCGTCGCATCTCTGCCTTTCCCGCTGCTGAGATTCTTTGGGGTTGGGATTTCAATACATGTCTGGATGCTAGCGATGATAGGGCGGGAACGGGGACAGCGAGACATAGGCTTTCTACTGATGCACTTCTGGGAATTCTGGATGCCGGGAACTTGCATGATATTTGGCGAGTGCGGCACCCTGGAGTTAGAGAAAGTACGTTTATTTCTACGGTACATGGAACGTGGTCCCGGTTGGACTATTGGTTGCTGTCGGAGGCTGCTTGTACCTGGGTGAGGGATGTACAACATCTGGCTAAAACTTTGTCGGATCACTCTCCTGTACTCCTTGAGCTGCGCGTCCCTGGTTGTGAGCGCCCCCCGTTCTCGTGGCGCCTGCAACCATCTTCCCTGTCTGATCAGGTTTTTAAGCGCACAGTAGGTGAGGCCATTCATAATTATTTCAGGGAAAATTAAGGGACGGTCGACAATCAGGGGGTTCTCTGAGAAGCATTTAAAGTTACTATCCGGGGGGTTTGCATTGGTGTTCAAGCGGGGGTCCTTAGAGATCTGCGCCGCAGAATACATAAGCTGGCCGGGGAAATCGCCGCCTTGGAATGGGCTTATGCCCGCGATCCGGTCCCTGAGACGCTGTCTGCCATACGTGAACTCGTGACCGAACATTACGAGACGGTGGATCAAGAAATGGCGCACAGATCCAGACGGTGTACTGCCCGTTATTATGGGGAGGGGGGACGCCCTAGTCGCTCATTGGCGCAGAAGTTGGCTGCTCCGCGCAGCCAGGCCTACATCACCGAACTGCTGGACAGGGAGGGAGTGGCGCATTTTGGCACTACTGAGATAAGTAATGTAGTGCTGGACTTTTATTCGGATTTATATGGGGACCGGGAACGGCCAGTTGTGGAGGATATTCATGCCTACTTGGATGATGAGGCGCTGGGTTGGCTGCCACCAAACTATCGAGAATACCTCACGCAACCGTTCGACGTTGAAGATGTCAAGCAGGCCATAATGTCTCTCCCCACTTGAAAAGCAGCAGGGCTAGATGGACTCCCTAGTGAGTTTTATAAGGCTTATGTGGATGTCCTTGCGCCACGCCTACTAGAAGTATTTGCTGAGGCGTATGATTCGGGTACTCTACCTCCCTCCCTTAAAGAGGCCCTATTAGTAATGCTTCTGAAGCCGGATAAGGAGGCAAATGTCTGTGACTCCTACAGGCCCCTCTCCATTATAAATATTGATGCCAAAATACTGGCAAAAATGATTGCAACCAGGCTCCAGCCCTTGGTTCCCAAACTGGTCCTTCCGGACCAGTCGGGGTTTGTGCCCTCCAGATCCACAATGCACAACCTCCGCACTGTTTTTTCCACCCTACATTATTTTGAGCAGGATTTCCAGGCCGTGGCCGTGCTCCTGGACGCGGCCAAGGCCTCAGTGGGAATTTATGTTTACCGTCCTGCTGCGGATGGGCCTACCGCCGTTCTTTTTAAAATGGATTCAGTAGCACGGATTCGTGTGAATGGTTGGATTTCTGATCCCTTTTCTATTAAACGAGGCAGGGCTGCCCCCTGTCGCCCATGCTATTTGGTTTGGCGCTGGAGCCTCTGGCGTGTAAGCTGCGTCAAATGCATGCCCAGGCGGCATTGCAGTTTCGACAGAGACCCTTGGTGGTGTCATTGTATGCAGACGACATGCTGCTCTATGTCCGCGAACCCGCCACATATTTATCGGCACTCTTACGAGAATATGTCAAATTTGAGAGGTACTCGGGTTTGGGCATTAACTGGGCTAAATCTACTGTGTTTCCATTGACGGCAGGTACCAAGGAGATTGATTTAGAATACCCTTTGCAGTGGTCGTTTGACCCAGTGAAATATGTTGGGGTTTGGCTTCATAGGGACCCTGAGGTGGTGATCTCGGCTAATTACGGCAGGGTGGTTGACAAGACTACAGACCAAGCCGTGCGATGGGCTAAACTTCCTCTTTCACTTGCAGATCGCATTGCGGTCATAAAAATGACTTTTTTGCCCAAACTCCTTTATTTACTTGTTAACATCCCTATTCGTCTGAATAAAGCACTGTTCACTGCGCTGCAGTCGACTCTTTTAACATTCGTCTGGGGGGGGTGGGAAGCCCTGCTGTAGCTGGAGTGTACTGACTCTGCCATTCGAACGCGGTGGTTTTGAGGCCCCAGATATGAGCTTGTACTACTTGTGCGCCCAAGCGCAGTTTGCGCACTTTTGGTATTACCCACAGAGGTTCCAGCCGCACACTGCGATTGAGGCAGACTCCGTACTGCCTATGCCCCTGATGGAGGCGGCTTTGATGGGCGGGGGAGGGGGTCCGGGCGCTGAAATTAGTCCAGTTCACTGTACGGCCTGGGCGTGGAAAACTCTTGCTAGTAGAGCACAGTTGGATTATTTATATGCACCTAAACTGCCGCTTGCTGCGCATCCTGGTATCTCTGCCGCTCGAGAACCGGCGACTTTGAAGACGTTGAGTGCCGTTGGGATTAATCATATTGGCGACTTATATAAACAGGGTCGATTCCGGACTCTGTTGGACCTGCAGGCGGGTCAGGAACCAGGTCTGATGCTGGGGTTTACCTATGTGCGAGTGAGGCAGGCAATTCGGGACGTTTACCCCGCATTTCCGAAAGAACCGCGAACACTACAGGCCTTGCGGGCGGCGTTGGGGGGCGAGGATCGAAGCGGCCTGATCACTAAATTGTATAATGCGTCTCTTCGGGAGCAAGAAATAAGTGCATCTCCCTCTTATACTAAGTGGAATTCCATCTTGGGCTGTATGCTCTGACATTGGATGCCTGGAAGTTCGGCTGTGCCTTAACAGGGCGTCTGACGGCGAACTGTAACCTCCGCATCATCCATTTTTAATACTTGCACCAGCTTTACTATACGCCAGTTCAATTACGTAGGTTTGACTTGCGTGAAAGTGCGTGCTGTGTGCGATGTGGCCAGGCTGATGCGGATTTTGTGCACCTAGCTTGGTCTTGCGCTGGTATTTCTAAATTTTGGTTACGTGTCACGCAAGTGTTAACTGATATAACTATGGAACCTGTTGGGTGTGTGCCTGAGGTGTGTTTGCTGGGCTGGGTGCAGAAACTCAAGCCCTGTAATAGGCGTCTGGTAGCCATATCTACCTTATTTGCTAAGAGGGCTTTAGCACAATGCTGGGGTGCAAAGACTGTGCCAACGATTAAGAGATGGATCCATGACTTGCTCTATTGTAGGGACCAATTGGCAATATATGCGGAGGAGTTGCCGGAAGCGTCCCGACCGAAAGATTTTTGGGCTCCCCTCTCTGGGTATCTCCTTACGAATCCAGATTTGGCATAATCTCCTGTACAGGCCTTCGCTGTTTATGGGCTGGGAGGAATGGGACTGTTCTGCAGTGCTAATCGTAAATCACACTGTATTACTGCCAGATGTCACACTTATATGTATTAGTGCCGAGCTGGAGGGAGGTTGGGGGGTGAGGGTTTGTTTTTACAACGGGTGCTTTCTTTCTTGAACTGCAAAATGGCTTGTACATGTTATATTGGCACAGTGATTTTGCTTGGCTCTTTTGTGAGGGTGATGCATGTTTGTTGCTTTACAAGCTGCTCAATAAAAAAATTTAAGAAAAAGAAAGAAAACCACAGAACGGAAACCGCCCTCCTCGCCGCAACAGACGACATCCGCACCCTACTGGACAAAGGAGAAACAGTAGCCCTCATCCTCCTCGACCTCTCAGCGGCGTTCGACACAGTCTCTCACCGCACCCTAATACGCAGACTCCTCGATGCAGGGATTCAGGACAAGGCCCTCGAATGGATCCACTCCTTCCTCTCCGGCAGAACGCAGCGGGTCAGACTCCCCCCTTTCCTCTCGGACGCTACACCAACCACCTGCGGAGTCCCTCAGGGGTCCTCCCTCAGCCCTACGCTCTTCAACGTCTACATGGCTCCACTCGACCCCATCATCAGAACCTACGGACTCAACATCGTGTCATACGCAGACGACACCCAACTCATCCTCTTCCTATCCAACGAACCCAACACCGCCAGACACAACTTTCGAGAAGGCATGGAAGCCGTCGCCAAATGGATGAAAAACAGCTGCCTACAACTAAACACCAACAAGATATAAGTACTCATCATGGGCCCAAACCCCGACGCCTGGAACGACACCTGGTGGCCCCCGCCCTCGGAAACCCACCCACCCCTGCTTCCACACCCTCCGCCTCCTACGTAAGACCTCCAAATGGATCCCCCTCGAACACAGAAAGACCGTCACTCATGCCCTGGTCACCAGCAGACTCGACTACGGCAACGCTCTCTACGCCAGAATAAACAAAAACCTCACCCGCAAGCTACAGAACATCCAGAACGCCGCCGCAAGACTGGTCCTCAACCTGCCAAGACACTGCCACATCTCCCAGCACCTGCGCACACTCCACTGGCTCCCCATCGAGGCCAGAGTCACCTTCAAGATGCTCACCCACGCACACAAGGCCCTCCACGACACCGGACCAGCATACCTGAACAGCCGACTCAATTTCCATGCACCCCAAAGGACCCTACGATCAGCCCAGCTCTCCTACGCCGTGGTCCCCCGCACCAGAAAGACCAGATTGGGAGGCCGCTCCTTCTCCTTCCTCGCGGCCAAAGCCTGGAACGCCCTTCCGCTCCACCTCCGACAGACAACATCGCTTCCCATCTTCGCAAGAAACCTCAAAACCTGGCTCTTCGACAGACCCCCTCCTTGATGGACTGGAATCTGCACCTCCCCCCTACCCCCAGCGCCTTGAGACCCTTACAGGTGAGTAGTCGCGCTTAACAAACGCCTGATTGATTGATTGATTAAGAATTGAGACACATGTGCAATGCAACATGAAGTGAAACGTAAACTGGAACTGCTGGGTACTATAAGCGTGCTTATACTTATTGTCAAGTAAGAGATGAGTGTGCTAGATGCACCTTGAATTTTTTTTACTTTTCCTTGTTTTAAATTCTGCCTATTTCGCAAACCTGAAGCAGCTCAAGTAGCTTAGTTTATTTTGCTGTCAAATATTGAAAAATAATATTTTTACATTTCTCATGTCAAATGTCTACTTGGTGTGGGGGAAGTGGGTAAATGATGAGAAATGTTTTCTTTTTCCGATTTGCATAGAAACAAGGATTTTTTGTTTTTTGAAACAGTGTAAATACTCATTACATTATCAAAGATCTTCCACACACGACAAAACAGCTGAGAAAAGTGTTTTAGCCTGATCCAGGAATTCATGTGCGTTACATGCACTGTAGTGTAATAAATACTTGGAAAGTTAAGGATATGAGTTTAGGGCCTTGTAAGGACCTGTTTCACTGCTATTCTACGTCTAGTCTATAGACGTCTTTAGCTGCTTCAACTTCATCATTATTTCAAAACATTGTTTTAAAACAATGACATTAAAAATATATACATATAGATACAGGAGCTTTCAGGCAATAGTCAAGAATCAGATCATCGGTGATGTTTATCAACGCTGTAGACGGCACTGTAGGCAAGCACATCGCCCTCCCCATCAAAATTTCATGCAGGGATAATCCAGTCCTTCTATCTGGAATGCTGCGCAAACACATTAGTACAAAAGGCAATGCATCAGGCCAACTCAGTGAAGTCGAAGAGCACACCTTTGCCATTCTCATCTTTAAAGTCCCATTGACTTGCTCCACAATGCCTGATGCCTCCGGCCTGTAGCTACAGTGCAATCTCTGATCAACTTGTAAGGCAGTACACAACAGCTTCATGATCTCACTATGGAAGTGTGTTCCTCTATCCGACTCCAATGAAGTTGGAAACCTGAACCGCGGAATCAACTCCCTAAGTAACAACTTGGCTACTGTGAGACTGTAACACCTTCTAGTCGGGTATGCTTCTACCCAATGTGAAAAGACACACACCACAACCAAAATGTACCTCAGCCCACTGCACCTGGGCATCGCAATGAAATCAAACTGGATCCTATTAAAGGGATCCGACTTCCCAATTTGACTCGAGGCAACCACTGTTTTCTTTCCAGCATTAATCTGTGACACACTGCTTCTGCAAACACACGAAACCTTGGGTTAAACCACGTTTGTCTGAACACTTACACCATGGCATCTCTCCCAGTGTGAACTGCTCCATGACTCTGTCTTGCCATAGGGCTCAACAGACAATCTGGCAACAATGCTCTACCATCTGTTGAAACCCAAATGCCATCTTCTCTCTTTTTGCAACCTGCTTTGATCCAACCAGCTTCCTCTTGGTCAGACACTTCTCCCTGCAGACACTTGACCTCATCCCAAGTGTCCACTATGGCTGACATCATGCTGAGCTTGGTTCTCTCTGTGCTCTTGCCTGAGTAATCCCCATTAAAAATACAAGCATGAACAGCACAAAAGCAGGTGACTTCGTCCGCATACCTGTTACCCACCGTGACAAAATCCTCCCCTTTCCATGAGCTGCACATTTTACCACGGCCACTTCCTTTGGTCGCTGTAAGGCTTCCAACAGTCATCTTACATATTCCCCATTCCTGATAGGGGATCCTGATGACGTTAAGAACCCCCTCTGTGACCATAGCTGTCCGAAGTCATGATCCACACCGAAACCGTACTGGCTATCGGTATAGATGGTGACTCAGATTTGATCAGAAACAAGGCCTGCATGGGTCAAGGCAATTATTTCAGCCACTTGTGCGGCGTGTACTCCCTGTAAACAAGCAGCTTCCACAACTCCAGAAATGGTACAGACAGAAAAGGCTGCTCTCAGGTAACTCTCATTGTCCCTTAGACATGAACCATTGACAAAAAGGACTTGGTCTGATTCAGGCAGTGGTTCATCGACAATGTCGGGTCTCGGTTTCGTACAGAGTTCAGTCACATCCAGACATTCATGGTCCTCACAATCTTCCCCTTCAATACTTGGAAGAGGCATCGAAGTAGCGGGATTTAACACAGAACATCTTTTCAAGGTAACATTCTCAGAGGCCAACAAGACTTGCTCATAGCGTGTAAGCCGTTATTAGTCAAGTGCTGTGTTTTGGATTGTGGAACATACACTGTAAGGGGATGACCCATCACAATACTTTCACATCTCTCAGTGCTGACACCAGTTGCAGCAACGGATTTGAGACATCCGGGCAACGCTGAAGCTACAGGATCTAATGTAGCTGAGAAGTACGTCACTGGTCTACGGACACCCCCATGTACCTGGGTGAGTACAGACAGTGCACAACCCTCTCTCTCCCAGCAAAATAATGAAAATGCCTAGTTGTAATCAGGCATTCCCAGAGCTGGGGCGCGCCACAGGCTCTCTCTCAGCTCCAAGAAGGCCACCAAGCAATCATTATCCCATGGTACCGGATCACTCACATCCTTATGCGTCAATCTCTGCAAGGGCTTCGCCTTTAACGAGAAGTTGGGAATCCATTGTCAACAGTAGCCAACCATTCCCAAAACATCCTGACTTTCTGTGTAGTAGGCGGGTTCATTTTCATGATCGCCTCAATGTGGTCTGGTGACACCTTCCTCTTGCCTTTCTCAATGCGATGACCCAGATACTGAACTTCAGGTAAACAATACTGAAGTTTGCTCGGGGACACCTTATGTCCAATCTCTGCCAAGTGATTCAAAACGGCGATGGTATCGTCCCTACAAGCCTCCTCGGTCTCTGACGCAATCAGGAGGTCATTGATGTACTGCACAAGCACTGAGCGTTTCGGCAGCACCAAGCTCTCAAGATTCTTTTTCAGGATCTGGTTAAAGATCGATGGACTCTCCGTATACCCTTGTGGAATACGACACCATGTTAAAACACGGTTCTCCAGCCGGAAAGCAAACAAAAATTGGCTTCCCTCATGTAAGGGTATCGAAAAGAATGCTTGACACAAATCTATCACTGTAAACCATTCCGCCGTGCAAGGAATTTGAAATAAGATCACAGAAGAATTTGGTACCACAGGACAACATGGAATCACAATTGCATTGACCTTTCGCAGGTCCTGCACAATCCTATACTTTCCACTCGGTTTCTGTAACCCCATGTTAGGTGAACTGCAAGGACTTCCCATGATCTCTTTTAGGATGCCCTTCGCAATTATGGACTCAATCACTGGTGTAATTCCTGCCACCGTTTCCGGGGTCAGGTTATACTGAGGCGTTCTTGGAAATTCAGCATCTGGCTTAGTTTGGATGCGAACTGGCTCAATCCCTCTAATCAGTCCTATCTCCTCTCCCGTGAAATCACACACCACAGGAGAGACGGTGTCTCTGAGATCGTATGGCATATCGTCCACTGTTAGCATAGGAAACATGTCTACACAGGGATTCTGATTAGCCAATTTGAATGCGATGTCGTCATCATTGGTCTGCAGTTCTACTCTGTTGGGCGTGCAATCGATGGTACAATTCAACTTACACAAGAGATCACATCCCAACAAACAGACTGGACTCGAATCGCACACCACAAACTGGAGTCGATCCTGAAATGTTCCTATTCTCACAGGTATCTCATCTGTCAACGGGTTTGTCATTCTCCTATTGGCAACTCCTACAACTTGGATCAATTGTCCAGAGAGGGGTAGGTTTGGGACTACTGCAAATCTCACAGTAGAACGGGTAGCACCAGTATCAATCAAGAATGTAATGGGATGACCGTCTACATCTGCCTCCACATACGGTCGACGCTGGTCTACCTCTAAGACTGCTCCAAGGGTACAGTCTTTCTCCCCCCTCAGTCACGGTCATTGCCACGGGTCCGGATGGAATCCGTCCAGAGTCTCCATGAAGGGCATTTGATGATACACTCGATTACCCTGATAAATCCTCAGAGGTTGGGGTACCTGAACTAACTGATTCGGATCCCCCCATTTACAGATCTAGGTCTCGTTACAGTGTTGATAACATCAGACAACTGTATACCTTCTTCATCCTGAAACTGATTCGCTGGATTTTACTTACACTCGCGCTTCCAATGCCCGATTTTGTGACAATAATGATAGGCAGTATTTCTTTTCAACGTACTGATGTCTACCCCTGACTTGGAATCTGTTCCTTTCCCTGCCCTGTATTATTCTGTGCATTCGGAGTCCCTCCTTGATTATTCCCCTGATTCCGACCTATAGTCCCTCTATTTGTCTGCGCCTGTTCTACTCTGTTCGCATTCCTCATCTGGACCAACATTAGTTTGTCCTTCATCTTCCTGTGCTTAGAATCCACCTCATTGCTATAGTATCTGGCATACCGTAGGATCTCATCCACGGACTTGTTTTGCCAGTAGATTAGATGTTGCTGGATCATGACGCTAATCTCTGGTCTTAAACCTAGCACAAACTTGGACACAAACTGTCCCATATTTTTAGGGTCTAAAGTATCCAGCCCACTGTACTGCTTAAAGGCTTGCAACAGCCTTTCATAATAAGCATGTACTGATTCCTTAGGCTCTTGGGTGGTTCAGTTTATCTTAACCCAATCGATATCTTGTGGGGCAATCTTAGGGCCCGATTCACAGAACTAACCTACTACAAAATCCTAAACTTACTACCATTTTGGTATTCACAGAAGGCACTTACTCATTTTGGTATTCACAGAAGGCACTTACTCATTTTGGTATTCACAGAAGGCACTTACTCATTTTGGTATTCACAGAATGCACTTACTCATTTGGTATTCACAGAATGCACTTACTCATACTAACTTTATGTCTGCACTCGGGCCGGAGATTCCGGCCCGGTGGTGGAGATTCCGGCCCGATGGTGGAGATTCCGGCCCGGTGACGGAGATTTTGGCCGGTGGCGGAATCTCCGCCACCGGCCGGAATCTCCACCATCGGGCCGGAATCTCCACCCCCGGGCCGGAATCTCCACCACCGGGCCAGAGATTCCACCACCGGGCCGGAATCTCCGGCCCGAGTGCGGACATAAAGTTAGTATGAGTAAGTGCATTCTGTGAATACCAAAATGAGTAAGTGCATTCTGTGAATACCAAAATGAGTAAGTACCTTCTGTGAATACTAAAATGAGTAAGTGCCTTCTGTGAATACCAAAATGGTAGTAAGTTTAGGATTTTGTAGTAAGTTAGTTCTGTGAATCGGGCCCTCTGACTGTAACCATGTAATTACCTTTTCGAACTTTTTCATGACCAAGGGTGAAGGACCATGCGTTATAGAGTCTCTATCTGGTTCAGTAGATGGCCAATCAATAGCGATTTTACAAGCAGACCACAAGTCACTAGGAACCACAATGTCAAACAAGGTATTCAAATCAATCCATAACACCTTTGAAATCTTCACAAAGCGATCGACTTGCTTATACCATTCAGAAGGTTTCTCCCTCAGCCGAGGAAAATCGTTTGTGAATTCCGCCAAATCACCCCTGCTCCAAGGCACATGCATATACCCTCCGCTTGGTACCTCTCGCAATGGGTAAACTTCAACTCCTGGTATACCTCCTCCTGGCGGAGGTGTATATCCTACCACCTTCCTAACATTCTTCTTCTTTGACCACCTTTCCTCCCATTTATCGAGCATGCTTCATGCGCGTATCCCTATGACCAACTCTTGAATGTTTGTTTTCAACCCTATGACTCTTTTCTCTTCTAGTTCCTGATCGGTATAAGTCAACCTATGGTTTCCCTGTAGCATTTTCATCTTAGACAAATCCACATCATACTTTTGGGCCAATTCTATCAGTTTCTCATGTGCTCGCCTTGCTTTACGAGTGACATCCTTTGCTACAAACAACAATTCATCCTGTTCATAAAGCTCTATTCTGTCTAAAGGCAAGCTTACACTGATTATCTCATTTACCGCTGCTTTCAACCTCACTATGTCTAGAAATTTACCCTTCACTGCAGCTTTAATCGTTCCCTGACTTGACGCACTACTCTGTCCTTCCTCTTCACCACTCTGCTTCCTTTGTCTGTTTTCCGATGCTGAAGTCTATAAGACATGCTGATCTCCAGAGGCTTCCTGATCTGTTCCTTCCTACCTCTGATATCCTTCCCATGGATCCTCTGACTGGAGCTTCCCACATCCTTAAACCCGAATTTGAATTCACCAGAGATACTGATCGTATTGTACTAGACCCAACATGCACCCATGAAGAGTCTGCAGTTGCTGGCAATGGGGTACTAGCTTCTACGGGCACCAAAAATGGACCATTTCCATTCACTGTCACATTTCCTCCCGGGTTGACCCTTTCTCCCAGCCCTGACTGCTGTTGACTAGCGTTCTCTCCTCGGATCATACACAGAAACTACAGGTCCAATGGTGACCGGTACCGTAAGGGCTTCTGGTAACCTTATAGCAGCGTTGACTCCACTCAAATCTGCACCTCCAAATGTTGGTATCCCTGTCCCTTCTGCTCCTGTTGAAATCCTCCCCATCACTCCTGCACTGGGACCTGCCCGTGGTGTTACCATTCTTTCCACACTTGCTGCATTCGCCAATTCTAGCCCTCCCTCTTCTGAGTGTGGGTTGTATGGTGGAGGACGCTCTGCTAACAACCTGTCTAACAAACTGTCATCAGTGTCACTCCCATCATCTCCATCTCCATTCCTGTTCTGAGCATCCCCCTCCTTGACTAATAGCGGGTACAACATCTCTCCCTCGATGGTATCTACTTCAACTGTGCATCTACCGTGCATCCTGATATGCTTTCATTGCCTTCCTCATTCTTCCTTGACATTTTTCCCTGTTCTTTGCCTGGGCTGCTTGCATCCAAGCATTTAGTGCCTCAAACTGGATGCTGTTCCGTGAGCCGAGACGCTTTGGAGAGAGGCTGCAGGAATACTATACAGGCCATTATCAAGGAGGCCCACACAACGTATGCAGTTACAAGTTCGAGAACATTTGACACTATTCCAGACAGGGTCCTGACCAGATTGGGCCCGTAGAACCTTTTAATATTAGCACTAAAACACGCCATATTCACCATCTGCTACGTTTGCCCTGACGAAGTTCATCCTTTGAACGAAACGCGTTGGCTGATGCTTTGCGCAAATCCCATGGATTGTTTATAATAAAGATTTATATATTTTTGCAACGAAGACACTGATCTAGCTTCTTTATTGACGTTATAGTAACTTGGGAATGCACCGCTCCATTATTCGCATAGTGCCTCAAACTGTGTTGGTCTGGGTGGGGGCCGTAATGAAGACATCACTCCCCTCAACTGATACAATACTTCTAATCGAAATGAAACATAGCGTGGAAAAGCCAAATCGCCCTCTTTTTCAGTAATCTTATGCCAATTTTGAATCCAAACTGTAGTGTGGAGACCTACATTCGTGGCCATGTAATGTACTGGGGTATTCTAGGGCGGTGCTTCCTCACCCACTCGAGTCACTACCCCCCTATCTCCCCTACATAGATCACTTAATACTTTAAAACATCGCATGATTAAGACAATTTTCTTCAGCCAACAAGATTTCTCACTTCAACCTTCCTGAAGATCACCAACCAATCCCAGCGCGGCGTTATACCAACTGACCTATCGCAGCGCAGCACACACTGACGTCACCCGTTCCTCTTCACAGAGGTTCACCCTCCTTCACAATCTCACTTTACACATTCACTCTTGCAATCATCAAAATAAGTAATTGTTTGCCTTTCTAAAAGATCGATAGAATTCAATCTCTCAAGAACATTCACACACCGTGACCCTCGACCTGAGCTGGCCACTTGAATCGATGTAGTCCACCCCCGCATGAGGCTTTCCACACAATTCTAACAAGTCCACTCATGCAAAGTTCTCTGTCTCAGGCAGGTTGTGGATAGCGTTTCACAACTTCCCAACAAACCAATGGTCAGACAATTACAACAAATCTGTGTTTTCTACACCACAAATATATCCCGGGATCTTAGGCTACTCTTGAGCCGGATAACCAAACCAAAACGAAACTCTTGGACAGCGCGCGTCTGGCCCGAAACCACATTTACTGGACTCTCATCCCAAATCTGCAAGATATCACACAATCAAACGTATCACAGCAATCTATCACACGACGCATCCCTATTAATACTCACTCCTCCGTTCACCGCTGTTCTCGCCGCACCATCAATCTCCGTCGGTCTCTGCCAAAATCCGCCGTTCTCCGTTCTCGATCATTGGGCTCTATTTTTGGAGCTCTATGGGTCTAAATCTTTTCTAGAGTTTTCTAGATTCTCCCCTCACTTCAAGAGACACCCATTCTACACTGCTAGCAACTGAAGTAGCTGGGTTCCACGTTCTAGACTTACTCTGGAATCCCTGGCTGATGGTTCTTTTTGTCTGCTTGGAAGTGTGGAGGGGAGAAAATTATCGTTAGCCAATTACACATTACAGATTCCAATGACCCATGACTCCGAAGGATCACAGTCTCCCAAATAAATTTAGTTAGTTTCTTACAAAGCCAAGAACAGCTGGACATACAAACACCTCAAGATGAGGGTGTAGAAATACATTGGAACTAATACAAAGCCAAATCTACAGATAAAGTTACGACAATGTAGCAGGCACAAAATAACCACTTCAAGAATTAAAACACAAAAGATTATCGCCCGACATCCAAAGTACCCCTCATTGGAGGTTTGTAGGTAAAGAACATTAGTCTATCCCTACACTATCAGTAAGGTGACATCCCTACTTAGCGTTTCTCAAGGCAGGTTCTGCAAAGGTGTCAGCTCCTGAAGGCTTCCTAAGAAGACCATTCACGTTGAATGGGTCAGGTAGCATAAAGCTACAGAGCTCGTTCTAACATGCTCTCTCCTCTCAAATCAAGGCAGAAGTCCCGGGACTCTGTCCCTAACCCCAATACAAGCATCAAATGCAAACTCCCAGAAGGCAGTGCGGCATCACCCCATCCACACAAGACATCTCCTTGTAGGTAACTTTCCATGTGGCAGCGATGCTCCCAAACCTTGGCTCATTGACCTTGATTCCCAGGCTCTCTCTGGTGAGAAAGAGCACCATCCCAAATTATCAGCATCGCCGTCCAATGTATCTTCTCCTCCCGAAGCCTAACTCCTAAAACAAAGACAATATTCTAACTATCAAAGATGCGTTTCTCCACCTGCAACAGAAACTTGAGACAGAACTAATTCTGCATATACATGAATTGTACTAGCAACCCCAACTAGAGAGCAACAGGGAGAAATACACATTAGGCCTACAAAATTCGGCCAACATAAAAAACAGCACATAATTCATAAACAAGCGTATACATAATTATTGTTACTAAGCACGTTTAAATCAATGAGTTACGTAAGCATACGAATTATAATGTTCATTAGTTACCTGCAGCATTCTTCACATCAAGATTTTAGTCTAATCATACATAATGGTAATGCAGATTCTCCACATTATACAAAATATCTCTGTTAGACCTGGCACCATTGGCGTGGGTCTCCCTTCCATTTTTCGCTGTTGTCTCCTCTGTTTTACTGGTGTTAGATGCTCTGGGCGCTGTGCCACTGCCATTCAGTGTCACAGCGCGAATGCTCCCTGTGTAAATATGTCTACGTGAATTGGTATACCCCTGATTGGCTTATTTGGTTTACCTGTTAGTCCCTAGTAGTGTGGCCTATGTGTGCCCAGGGCTGGTAAACCAAATGCTGCTGGTGGGCCTGCAGCACTGATGTGTGCCACCCACAGAAGCAGCTTGTAAAGTGTGTCTCAGACCTGCCACTGCAGTGTCTGTGTGCAGTCCAGAACTGCCATCCTGGCTGTGAAGTGCACTCACTTCCCAGCTCCTGAACCTTCCCTTAGCATCCTGTAAGTCACCCCTATGGTAGGGTGCCTTGTATGTGTAAGGCAGGACATGCCTTGGTGTGTGTAGCATGTCCTGGTAGTGAATTATGCACCATTTCGTTTTTCACTACTGTAAGGCTACCTGTTCCTCATAGGCTAGAATGGGCAGTTTGACTATTACATGCTATAGTCCTAACTGACCCCAGGAACATGGTAGAAAAACGAATTTAGTATGCCTGAGCTCAGAATATTAAAATACACCTTTTAGTGGAGTTTATTTTTATATTCTGTGTTTGAAAATACCACTTTTAGAAAGTAGGTATTTTCTTGCCTAAGCCTTCCAGTGTGCTCTGCCGTTATGTGTATTGGCTGTCTGGTTTTAGAGGGGCAGGACAGGCTGAGTCAGACCTTGGTGGAATAGAGAGATCTGCATTTAGAGTGTGGGGAGGGGTGGCTCTTTGATCTGAATAGGGCTGTGCCTGGCAAGGTGAATGTTGGCTCCACCTCCCACTGTGTGTCTGCTAGCAGACCCCCTCTTTCTGAAAGGAAGGATGCAGCCTGGTAAACAAAGTGCTCCAGGCCTGAGCAGAACTGGTTCTGGCTAGGTTCAGGGACTGGTAGCTTCAAGGATCAAAGGTTTTTGGGGTATAAATATCTGTGCTCAAACCCCCTATTTTTGTATTGCTTTTGGATCTGGAGAGGAAACTCTGTCCGTGCCACTGGAGGAATCTGCAGGAAGTGACTGTCCCTGTGCTGTGTGTTGTTTCTTGCACTGGCCTGCAGCAGTGACCACTGGACCTTGAAGAAGAGAAAAAGGAACTCTTGAGAGAACTTTTATTTTTGTACAGCAATCACCCAAGGGCTAGGAAAGAGCTAGCCTCCTGCTGGAGTCTCAGGCACAACAGACTCCACCACCAACCTCCTGCTTCCTCCCTGCGAGGACTGCTATCTGCTGAGGAGGCTCCTGTGAGTTCCAGGGCCTCTAGTTTGCATCAGAGAGAAGAGGGTAAGAAATCGACGCTAACGCATCTTTGCGGGCCGCTGCAGTCGAGAGCGCTGGGAAAATCATCGCGCTACTGCCGCTGAGGGCCCGCAACCCGAAACCATCGCTGACGCCCCTTTGCGAGCCGCTGCAGCCGAGACGCGCTGGAAAGATCATCGCGCTGCTGTCGCCGCGCACTCGCAACCCTTAAAGAAATCATCGCTTCGAGACATCGCAGTGCGGACGCCGTGCGTTCGCCACTTTGATCGCATCGCACCGAATTTCGTCGCTCCCTCGCGGAGCGTCTTGTCTTCGCATCGCAACACGATCGCACAGCGCAACAGGATCACCGCATCGACTTCTCCCACGCGGCAAGAAAGTCATCGCATCGGCGGTCCAGCGTGCAGAAGTTTGTCGCATCGTCTCCGCACGCATCCCGCAGATCGGCGCATCATCCTCCCTTGCGGCAAGGATTTCAACGCATCGCCGGCCTCGCGTGCCGAGAATCATCGCTACAGCTTATTTGCGACACTTTGTTGGTTTTGCTACTAAACCCAGGTACTTTGTGAAAGAAAGGGTCGCAGAGACCACTGCTTTGAACTTGAACCTTATTTTTGCAACCTTTGAACTATTTTTGACAGCCCTTCAACAGCTATCCTATTTTTGACAGTATTGTGGCTTTTACAGTTATTGGTCTTGTGATAAATCTGCCTTTATATAAAGATACTTATTTTTTATAATAACTACTTGTGTGGTGTCCCTTTGTAGTGTTCCTCATTGTGTTACTGTGTATGATCATAAATGCTTCACACCCTGCCTCTGAGATAAGCCTACCTGCTCGTGCTACGTTACCACAGGGTTGAGCAGGGGTATTAAAGAGGGTAGCCCTCTCACTCTGACTTAGGAAGAAGGGTCCCTACTTGGACAGTGGCCAGCCATTGCCAACTAGAGACCCCCATTTCTAACATTGGTGGTTAGCGGTGAGGATCTGGACTTGCATTTATGATCGCATACAGTAATTATAGTGTACACTACTAGTGAGTGCAGACCATAACGTACCGCATACATTTTTTTTGAGAATTTTTTTGCTCCTATATTGTGATTGATATTGCCGGTGATTTTTCACCCGCGCACATTTTCTGAGAGTTTTTGGGATCCTATATTGTGATTGATATTGCCGGTGATTTTTCAACCGCGCCCATTTATTGAAAGTTTTTGATCCCCTATTGTGATTGATATTGCTGGTGATTTTTCACCCACGCACATTTCTGAGAGTTTTTGGGATCCTATATTGTGATTGATATTGCCGGTGATTTTTCACCCGCGCCAATTTATTGAAAGTTTCTTGATCCCCTATTGTGATTGATATTGCTGGTGATTTTTCACCCACGCACATTTCCGAGAGTTTTAGGATCTTATATTGTGATTGATATTGCCGGTGATTTTTCACCCGCTTACATTTTTGAGAAGTTTTCTTCTGTCCTTTATTGATATTGCCAGTTATTTCTACAATGGGCAAGCCCAGATCCAATGCCTCAGAAGATCTCTCCTGGGAAGAAGAGAAAATAGAAACCTACAATGCCAAGCAGCTCAAATATTTTTGCAAGCAATTCACAGTCCCTATCGCAGGTCTCACTAGGAGGGAGGAGTATTACAAGGCGCTGAAGGCCTGGCTAGAAGCCAGGGATGCCCCTAAGGATCTAGGAGAGCTTGTGGAGGGAGGAGAGCAGCAGGGCGATGTAGTAGACTTAGTAGGAGATCCAGCCCTTTCCAACCCGGGCTCTAGTGTGTCCGCTAAGGGCCTGTCCCCAGAAGAGCTGGAGGACAGGGAGAGAGATAGGCGGCATAATATGGAGATGGCTAAGCTTAAAATGGATGGTCACCGGGACCTAGAGAACAAGAAGTTAGAAATTGAGATTATGAGGATGAAGCTTGAGCATGAGAGAGTATTGAGGGAGTTGGAGATTAAAGCTAAGAGCATGGAAATCTCCCCCTCTGGTGGCAGCGTACCTGTAGTGCACCCTGAGAGTAGGGTGTATATACCCAAGGAGGTTATTAAAGATTTCCACAAAAGTGAAGATATTGGGCAATGGTTTGCCGCTTATGAATTAGCCATGGTGTCCCACCGGGTCCCTGAGAAGGATTGGGGAGCGGGGTTGTGGGGACGCTTTGTGAGTGAGGGGAGGGATACCTTGTTGGACCTGCCCCCAGAAAGTAGGATGGTTTATGCCCACATGAAGGAAGCGTTGATGACCCGCTATGGTTTGACCCCTGAGATGTATAGACAGAGGTTTAGGGTCTGTAAGAAGCTAGAGGGTACCACGTGGGTTGAATATGTGTCCTTTTTTTGCAGAGCCATGGAACGCTGGGTAAAAGGTAGCAAAGTAGAAACTTTTGCACAGTTTTATGATTTGATTGCATGGGAGCATTTATCTAGTAATTGTTTTCCTGAGCTACGCCAGCACCTAATTGATTGCAAGCTGACTAACCCTAGAAAGCTTGCTGAGGAGGCGGACCGCTGGGTGAGCACCCGGGTCCGCAAGGGTCCAGTGGGAGACGTCGCCAAAGGTGGGCAGGGTCCCCAGCAGAGGAGTGGGGGGACAAGGGTCAACAGAGGGAGTTCCACCGAGGGCCCCAAAGTAATCCCCCAGGGAACCAAGCAGTGGTGTCCCAGCCCCCCAAGAAAGGAGGACCGGGCCCCCAACAGGTAGGCCTGTTCCCAGGGGCCCCCACATGTTACAACTGTGGTCAAGTGGGCCACAGATATTTTGATCCCCAGTGCCCCCAAGGGGAGCCAGTGCACCCCCGTGCACCACCCCGCCAGATTGCTAGTGTAGCCCTGGGAGAGGAGGAGATGGGTGCCCAAGAGGGTGGGATCCCGTAGAATTGACCCTTGTCTCATTAGGGGACTTTGAGATGGTCCCCAAGCCTGCACTGCCTGCTAACACTAAAAAATACAGGCAGTGGGTGACCATCAATGGCCATAGGGTGGAGGCTCTAAGAGACACAGGGGCCAGTGTAACTGCTGTCAGCTCCCGGTTGGTGTCCAAAGAGCAGGTTGTCCCCCATGCATTCTACCCAGTAGTGTCCGCAGACAACTCAGAGAGCCAATGTGAGGTGGCTCAGGTTCCCTTTGAGTGGGGGGTCTCAGGAACTCTTCAGCTAGCTGTGAGGCCCGCCATGCCTGTAGACTGTCTGCTGGGCAATGATTTAGAGGACTCCCCGTGGTCTACGGTGGAGAGGAAGGCTCACTTAGAAATGTTGGGTCTGCCTGAGTGGGCGTGTGCTACCACTCGGTCCATGGCAGCCAAGGAGGGTGTTGAAAAGGATCTGGAGCCTGAGAGTAGGGCCCAGATCCCTGCCTTAGAGAGAAGGGGCAGGGGGCGCGGGAAGCCGGCCCCCTTGGTTCCCACGGCCCAGGAAGGAGCAGACCCTGAGGGGATGCCCTGGAGCCTACCGGGGAGCAGATCACCGAACTGGGGGACCTGCCTGAGCTGACCCATTGGCAGCAGGAAGGGGGACCCACCAGGGAGGAATTTTGTGAGCAGCAGAGAGTTTGCCCCTCTCTTGAGGGTATGCGGCGACAGGCTGCAGCCCAGGCAGAAGGTGACATGTCTGGTTCACATCTGATTTATTGGGAGAACAGTCTCCTGTATAGTGAGCCTAAGGTTGCTGAGCCAGGGTCAGCCCGTGTGCTGGTGGTACCCGAGTGCTTCAGAACCTTCCTACTGGGGTTGGCTCATGACATTCCATTGGCAGGACATCTGGGGCAGACCAAGACCTTTGAGAGGCTGGCCGCCCACTTTTATTGGCCCCAGATGCACAAGAGTTCAGACTCTCATTGCAGGACCTGTGAGACTTGCCAGGCAAGTGGGAAGAGTGGGGGAAGATCAAGGCCCCACTCCAGCCCTTTCCAGTTGTGAGTACCCCATTCGAGCGAGTGGGCATTGACATTGTGGGGCCTCTGGACCCCAAGACAGCCATGGGCAACAGGTTCATCCTGGTCTTGGTGGACCATGCCACCCGGTACCCTGAAGCCATCCCGCTCAGGACAGTGACGGCCCCCGTGGTGGGACGTGCACTGATGGGGATTTTCTCCCGTGTGGGATTCCCCAGAGAGGTGGTGTCTGACAGGGGACCAACTTCATCTCCCAGTACATGAAGTCTCTGTGGAAGGAGTGTGGGGTAACGTATAAGTTCACCACTCCTTACCACCCCCAAGGTAATGGTCTGGTTGAAAGGTTCAACCGGACCTTGAAGGGCATGATCATGGGCCTAGAAGAGCCCCTGAGGCGTAAGTGGGACGTCCTCTTGCCATGCCTGTTGTTTGCCTACCGGGAGGTGCCACAGAAGTCCTTAGGGTTCAGTCCCTTTGAACTCCTCTATGGCCACCCGGTTAGAGGACCTCTGAGTCTGGTCAAGGAAGGCTGGGAGCAATCTCCCAGGAAACCTCCCCAAGATGTATTTAGCTACATGTTGGCCTTCAGGAACCAGACTCGGCGTTTCAGAAAAATTGCTGAGGCAAATCTGGAAGCCAGCCAAGAAGAAATGAAACGTTGGCACGACCAGAATGCCACTCTGGTCGAATTTCAACCTGGTCAGAAGGTTTGGGTACTGGCCCCAGTGGAGCCTTGTGCGCTCCAAGATAAGTGGACCGGTCCCTTTGAGGTGGTGGAGCGCAAAAGTCCAGTTACCTACTTGGTGGACTTTCAGTCTCCCAGGAACCCCTTGCGGGTCCTGCATGTGAACCGCCTAAAGCCCCACTTTGAGAAGTCTGAAGTGGGCATGCTTCTTGCCACAGATGATGGGGTTGAGGAGGAGAGTGAGCCTCTCCCTGACCTCCTGTGTGCAGAAGAGAAGGATGGGTCAGTGGAGGGTGTGATCCTCTCCACCACACTGACCCCTGAGCAGCAGAGAGATTGTCACCACCTGTTGGGGCAATTTTCTGATTTGTTCTCCCTGGTACCTGGTGTCACTGATTGGTGCGTCCATGAGGTGGATACCGGGGACAGTTCTCCTGTCAAGCACAAGGCTTACCGGGTAACTGACAGGGTCAGGGCTTGCATTAAGGAGGAGGTCTCCAAAATGTTCGCCCTAGGGGTGGTTGAGTCCTCTAGCAGCCCCTGGTCCAGCCCCGTGGTCTTGGTACCAAAAGCTGCGACGCCTGGTGCCACTCCTGAACTTAGGTTCTGTGTGGACTACCGAGGTCTCAATTCGGTCACCAAGACCGACGCGCACCCCATCCCCAGAGCTGATGAGCTCATAGACCGGTTAGGGGCTGCCCGGTACCTCAGCACGTTTGATCTGACGTCTGGGTACTGGCAGATCGCCTTAACTGATGGGGCAAAGGAGAGGTCAGCATTCTCCACACCAGATGGGCACTACCAGTTCCGTGTGATGCCCTTTGGGATGAAGAATGCCCCTGCCACCTTCCAGAGATTGGTCAACCAGGTGTTGGTTGGGCTGGAGGCTTTCAGTGCCGCCTACCTGGATGACATTGCAGTGTTTAGTTCCTCCTGGGAGGACCACTTGCGCCACCTCTGGGAAGTGTTGATGGCGCTGCGCAGAGCAGGCCTCACAATCAAGGCCAGTAAGTGCCAGATTGGGCAGGGTTCTGTGGTGTACTTGGGACACCAGGTGGGGAGCGGCCAGGTGGCGCCCCTGCAGCCCAAGATTGAAACCATCCTGGCTTGGGAGCCCCCAAGGACCCAGACCCAGGTGAGGGCCTTCTTAGGACTCACGGGTTATTACAGGAGGTTTGTCAAGGGGTATGGCAACATTGTTGCACCCTTGACTGAGCTGAATTCCAAGAAGCGGCCAAAGATTGTGAACTGGACTGACACCTGTCAGAAAGCCTTTGATGCCCTCAAAACTGCTATGTGTACAGCACCCGTACTCCAGGCGCCCAATTTTGCTAAGGAATTTGTTGTCCGGACAGACGCTTCAGAGCATGGGGTGGGGGCCGTTCTGTCACAGATAAATGAGGAGGGACTAGACCAACCTGTAGCCTTCATCAGTAGGAGGCTACTTCCACGGGAACAGAGGTGGAGTGCAATTGAGCGTGAGGCATTTGCTGTGGTCTGGGCACTGAAGAAGCTGAGACCATACCTGTTTGGGACTCACTTCCGGGTTCAGACAGACCACAGGCCCCTCAGATGGCTGATGCAGATGAGGGGTGAGAATCCCAAGTTGTTGAGGTGGTCCATTTCCCTACAGGGTATGGACTTCACGGTGGAACACCGCCCTGGTACAGAACACGCCAATGCCGATGGTCTGTCCAGATTTTTCCGCCTTAGCGATGAGAACTTCCAAGGGGATGGGTAGTTCTCCCCACATTTCAGCTGGAGGGGACGTGTGTTAGACCTGGCACCATTGGCGTGGGTCTCCCTTCCATTTTTCGCTGTTGTCTCCTCTGTTTTACTGGTGTTAGATGCTCTGGGCGCTGTGCCACTGCCATTCAGTGTCACAGCGCGAATGCTCCCTGTGTAAATATGTCTACGTGAATTGGTATACCCCTGATTGGCTTATTTGGTTTACCTGTTAGTCCCTAGTAGTGTGGCCTATGTGTGCCCAGGGCTGGTAAACCAAATGCTGCTGGTGGGCCTGCAGCACTGATGTGTGCCACCCACAGAAGCAGCTTGTAAAGTGTGTCTCAGACCTGCCACTGCAGTGTCTGTGTGCAGTCCAGAACTGCCATCCTGGCTGTGAAGTGCACTCACTTCCCAGCCCCTGAACCTTCCCTTAGCATCCTGTAAGTCACCCCTATGGTAGGGTGCCTTGTATGTGTAAGGCAGGACATGCCTTGGTGTGTGTAGCATGTCCTGGTAGTGAATTATGCACCATTTCGTTTTTCACTACTGTAAGGCTACCTGTTCCTCATAGGCTAGAATGGGCAGTTTGACTATTACATGCTATAGTCCTAACTGACCCCAGGAACATGGTAGAAAAACGAATTTAGTATGCCTGAGCTCAGAATATTAAAATACACCTTTTAGTGGAGTTTATTTTTATATTCTGTGTTTGAAAATACCACTTTTAGAAAGTAGGTATTTTCTTGCCTAAGCCTTCCAGTGTGCTCTGCCGTTATGTGTATTGGCTGTCTGGTTTTAGAGGGGCAGGACAGGCTGAGTCAGACCTTGGTGGAATAGAGAGATCTGCATTTAGAGTGTGGGGAGGGGTGGCTCTTTGATCTGAATAGGGCTGTGCCTGGCAAGGTGAATGCTGGCTCCACCTCCCACTGTGTGTCTGCTAGCAGACCCCCTCTTTCTGAAAGGAAGGATGCAGCCTGGTAAACAAAGTGCTCCAGGCCTGAGCAGAACTGGTTCTGGCTAGGTTCAGGGACTGGTAGCTTCAAGGATCAAAGGTTTTGGGGTATAAATATCTGTGCTCAAACCCCCTATTTTTGTATTGCTTTTGGATCTGGAGAGGAAACTCTGTCCGTGCCACTGGAGGAATCTGCAGGAAGTGACTGTCCCTGTGCTGTGTGTTGTTTCTTGCACTGGCCTGCAGCAGTGACCACTGGACCTTGAAGAAGAGGAAAAGGAACTCTTGAGAGAACTTTTATTTTTGTACAGCAATCACCCAAGGGCTAGGAAAAGAGCTAGCCTCCTGCTGGAGTCTCAGGCACAACAGACTCCACCACCAACCTCCTGCTTCCTCCCTGCGAGGACTGCTATCTGCTGAGGAGGCTCCTGTGAGTTCCAGGGCCTCTAGTTTGCATCAGAGAGAAGAGGGTAAGAAATCGACGCTAACGCATCTTTGCGGGCCGCTGCAGTCGAGAGCGCTGGGAAAATCATCGCGCTACTGCCGCCGAGGGCCCGCAACCCGAAACCATCGCTGACGCCCCTTTGCGAGCCGCTGCAGCCGAGACGCGCTGGAAAGATCATCGCGCTGCTGTCGCCGCGCACTCGCAACCCTTAAAGAAATCATCGCTTCGAGACATCGCAGTGCGGACGCCGTGCGTTCGCCACTTTGATCGCATCGCACCGAATTTCGTCGCTCCCTCGCGGAGCGTCTTGTCTTCGCATCGCAACACGATCGCACAGCGCAACAGGATCACCGCATCGACTTCTCCCACGCGGCAAGAAAGTCATCGCATCGGCGGTCCAGCGTGCAGAAGTTTGTCGCATCGTCTCCGCACGCATCCCGCAGATCGGCGCATCATCCTCCCTTGCGGCAAGGATTTCAACGCATCGCCGGCCTCGCGTGCCGAGAATCATCGCTACAGCTTATTTGCGACACTTTGTTGGTTTTGCTACTAAACCCAGGTACTTTGTGAAAGAAAGGGTCGCAGAGACCACTGCTTTGAACTTGAACCTTATTTTTGCAACCTTTGAACTATTTTTGACAGCCCTTCAACAGCTATCCTATTTTTGACAGTATTGTGGCTTTTACAGTTATTGGTCTTGTGATAAATCTGCCTTTATATAAAGATACTTATTTTTTATAATAACTACTTGTGTGGTGTCCCTTTGTAGTGTTCCTCATTGTGTTACTGTGTATGATCATAAATGCTTCACACCCTGCCTCTGAGATAAGCCTACCTGCTCGTGCTACGTTACCACAGGGTTGAGCAGGGGTATTAAAGAGGGTAGCCCTCTCACTCTGACTTAGGAAGAAGGGTCCCTACTTGGACAGTGGCCAGCCATTGCCAACTAGAGACCCCCATTTCTAACAATCTCTATCACTTCGCTTTATACGTTATTACAGTAGACCCCCTAAGACACAAATGTTAACACGGTAAAAGATTATATGTGGGTGCAGACTACCCATGATTATGATGCACCCCTACAACGCCAGAGCAATTTGCGCTCTATCAGTGCAAACAAATATTTTAATACGATCAAAACAAATTAATAGACTAGGTGATGCTATTCCCACACATCGCTTGTGCGCTGTATAATTTTATCAGTAAAACTGTATGTCTGTGCAAATGTAATGGTCACTTCAAATGAAAATGTGTTGTCTGTAATGTCAGGGCACTATCACACCATACATACTCCACTCTATGCCACTTCAATCTACGACACTCAACTCCACTCTACACTTCTTCACTCTACTCCACTCCACCCTACGCCTCTCCACTCTATACCTCTCTACGCTACGCCACTGCATGCCACTCCACTCTATGCCACTCTTATTCACCCTACGCCAATCCACTTTACACCACTCCACAAGACTCCACACTATGACACTCCACTCTATGCTGCACCACTCTACAATGCTCTGTGCCACGCCACTCTACCCTTTGCCACTCTATTCCACTCTACGCCACTCTATGCAACTCTACTCCACTTTACTCCACTCTACACCACTCCACTCTATGCTACTCCAATCTACGCCACTCCACTGTACGACACTCCACGATACTCCATTTTATGACACTCTACTTCATTCCATGATACTCCATTCTACGCCACTCTACTCAGCGACATTCTACTCCACTCTGCTCCACTCCACTCTACAACACTCCACTCTATGGCACTGTATGTCGCTCCGCTCTACGACACTCTAATCTACTCTACAACACTCTGTGTCACTGTAAGACACTCTATGCCCTTCCACGTCTCTCCACTCTACTACACTCCATGCCACTTTACTCCACTCTATGACACTAAACTCTACGCCACTTCACTTTATGACACTTTACTTCGCTCTACACTACGCCACTCCACTCTACTCCATGGCACTCCACTCTACACCACTTTATTCCACTCTACGACACTTTAGTCCACTCTATACTAAGCAACTCTATGACACTCCACACTTCCACTCTTCGTCACTCCACTCTATGATGCGCCACTCCACTCCACTCTACTCCACTCTATGCCACTCTATGCCACTTAACTGTAGGCCACTATACGATGCTCTACTCCACTCTACCCACTGTACTCCACTCTAGGCCACTCCACCCTATGCTGCCCCACTTTACACCCCTCCACTCTACTCTAAGCTACTCTACAGCACTCTATTCCATGACACCCCACTGTATTCCACAAAATTCAGCTCCACTCCACTCTGCGAGACTCCACTCCACTCTGACACTTCACTCCAATCTATTCCACTCTAATCCACAACCATCCACTCTATGACACTCCACTCTACACCACGACAGTCTACGCTACTCCACAACACTCAACTCCACGACACTCTCCTTTACACCACTAACTTTTAGCCTGCTGAACAGCAGCCACACAGGTATACAACATGGCTAAAACACATTGGCAAATCCAATACCTCTTGCACAGGCAAGACCTATTATCATTCCCAATCCTTGTTTTAATTACTATCGCTGCTGATCGCTTGCAGTACCTCGTCCACTTGAAGCTATGGGGTCTGAACACTCTGTGTATATGTGCATCTAGTGATAGTGTCTCTGATGCAGCAAGAGCACAAGACTTTCAGTGCGAATGAGCTCTCCACACCCTCATTTCACTGGCGCTCGAAATGTGGTTCTATCACTTGCCGCATTTTATTTTGATTAGATCTGACAATGTGCAGTATTTACATTTCACTGCTAGTGAATGTTATGTTATGCTATAATATTTGTAGAGTGCTCTGCTGCCCAGGGAAGGGCGTCCTAGCCCTGAAACGCTGAATGAACACACATCAAAAGGAAGATCCTCAATAAGAACTATTGAAAAAGCCAGGTCTTTAGTTTTTCCTTGAAAAATGGGAAACTGATATCCTGTCTGATAGAAATGGACATTTCATTCCACTTTTTGTGGGCAGTAAAGAAAAAGCATGGGCGCTCACACAGGAGAGGAAAATCACAGGGGATAGCCATCAGAGAAAAATTTGCAGTTTGTATATTCTGCCTAGGACAGTAAGGAAAAATTGACCCAGCCAGATACCTAGGTCCATATAGGACCATTTAAAGTCCTATGTATAGGATGAAGAGACTTAAAAATTGCCCTATTGTGAGCTGTGAGCCAGAGACGTATGTGCTGTTCTGGAAAGATTGAGGACAACCGGACAGTAGAGTTTTGGACCAACTGTAACCATTCCAGCAGAGACTCCAACATGCCGAGATATAGGAATTTCCTGTAGTCCAGTCTAGACACAATCAAGGCATGTGTAACCGATTTATGAGCCTCCAGTGGGAGGTTCTTGAAGATTTTAAACAGCATTTTAAAGATGAAGAAACAAGTTGCCACACTTTTACCCACTTTATTAGTCGTGGTCAGCTCACGGTCTATAATAACTTCAAAATTCCTGACCAGAGAAACAAGTGCTGGGGCAATTTGGGTGTCCTCCACTCCTTGGTCCAATGATGGGTTTGTCTCCCAAGCAGAAGAAACTCAGTTTTGTAAGAGTTCAGCTGGAGACAGTTGCAATGCATCCAAGTTGCCATCGCTTTCATACACACTCGGAAGTTGGCTTGAGTGGCGGTGACATACACAGAGATGGTAACAATAATCTGTGTGTCATCAGCATGTGATATGATGTCAAATCCAAGGGAACACGCCAGATCAGCAAGGAGGAGCCATACAGATGTTAAACAAAATGAGACACAAGGAAGGTCTCTGAGGCACACCTTGCGTCATGGGAGCAGCTGCATAAGAAAAACAAACAAGATAGAAAACATGACAGCCTTCTAAGGGGCTGGTGACAGAAGCCTGCCTTAAACAGATACCATATTAAGACAATGAGAGACAGTATCGAAGACTGCAGATATATTTAAAAGGACCAAGGCAGCCAGCCACCCTGGTACATGTCATCCACACATTGTCCATGGCAGCAATTGGTGTAGTTTCCATGCTATTATAAGCATGGAATCCTGAATGAGATGCATCCAAAAGGGAAATAGTTTCTAGATAATTGTAGAGCTGCCTGTTCATAGCTTTTTCCAATAGCTTTGCTGATAAAGGAATAAAGAAATGGGACGATAATTCAACGTGACTTCAGGATGGGAAACAGCGTTTACAACGCAAGTCGCAAAGCAACGTTTACATCGCAAGTCGTATCAACGACTTGCTGTAGGGGGTGTGCAACACCAGGGAAGGTGTTGGATTTTAAATCCAACATCTTCCCTGCTGTTGCACAAACTGGAGTAGGAATAGTAATTAATACTATTCCTAAGTCCAGCGTGCCCCCTACAGCAAGTCGTTGGTACGACTTGCGATGTAATGGCACGCGTGGTAACAACGCGGTCTTTGTAACGACCGCATTGTGAAGCCATGTGTAAAGAATGTATGCGTTGAAACGTCATACATTCCTTCAGGATCTGCAGAATGCTCTATGGTAAGGCTACTGGATGCCTCTATGTCATTAGGGGCATTTTTCTGATGCTCTAGTTGACTGTGGTTTATGGGATGAAAATTATGCAACATGAGAGGACCAAAATATGTGGCAGAGTTGACTACATCATGCAGCAGGAAAAGGCAAATTATGTGGCCAATGCGCCACATTTTGTGGCAGTATTACTTCATTATTTTGTCATTTTTACACTTGTTACCACTGTTTCACTTCAGTACTGCCAGTTTAACACTCAAATACAGCAATGAGCTACTGAAAGGTGACCAGTCATTCTCCTGTAAGGGCCTTCTACTGCACGGCAGCACGTCACTGCATTATCAGTAACCTTTGATCCATTTGAGCTAGAATCATTTTTTTTTAAATCTGCAAATTATGCACCAGATGATGGAATATGTAGCAAAAGATGCAAATCGATAATTGCATAAATCCAGTGGCCCTGATTATAGTTTACATCATGACTGTAGCATAGTGTTTTTGAGCCCATTGTTGCCTTCTGCTCCATTCGTTGCCCATTTTTGCCTTCTGTTCCCCTCGTTGCCCCTCACTGCTCCCGCTCCAGCCGCTGCGTCCCCGCCCCCCTGACCGCCCATTCGCTGCCCCTGCCCTGCCTCCCGCCTCCCAGCTGCTCCTCCCTCCCACCTCCCCATATATGGCGGCCGCTGCGCAGTGAGGAGAGCGACCCTTGACCCTGCTTGGTAGGTCGCTCCCCCTCCACACAGCTCCGCCTGTGTGTCCCTGCCCCAGCTGCCGCTGCTGAGGAAGTTCGAGGCCCTCCTCCACCCGCAGGCTACCACCTGCGCCTCATCCCTGGTGGCCAGTGGTAGGCCGTAGGTTTGTATTTCTCTGCTTGCCGTTATTGTCTGCCTTATTCTATCCTTGTTTGCCTCCTATTGTATCCTTGTTTGCCTTTTTTTGCCTTTACTGTCTGCCTTCTGTTCCCCTCGTTGCCCCCGTGTGTTTGAGCCAGTTTTGCCTTCTGTTCCCCTCGTTGCCCCCGTGTTTTTGAGCCCGTTTTGCCTTCTGTTCCCCTCGTTGCCCCTGTATTTCTGTGCCTTCTGTGCCCATTTTTGCCTTCTGTACCCCTCGTTGCCCCCGTGTTTTTGAGCCCGTTTTGCCTTCTGTTCCCCTCGTTGCCCCCGTGTTTTTGAGCCCATTTTGCCTTCTGTTCCCCTTGTTGCCCCTGTATTTCTGTGCCTTCTGTGCCCATTTTGCCTTCTGTACCCCTCGTTGCCCCCGTGTTTTTGAGCCCGTTTTGCCTTCTGTTCCCCTCGTTGCCCCTGTATTTCTGTGCCTTCTGTGCCCATTTTTGCCTTCTGTACCCCTCGTTGCCCCGTGTTTTTGAGCCCATTGTTGCCTTCTGCTCCCTTCGTTGCCCATTTTTGCCTTCTGTTCCCCTCGTTGCCCCTCACCGCTCCCGCTCCAGCCGCTACGTCCCCGCCCCCCTGACCGCCCATTCGCTGCCCCTGCCCTGCCTCCCGCCTCCCAGCTGCCAAAGCCGCGCCTAAGGCAAGCCAGTCTGCGCCCGTCCGCGCCTGGACAGCGCCCAGCGCCAGAACCCCTGGTCCCCGCGCCCGCCACGATGCCCGGCTCTGCTACGACTCCAGCACCCTCCAAGCACTCAACACCGGACGACGATCACGCACCTGCTTCCTGGCCGCCCGAAGAGCACCCAAGGACCCTT
The DNA here is from genome assembly GCA_963921515.1 of Calotriton arnoldi. Classification (NCBI taxonomy): domain Eukaryota; kingdom Metazoa; phylum Chordata; class Amphibia; order Caudata; family Salamandridae; genus Calotriton; species Calotriton arnoldi. The sequence continues at coordinate 739,500 of CAWUFW010009473.1, read as the reverse complement.
CTCCTGCCGGAACTGCAGCTTCACCAGCACCCAGCCCGCCAACCCGCCGACCAGGAACAAACCCAACCACCTCAGTTGCATTCTTCTCAACACCCGCTCCGCCCGCAAACACGCCGTCGAACTCTGGGACCTACTCGACTCAACCTCCCTGACGTCGCATTCCTGACGGAGACCTGGCTGAACCCCTCCTCGGCACCCGACATCGCCATTGCCATCCCGGAAGGCTACAAGATCTCCCGCAGGGACCGCACCAACGGAGTAGGAGGAGGAATCGCCATCGTCCACAGGAACACTCTCAGAGTCTCGACCAACAACGACGACACCCTCAGCACCGCCGAACACCTGCACTTCCAGATCCACACCGACCCCAACACCACCCTCAGAGGAACCCTCGTCTACAGACCCCCCGGACCTTGACCACAGTTCAGTGACTCCATCACCGACTTCGTCAGCCCTCACGCCTTCGCCTCCACGGACTACATCCTCCTCGGGGACCTGAACTTCCACCTCGAGAACAACAACGACACCAACTCTACCACCCTGATCGACAACCTCGCCAACCTCGGACTCAGACAACTCGTCACAACTCCCACCCACTCGGCCGGCCACACGCTTGACCCCATCTTCTCCGCAAGCTCCCACATCACCTTCAGTCAGACCACCGAACTCCACTGGACCGACCATGGCTGCATCCACTTCACCTTCCAGAAAGCCACCACGCACCACCGCACCCAACAGATGCCTCGCCGCTGCTGGAGCAAAGTCACTGAAGACCAGCTAACCACCACCCTAGCCCGGTGCCCACCAGCCGACCCCACCGACCCCGACACTGCCGCCCACAACCTCAGACAGTGGATCGACGACTGCGCCAACACCCTCGCCGCGCTCAAGGAACCCCCCAACAGCCACACCAGCAAGAAAGCCAGCTGGTTCACTGAAGACCTCCGGGCCTCCAAGCAAACCTGCCGAAAGCTAGAGAAGAACTGGCACCGCGAACAAACACCGGACAGCTACGCAGCCCACAAGAACGCCACCCGCAGACACCATCACCTCATCAGATCAGCCAAAAGGGCCTCCTTCAAAGACCGCCTAGACAACAACGCACACAACAGCAAAGAGCTCTTCATCATCGTGAAGGAACTCTCTAACCCCAGCTCCAACACCAACGACATCCCACCTTCGCAAGACCTATGCAACTCGTTGGCCGCCTTCTTCCATCGCAAGATCGCTGACATCCACGACAGCTTCAACACCACGATTGCCCCGACAACCACTGAGATCCCCGCCCCCACGACCAACATCCGCACCAACCGTCTGCTCTCCTGGATCAACAGAAACGACGACGACACCATCAAGATCATGAACACCATCCACTCCGGATCTCCGTCAGACCCATGCCCACACCACATCTTCAACAAAGCCAGCACCACCATCGCACCCCATCTTCGGAAAGCCATCAACATCTCCTTCGAGACAGCAACCTTCCCGGATAGCTGGAAGCACGCCGAGATCAACGCCTTACTCAAGAAACCCAAGGCGGACCCCAAGGACCTCAAGAACTTCGGCACATCTCCCTACTCCCGTTCCCGGTGAAGGTCATCGAGAAGACCGTCAACAAACAACTGACCCGCTACCTCGAGGAGAACAGCATCCTGGACCCGTCCCAGTCCGGGTTTCGCAGCAACCACAGCACCGAAACTGCCCTCATTGCCGCCACCGATGACATCAGGACCCTGCTAGACAACGGAGAGACCGCGGCCCTCATCCTCTTGGACCTGTCAGCCGCCTTCGACACGGTATGCCACCACACACTACGCACACGCCTCCACGATCCGGAATCCAAGAGAAGGCCCTGGACTGGACCACCTCCTTCCTCTCCGGCAGAACACAGAGCGTCCGCCTCCCCCTTCTGCTCCGAGGCCACCGAGATCATCTGCGGCGTACCCCAGGGCTCATCCCTCAGCCCAACGCTGTTCAACATCTACATGGCACCACTCGCCCACGTTGCCCGACTGCACGACCTCAACATCATCTCTTACGCCGATGACACCCAGCTGATTCTCTCCCTCACCAAAGACCCCACACCGCCAAAACAAACCTCCACGAAGGAATGAAGGCCGTCGCCGAATGGATGAGGAACAGCCGACTGAAGCTGAACTCTGACAAGACGGAGTTCCTCATCCTCGGATCCACCCCCTCAGCCTGGGACGACTCCTGGTGGCCGACCGCACTGGGAGCAGCCCCAACACCCACCGACCACGCACGCAACCTAGGAGTCATCCTCGACTCCACCCTCTCCATGACTAAGCAGGTCAACGCCATCTCTTCCGCCTGCTTCAACACCCTCCGCATGCTCCGCAAGATCTACAAGTGGATCCCCACCGAAACGAAAAGAACGGTCACCCAGGCCCTCGTCAGCAGCAGGCTGGACTACGGAAACGCCCTCTATGCTGGAGCCTCTGCCAAACTCCTGAAACAGCTGCAACGCATCCAGAACGCCTCTGCACGCCTGATCCTCGACATCCCTCACCGCAGCCACATCACCCCTCACCTGAGAAACCTGCACTGGCTCCCCGTCAACAAGAGGATAACCTTCAAGCTCCTCACCCACGCACACAAGGCACTGCACAACACCGGACCTGCGTACCTCAACAGACGACTCAGCCTCTACACCCCCGCCCGCCAGCTTCGCTCCGCCGACCTCGCCACAATACCTCGCATCCGAAGAGCGAGCTCCGGCGGCAGATCATTCTCCCACCTCGCCGCCAAAACCTGGAACACCCTCCCCATCCGCCTACGGCAGACCCAAGACCTGCTGACCTTCAGAAGACTCCTGAAGTCCTGGCTCTTCGAGCAGTAGCAGCACCCCTCCCCCCTACCCCCCTCAGCGCCTTGAGACCCTCACGGGTATGTAGTGCGCTCTACAAATGCTATGATTGATTGATTGATTGATTGATTGATAGTACTCCATTCAGTGGCATCAAGGCCTCTGGAAGAAAGCAATTCCGCGGCCTCTGCCATTTCCACATAAATGTAAATTTGCCCCACTCTCCACATAATCCAACCTCTTCTGCATCTCTCAGTTGTTTATTGCTAAAGATATTTAAAAGGGTGGCAGGCTGACTTGCATAGCATTAAAAAGTGTTTACATTTCAAATAGTATTACAATAACACCACAGTAGATGCCACATAATTGTGTTGCTATATGCTTTGAATCCTGACACAGCCGCTTAATTACAGTGGACATGAATTTCATCAACACAGCATTGGCCCTGTAGGTGTTACTTTTGGCACAGAGCTTTAATACAATTTGAACTACTAACAGCATTTCGTAACCCATACTAATACCATTACCACCCATCCACGTATACCTATTGCTTGAGAAGAAGAACATGGATTTAGGATTCCATTATAAAGCCAAGAAGGAAGATGTATTGCATAATTTGAGAGGAAGGGGATATTAAGGCATTTGTAGCCTGGAAACTTCTACCATCTCTTGCTTTTAAACTGAAGGAAGGACCTCCCGGAGTCACTGATTTGAGTTTCTGAGTCTGCCTGAAGGGGTATTTGGCGGCATACATCAGAAAGACCTTAGCCAAATTGTTTACACATTTAAAAGTCATGCCATTTGGTTTAAATTTGTCTAACATTGGTAGCCAGTGAGGGGCTCTTCTAGACAGAGATAAATTCTGGTATTATTTGAATAAGCTAGGCCAGCACATAGCATGTAGCTGTACTCCACGTGCGAGCTAATAGTTGAGCAAAATGGTATGAAGTCCCTTGATTATTGGAAGGAGTTGGAATAATGTGCCCTAAGTTTTTCTGAGTGTCACTGCTGACATCTGTCTGTTACACTAGGTCACAAGTTTGAATCATGCAAAGTCAACTCAGACTGTCATACTTCTGATGTTAATAATTAATTAGTGCAATTAAAATGGGGTAACGTCACACATATTAGTTACAGCAGTTATAAGTGTCAAACTGCTGTACTAATTGCTATGTAAAACACATTATTAATATTACCTAGAGAAATCAATTTCTTAGCATTGACAAGATCTGGAGCTCACATCATACTTATATTTCCATAATACTTTGGAAGATACCATCAGTAACTGGCCAAAGAGATGCGGAGGTCTCATGTTGAAGATCCGGAGATCAAAACAAATATGCCTTTCTGTTTCTCGGCATGCACAAACCCAGTGCTTAATTTGAGCCGGTGGTTTCCGGCGCTTGGTACCAGCACTTAATTGTCAACACCAGCGCTTGTGATGGTCTGCCACAAGGTGGCGCTGTCTGGCCAATTTAGAGATGACCACAACAACAGTCAATTATTAATTCAATATACTTTAAAAATGACTATTACTTTTTTATTTATTTATTTATTTTTAGAGTTTTCTATAGCGCGAACAAGACCCTGAGTAGGGTATCAGAGCGCTTTACAATACAGAGTAGAGTAAGTATAAAAACATTTTAAAATACAGAGCAGAGTAAGTATAAAAACATTTTAGCAAGGTTCGGCAGATAGCAAAAACGATAATAGAGATGATTTGTTCGGTGCAGAAGGAACAAGTTCAAGTACGAGTAAATCATAAAAGCGAGGGTGTCATCATGGGAAGTGTAGAGACAGGTTTGAAGTAGTAGAATGGTTCAATGCAGGCAGGAGTGATATCGAGAGTAGAGTCTCCGTCGGATTCGGAGAGGGGCAAGTCAGAGAGTTAGCTGGTGTGATTGATAGGGCCCCGGACGGTGAGGACTGTTAAGGGGTTAAGGGAGGAATTTGCTCATCAGGAATGATTTGGCTTCCCTTTTGAATAATGGTGTTGAGGAGATTATTCTGATGCACGGAGGTAGTGAGTTCCATATTCTTGGTGCAGCTCCGGAGAATGCTCTGTCAAAAGTTTTTTTCTTGCTGAAGCGTGAAGGTTTCAGGAGTAGATTGTTGGAGCTCCTAGAGTGTCTGTTTCCTCCAGATATAGTAAGTTTCTGGGCTAGGTATTGGGGGGTATTGTGGTGTAACGCTTTATGAGTGATGCAGGCCATCTTTAGGTAGATTCTAGCTTCGTAGGGTAGCCAGTTGAGCGCCTTCAGGTGTGGCGAGATATGGTCAAATTTCCTAGATCCTGTTAAGAGTCTTGCTGCTGCGTTGAAACAGGCTTTTAAAGGGGCTGTTGAGATTTTGGGAAGCCCCGAGAGGGTAGTACATCCGTACTCCAACCTCGATATGACTAAAGCCTGAACTGCAGTTTTGAGGTCAGGGTTCTCGATGAATGGTTTCATTTTTCTGAGATAGCCGAGGTGGAAGCGGGCATTTTTAGCCAACAGGTTGATGTGTGTTTGCATGTTAAGGTTCTTATCCAGTGTGATTCCAAGCGATTTGGTGGAGTCCACCAGAATCGGCATGCAATTTAGAGCAGTGATCATCTTGGTCCATTCCTTTATCACCAGAGAGTTTTTTGGAGGGGAGATTAAAAGAAATTCCGTTTTTTGCGAGTTTAGCTTGAGGAAGTTGGGGGCATATTATCAAGAAACGGCGTTAAAATTATCGCCGCTTTAGCGGCAGGAAACTGCCGCTAAAGCGGCGATAATGGAGCTTGATAATATGCCCTGGAGAATTCCAATAGAAGCCCATGTTCTGGTGTCAACATGGGCTTCTATTGGAATTCTCCAGGGCATATTATCAAGCCCATTATCGCCGCTTTAGCGGCAGTTTTCTGCCGCTAAAGCGGCGATAATTTTAACGCCGTTCTTGATAATATGCCCCTATGTCGTTAGCCAGTGGAAGGTCTTTTCAAGAGCTTAATTCATCATCTTGATCTCTTCAATGGAAGTAATCTTGATGTAAAGTTGAGTGTCATCCGCGTACATGTGGAAGGAGATATTCGCCTGCTGTAGTAGTTGGGTTAGTGGTTCGACATAGAGGTTGAATAGCGCGGGGTATAAAGTTGAGCCTTGTGGTACTCCTAGTAGGTTAGGGGAAGAGGGAGAAAGATTTTTATTCACCATGAACGTTTGCGTTCTGTTTTCCAGAAAGGATTTGAACCATTGAAGGGCTGTGCCAGATAGTCCCATCCTGTTTTCCAGTCTTTTTAGAATTTTGTCGTGATTGACAGTGTCGAAGGCTGATGAGAGGTTGAGCAGGACTAGTAGACAGGTTTTGTTATGGTCGAGAGCGAGTAGGGCGTCATCGACTATATGAAGAATTGCTGTTTCTGTGCTATGCCTGGGTCTGAAACCCGATTGGCAGTCGTTCAGTAGTTTGAAATCCGTGATGTGTTGGTTTAATTGTTGCTGAACACATTTTTCCAAGACCTTGGCTAGCATGGGAATGTTGGTTATAGGTCGGAAGTTATTAGGGTCGGAGGGGTTTTCTGTCGGTTTCTTTTAGGATAGGGGTGACTTGACCAATTTTTAGGTAATCCGGGATGTGACCTTGCGAGAGCGAAGCATTGATGATTTTGGTCCAGAGAGAGGAGATAATATGGTAGATGTGGGGTAGGCCGTTTGAGGGGAGAGGGTCATTGAAGTGGTTATTGGGTTTGATAGTTGGTAAGGTTTTAGTAATATCACTGAGATCGTAAAGTGTGAAGGTAGACCAATGAGAGTTATTTTTAGGCAAAGGTAGAACAGGTTGAATAGGATTTTCAACTTGTATGTTCTTTAGGGTAGCTGAGTTGATTGCTGCCGTCCTGAGATCGTGTTGGAGGGAGTTGTTTTTTGCTGTGAAGAATTAAGAAAATTCTTCACTACTTAGCAGCGATTTCAAAGTCATGAGTGCGGTTTTGTACAATTTGTTTGGTTGTTGTTTTAGCATTTCGAAGAGTTTCTTCAGTCTATTTTTGGCATTGTCTAGTTCCGATCTGAAGAAGTCTTTTTTTGATTGTAGAATACTTTTTTTATAGGAGTTTCTAGATTTTCTTAGTAGTTTGAGTTGGAGGGAGGAGGGATGTTGTCTCCATTTCCGTTCAGTTAGTCTCAGTTTACGTCTCTCTTCATTCAGGTCTACGTTGAACCATGGGTTTTTGTCTTTGTCCAGTATTCTTTTGAGTTTTGGTGGGGCTACTTGGTCAAATAATTTGGTCATCGTGGAGTTGCAGTGAGCAGTGAGGTCATTGACGTCTGACATGTTATTGGGAGGAGTGAGTACTTTCTCACAGTGGGAAGCTAGATTGTTCCAGTTGAGGTTTTTCGTGTCTCCTATCCAGTGTCTGGGCTTGATTTGCTGCGAGTAAGTTTTCTTTTTAGCGGAGGGAATTTGGAAAGTAATAATGTGATGGTCTGACCAATCACAAGGGGTGATCGAGATAGATTCAACCATTTTTTCTTTAGAGATGATCCAGTCAAGTGTAGCACCTTTGGAGTGGGTGGGCTTGGAGATGGCTTGGATCAGGGAATGGTCTGCTAGGAAGATTTTGATAGCATTGACCTGCTTGTCTAAGGGGTCTTCCCAATGGGGATTGAAGTCGCCAAGGAATATGTAATTGGAGCGAGGGGTCGAGTTAGTTGTAATGATTTCCATAAGTTGGTCCGTGAATACAGCGTTCTTACCTGGAGGATGGTAGAATATATGTAGTTTGTAGGGTTGGTTATCTGAAGATTTTATGGAGATCCCAAGGTATTCACACGAATCCAGGGGTTCGGAGTGAAACTTCGAGATAGCGATGTCGGATCGATGTATGCAGGCGATGCCTCCGCCCTTTTTGTGAGGTCTGTCTAGTCTTATGATGTTGTAGTTCGGGGGGATTAGAAGGTCTAGGCATGGGGAGGATGATTCCGTGAGTGAAGTTTCCGTTAGGATGGTTACGTCTACTTTCAGGTTCAGAATGAGGTCGGCGATGTCAGAGGCGTGTTTTAAAGCTGAGCGGCAGTTTAATAGGAGGCAGGAGATCTCGTTTGAGGCATTCTCTGACGAAGGGTCGTGATTTTCAGAGGTTGGGGTTATTCTTTGAATGTTATTAGGGTTTATCTTTCTGTGATTCGGTTGGGATGTTCTGTTTGTGTTGATGGGGCCTGGGTGAATAGAGAATTCTTCCTTATTGGTGAGGGGACAAGTAGTAGCTTCGTAGAATAGTAGTAAGGTTTGGATTTCCGAGTCCGTTAAGTAGTTGAGGTGTGTACGGAATTGTCGGTTGGACAGAGGCAGTGGCATAGTGTTTATCTCATTGTTGGCTGCGGCTAGAGAGTTTTGAAAGTGGTCAATTTTAGAGAGAGAATTTTCTGCGAGTTGTAAGATGTTTCTAATTTCTAAGATAATGTTTTGTAGGTTCCGGAATGTGATGTTAGTGTGGGTTCTTAGTGTGTCTAGTTCATATTGGTAAGAGGGGGAAGGCAGGAGCGGCGCGCAAAGAGGGCTGGGAATAGGATTGCTGGAGGGTTCGATGACTGTGATTGCAGTGTGGGAGGTTTGAGTGGCTGGGAATGTGGTAGTCGAATATGAGTGGGGTATGCACAGGTTGGAGGCTTTTTTACGATTCGCTACCGTGGCCTTGTCGCAGTGAATTTCGCCAGAGGTCGGAGAAGGGTTGAGGTGGGGGGAGAGGGTTATGGGGATGGGCTTGTGGCGGAATGTCGAAATGATGAGGGTCGTAGATTGGGTTTAAAGGGAGGAGCGTTGTTGTTGCTTCTTGCGATGGTTCTAGGTAAGGGTGTCTGTGAGTTGAGTTCTAAGGGAGGTGAGTTGTTGTTGCTTCTTTCGAGGGTTCTAGGTAAGGGTGTCGGTCGCTGAGATTCCGGAAAGATAGAGATAGAGGGAGTAGTTTGGTCCAGGTGGACAATGGGTGGAGTGTCGGTGTGGTTTTTAGTGCGGAAAAGTATTTGTCGAATTGTTCTAGGTCCTTATTGGCTGCTTGAATAAGAACAGTGCCATTTTTGTAGGAGGTTATGTTCAGGGTGGCTCTAAGGTTTTGTGAGGGTGCCGTTGTAATCCTGGTTCCGTAGGGAATATTTTTCTTGTCTTGGATGATTAGTAGCTTGGAAAAGGAAGTTCGCCATTTGGCCATTTTTCTGGTGAAAAATATAAGGTCATTGATTATTATACCTTTTTTTGCGTTGAAGGAGGGGTCAAGGAACAGAGTTTCGGGGGGTTTTCTGAGGAGGTTGTGTTTGAAGGTTTTGGAAGCATTCTTAGATAGATTGGGGGGGTATAGAATAGAATAGGCGTTGTTTCCTGCAGGTTTCATAGATGGTCCAGCCATTATGTGGTTTTCCTTGTTCTGGGTGGAGGGACCGGTTCGCACTCCTTTTGAGGAAGAGCTAGGAATAAGTATTTCAAAGGGAGAAGTATGGGAACAAAGCAGGCCAGTGTGGGAGAAAATGTTTTTTAGAGGGAATTATAGAAGAAGAGGAAAGCTGCACAGAATAGCTAGATGGTCTAAGTATGGCAATGACGTTACAAGATGGCTGCCATTTTGCAGGTTGCAACCGAGGATGTATTGTAGGCCTTTATAGACACGGAGAAGTAGTCCTCTGTTTCTTTTTACTATTGCAGGCTCGGGCTTTTGTGCCATTAGGCAGGAGGAAAATGGCCCAGGCTAATTTAAGATGGTTGCCTGTTTGTAGGCGACCCCAGGTGGATATTCTACTTTTTTGTTTGCTAAAATGTTCTATGTAGGCTCCGAATAAAAAATGTTGTTTTTGTTTTTGTTTGTTCATTCAAGGCAGGGTGAGAAAGGCCCTCCGGGATCACCCCTTCCCGCAATCCCTTGTTACTTGGAAACAGGGCGCCCTTGTCGCTGCAGCAGCGCCGGTCTGGGGATGGAGCGGCGTGCTCCCGCAGCAGGGGACACAACCACCGGCTGACCGGGACCTGGGGGGAGGAGGGCGGGCAATCCAAACAGCCTCTAGGGGGCTCTGTGGCTCCGACGTGGCCGGCCAGTCAACGAGAAGAGAAAGGAGGGAGCAGCTACAGCAACAAGTGATCTCCCAGGGGGCTCTGGGCCCCGGTGAAGCCGATAACCTGCTTGCCCTCAACTCTGCCGGCTCTGAGCAAAAATGGCCAGTCAATGCGAGGAGAGAGGAGGGAGCAGCTCCGAAAGACAGATGTTCTCCCGGGGAGCTCTGGGCCCCAGTGATGTCGACAACCGGCTTGCCCCCAATTCGGCCAGCCCTGGAGAGAAGATGGCGGGCAGCACAGCGAGAAGCGCAAAGAGCTTCCCTAGCTCAGCGGCAGCGTGCGCGGCTGCCAGGCAGCTCGAGTCTGCGTGGGGAAAGGGGGACTCACTGCACGGCCATGGCTGTTTTCCTCGACTTCGCACTCGTGTTCCTCGCCTCCTCACTCGAGTTGTGAGTGCGGCCGTCCGGTCTCCCCATACCCTCCTGCAGGCAGGAAAGCAGTCAGCAGCTCCCGGCAGCGGCGGTGCCCTCCGGACCGAGAGGAAGGCAGTAGGTGCTGGCCGGGCGGCGAAGAGTCGCGTCTCGGCTGCACAGGATCACGCCCAGAGCCCAGTGTCCTTCCCAGTGAGAGGCGATCGTCGAGCTGGGTGCCAGATCGACGACGCAACCTCGGTCGGGATAGGAAAGTCAAGTTCCGGAGGTGAGTCAGTTGGGTAGTGGTGTGGTGGGAGAAAGTTTGTGATTCTGGGCTAAAGGAGATTTAAGCTCGTTAGAGCAATGTCCAGCATCGGGAGCTCCATCTTTGAGCTCCTACTCCTCCGGCGGCCATCTTATCCTACTTGCCGCCCAAGCTATTCTTATAGCTTTAGGAACTTGGAATAGTCCAAATCGTCATACTTGTAGGAGTGTGATGGTTAGTAGTTGTGTTGTTACTATCATTGCCAGGGCAAGCAGGGGCAATGTGTGGTGCAAGCTGCTCCGGCCTCCTGACGAGAGCCCTGGCACTTATGCTTTGTTTTACAAATTATATACTGCACAAGCCTCCTGAAGTAATCGATAGCTGCTGGAGTGGTGTTTGCCGCAATAGAAAGGGCATCTAACAGATCTTCATGGCTGACAGCGTGAAACATGGCAGACAGATCCAGGAGGAGCAAGACCACCACGTGAATCTTGTACATCCATTTTAAGGCTTCATTACAAAAGCCAACCAGAGACTGCTGAAGCCAAATCCAGGTTTCAGACAAGATTTCATGGGAGATGGACATTGGTAATGGTCTAAAAATGTCTAAAGCAGACATCCTTCAACCCTGATGCCAGTGCAGTCTTGGCCCATTGCCCAACCTCATAAACCACTCAGCAGCCTCCTGTTTCCTGCTGAGGATTTTGGGACGACCAAGTAGTGGAAGCAATTGTTAATTAGCCCTCAAACTTTTCTCTAGTCTGTGGTATGTCTTTCCAGACATTTCAATTGCAGACTGCAGTCTGGTTCAGTTTTGTGGAGGTGTGAGGACAGTAAGGTAAATATGTTAGTTTTAATGAGTTGTAGGTTTTTTGGTGGGTGTGACAGGAAACAAGAGTCAATTACTTATCTTATGTGATTCCTCAGTTGGTACGTGTGCCTATTGCCCAACAAATGTATATGCGTGGTAAGTAGCTGCATGTACCAAGTCTAAGTAGATGCTGTATTAGCCAGTTAGTTGAATATTGAGGTTGTGCTGGGTTCATGTTCAGAGTTCTGTCTTAATGTGTTCTGTTGTTTGATGGTCTGTGATATACATTGGGGTCAGTGCTGTTGTATGCACACTGACATCCACCGCTGTGTCCTTTACGTATTCGTATACTTATTTTATTTTTAAAGCACTACAAATCAAACTGTCTGTGGGTGCCAGGCCAAGTCAGAGGTTAGTTCATAAATGATCTAAAAGGTGACAAAAACATAATGTTAACAGTGTGTCTGTAGCAAGCAGATAACATGTCTTGCAAATGTGCCTTTGACCTTGCCCGCCCCATTGGGAAGTGTTGATAGCTCATACTGCAGATGATCAAGCCACCCACGAATTGCTGATCTCTATCTCTCATCCATCACTGTTCTACAGCCAAACATGTTGAGTCTCCTGAATACCTGCCACCCGAAAAAGACAGAAGCATAACTCGCCCCATTCTAGGACAGAACAGCAGGAACAAGCCTATTAAGGAAGTTAAGAGAGGACGGGGAGAAGCAGAGGAATAAAAGCGATCACTAAACATGAAGGAAGGGAACCTCCCCTGATTGTCAAGCCCTCCTGCGTTTCCTTCCTACAGCAAACTGGAAGACAAGCAATAAATCACACATATACTCAAACTGGAAACTCATAGTCAGCACTGCTGCGTGGGTGGTAGACCACCCTTTAATTAATCTTCTTATATCAATGGCATACAGTAGCGGTCAGAATTATTGCAGAGCGGTGGACGGGAGGGTTAGGGAGACAGACGACGACAAAACAAAAACAAAAAACAGAACTTACCTGCCCGCCGCATCGCCACTCTTCTGCTCCTCTCTGCAGCACTTGCTCCCAGTTTCCCCTGCGGCCAATCCTGACTCTACTCTCATGCATGAGAGCAGCAATAGGATTGGCCTGAACGCCCTCGATTTGCGCTCCCAGGGAGACTGGAAGCCTATGCTTTGCTATCTCCAACCCGGCAACGCAGCAGGGTTAGAGTCAACTGAGTGCGCATGTCGGTTTGGCCGTCCTGAGACAGCGGGCCAAACCTTCATGCACACTGATAGCAGTGCACCTACCACTCCTCCTGGTGACTGCCCTCGCGATGGCCCCAACCCCAAGACTCGGCCAGGCCTAGAGCTTGAAAAATAAAACAATAATAAACCTGTTTCATTATCGTTTTATTCTTCACGTTTTGGAGGCATCTGGTTGGGGGGCGACTCTCCTCCACCACAGCGGAGGAGCCGCCGCTGATGGTTAAACTAGCAGTAATCCAGAAACTGGGGAAGGGTTGGGGGAATTAGACACGGGGTAAATCAGTTTCATGGACTCCACTGCTGGAAGTAACAGGGATGAATTAAATGGTGAGACTAAACTATGCAAAAGCACTTCACATAATAACAATGTTAGTCGATCTGTACAAGGTTGTATGCCAGAATATCACTGTCAGAAATACCTTCAGGTTTCACTATTGTGTCCTAAATATTGTTTATAAAAATGTTGTCCCATAAGATGTAAATTTTCAATTGTGACCTCCAGGGCGGTTATATTTTTGTGAACAATCTTTAGGACATGATCGTTATGTCAGACAATATTCTAACAACAGTATTGTTGTACCATGACCTGTACAAATGTGAATTACAAAGAATAACCTGTTTCCGCTGTAGATTGTGTCAGTCGCACTCTCTGATGAACTGTATTGCAATGGGTTCCGTGTGCTGCTTTAAAAAAAATTAAAACACTGTACACATGCTAAAGTAGCTACAGGACTGTGTGCACCAAAATCAGTTTGCTGGTGCATAATAAGGAATGGCACCCCAGTCTCAATCTCTATATGGATAAAGGGGTGGGCAAAACTTTCACCAAGCCCAATATGTGTAATGTTTATGAAAATTATGCAGATTAAGCAAAATATTCTTGCATGTTTGTCTGTGTAATAGGTGTTTGTGACATAAGGGTACAAAATCATGCTGAATATATTTTCGGCAATTTCTAAACTCACGCTGTGAACATTGCTAGTGCAGCACATACAACTGAGGCTGGCATCTATTTTCGCAGCTCTTACAAGACATTTTCTGTTCCAACCATTCTCCCGCAGGTGAAAATTATGCAATAAGCACAAACTTAAGAAAAACAAACATTATGAGAAACACACTCAGCCTCATATTCAGGATTGTAAGCCGAAAGGCGCTTGCATAGATATCCTGCGCCTACATGCGTGTCGATTCACTGAAGGCTAGGAGGTGGAAAACATGATATTGTACACCCAGCGATATTACACAGTTGGCATCATGTCCCACCCATAGACCTCAACAGCTTTGATGAGAGCTTTGAGGAACAGCTGAAGAGGAAACTAAAGAAAGTATACATTGATAGTTGATACTAGAGTCATGTTTACTTTCTGTTCTTGACACTGCCTTTATGCACCTGAAACAAGCATTTGCAATGCACTAGGGCTCACATTTACGGGAGTTTGAGCAATTGCCATTGTAAGCGACAATGCCTTTTATTTATGAGTTGTTTTTAAAACAGATAAATAAAAGGCATTGTCATTTACTATGTGTAAACCAAGGAGAGAGCGAGGAATTTAAGGGGTACGTCCCTATCCCCAATTCAAGTATAAGCAAACAATGTGGATGGACCCACTGAAAAGTAGGTTATCTAGACTCACTGATGTGATAGGCAGTGCCAAGGAACCATTAGGTTTTCTTAAAAGACCCCTCACACACCAACCTGGTTGGTGTCATGCTTCATCATTGGGGTCCCAACCGGACGGCCGAATGCCCCCCGGTTGTGCTACAACGCCTGATTACAGCGGAGCTGGTGTGGTGTAATTGTGTGAAGTAGTGTAGTGCAGATTAAAAATATCTCTGGGAATCCTTACCATATGTGTTTATTGTTGGCGGCCCAGGATATAGTTAAAACCAGAAAGCACAACTAATGGAGAGGTTTACTCCTAGTTGTCAAAAAGTGGTCTACATGTTTCAGCCCAAAGAAAAAATGAGTGGGCTTTCGTCAGGACCAGGTGAAAAGTGCGTGGAAAGTGAATTTCCAACACACGCGCTAAGGTGTGTTGTAGTGTTAGGTGGTGTCGGTATACTTACGGACCCACTTAAAAAACACTGGATTTGTGTGTATGGCAGAAATTCAGGGCCCGGGAGGGGTTCCGTCTGTGGTCACACTTTCGTCAAGACGGAGATCCCACTGAGACCTATTTCGGTCTCCCGTGGTCATTTACTATGCCAATAGTTTAAACTCTTGCAAATGAGAGACCTATTGCATTGCAAATGCCAGCGCCTGTGCTATAAAAATAAAACAAAAAAGCGTTAGGAGAGAGCGTGTCGCAGGCAGGACAAAGCTATTTGAGAAAATAGTGCTCGGAGGTTGTAATTAAAGACTACAGAGTAACAACACACGTAACAGGGGGTGTCGCAAAGGGAGGTTACAAAATGAGACAAGACGGTACTAAGGAGGGACTACTAAGCCTATTGACCAATGAACAGCCACAGTTTACAGTGGACAATGACACAAGCCAATGAAAAATATGGGCGGAGAGTGGGCGGAGCTTCAAGTCCCTACCTGAATGCAGCATGCCTCCCAGAGCAGCGCATGCGCTGCCCAGGCTCGACCAAAAAAGTGAAAGTCGAAAGGACAGTACTAGGGCTATCAAAGGGCATGTTAGCCAATGGCTCAGTGTGTGCCAGAACTCAACCATAGCAAAAGAGAAGAACATTGAACCAAGGTCTTCTGAATCCCTTTATTTCTATCACTCGGGTCTGAAAAAGAAGTGTACCTGCCTGCCCCTCAGCTGCAATGCCATGTCACCCGAAGTCCCATTGGCGACACAGGTTCGAAGTGACATGGTGGTTATACAATACCCACCCTGTCACTTACTGGTTGGTTTGGTGTCCTTGAGCTGAAGATATTGTCATTCCAATTCAAAAACTAAGTTATCCGCTGTGTATGCACATCTCTCCAAATGTATCGATTGCAGTCAATGCACCCTTACTTTTTAAATTAACTGTATAAACTGGTTTATTAATTATGGCTCATCACAATGGTGGTGCTATACATTTTTAATTACCTTGTTGCCTGCTGATTTCGGTTATTCTTTGTCCTGTAAAAGTTTGTTTATGATTTTGTCAAGCAAATTGCACCTGTATTAAGCTGCTTTCTTTATTATTTTGGCCAGGTCTCTTTTAGAGCTTGTTTCTTAGGCCACACCCCTTTTAGGTTCCACTCAAATCACTGAAGCCAGGGGTTCACCACCAGTTTACATACAGTAAATGGGGTCAAGGAACGTCTGCCTGCCACAGTAAAGGTCAGGGCCGGCTTTTGCACAGGTGACAATCATTTTTGGCGCCCCCACACCCTATGACCGACCATCTTCGAATTATGTCACTACCACCAGGCAGAAGTGCCCATCATCTCTCCAATCATAAGTTATTGCTAAACACAGCCTCCCCCCCCCCCCCCCCGTCAGCGCCCGGTGCAGCCGCACCAGTCGCAGTGCCCTAAACCCGGCCCTGGTAAAGGGTTTGCTGTGCATTGCCCTTCGGAGCACAAACTGCCAGGCCGCATAACCAGGAGCCGCCCACGCACTTCTAAGAAATCACCACCCGCTTTCAAGAAGGCCTGGGAACAGCAGCGGCAGGCGAGGGAAGAACAATAACAGAGAAACGAAAAAAATCCACAGGGCACAGCCGCTGCCTCGGGCACGCCAGCATCCACCCAGCCCTCTCCCATTCCCGGAATTCTCAATCCCGTGCTGGGAATTATGTTGGGAAATGTGAGCCACGCGGCGAGGCTTTCCGTGGGTGAGTCCAGGGCTGCAGGCCATGAAAAGCAGGCGGCATCGGCCTCTCTAACCGAGCACGGGAAGTCCCCTCCAGGCTGCAGCCGCCGACAGCCTCCCACCGTGCAGCAGAAATGCTAACTTCAGAAGACCGAGCAACTGACGCGGGAAATCCCCGTGACACGAGCGCCTGGCGCGGGGATTAACAGGCATAAATAGCCTGTCTGTCAAGGAATTAACTGTATCCTAACAACAGCCCTTCGCCTACGTGGAAAACATCCCCTCCTCGGCGTCTAAATCCCCCTGTGTAACTTTAGCCCCGCAGGATGTGAAGCACATCTCCAGATATGTTCTGTCCTTCTAAATCACTGTATCACCTCACGGTATAATTAACAACCATAGACAGTTATGCACAGTATTGTCTCTGCATCACTGGGTCGAATAATAAATACGCACAGACATTTTTATCTCCCATGAAGCCATATCATTGTTTGGAATAAACAACATTCTCAGACATTTCTGCATAAGAGCCAGGGTCACTGGAATTATGTGGCAGAGGAGGACTAAATAGTGCGGCTGGTTGACTAAATCGTGCAGAAAAATGTGCGGCATAATGGGCCACATTTTGAGATAGTATTAGCGTATTATTTTTTGTCATTTTTACACGTTAAAACCATCTGGGCAAATGTTTCACCTCATTAATATCAGTTTGATACCCAAATACAGCAATAAGCAACACAAAGGAGACTAAACCTTTGCAAAGGGCCTTCCACTTCTCAGCAACATATACTGCTGTGTTTTTAGTAACTTTTTATCCGTTTGAGCAAGAAACATTCTTTTTGTTCAAATCTGCAGATTATGTGTCAATGTGACGAATCCATAATTATGCAGAAAACTTCGCAGCCGCAAAATCACATAACTCCAGTGGACCTGATAATAGTTTACTGAATTATTGTATAGAATAGTGAATACCCACAGATGTTCTATAAACGCATCGAATAATAAACATTCCCACACATTCTATCCTTCTATGCCACTGTATCACTTCATGGAATAAAGAACACCCCAAGACATTACTATCTCTGAGGTCACTGTATCACCTCTTTGAATGAAGAACATTCCCAAACATTTCTATCTTGTCTCTGTATCACTGCATTCAAGACTTTGTCTATACCACGGAGGTCATTAGGTTGAAACCTACCAGTCAGGCAGCTGTCTGGTTTGCTAACGACTTCTTGGTGACATTCTGAAAGCTTCACTTACCATTGCCTTTTCGTTTTATAACGCACATTTGCTTGCTTTCTATTTGCTGGCTTTAATTGTTTTGGCCTGTCCAGCATGAGTTTGTCCCTCCGTGGAGCATATCCTAATTACTGTCAGGGGCGGTTCCTCTGCTAAGGCGGAGGAACTTTGCCCCACTGCTCTCAGAGCAGGAAAAATAAAATGATAATAACGTAGTTATTGTCATTTTATTTTTAGCAGGTTCGGGGCTGGGTTAGGGCGGGGCGGGTCTGGTGGCACAGGGGGAGGAGTGGTTTGTGCACACTATGTGCACATGACTGCTTGGAATCGGCCAAACAGTCATGCACACTTACTTAGCATGATCCCCACCAGGCTGCATTACACAGCCTGGTGGGGAACATGCCCAGGCTCCCTGTTCCTGTCTGAGCGCCGAATCACGACGCTCATCCTAATCACAACGCTGCATTGCAGCGTTATGATTGGCTTAGGGGAGCCTGGGAGCCCGGGTGCTTCCTGCTGCTTCCTGGTTCCGGGGCGAAGCAACAGAGGAGAGACGGCGGCCGGCGGCAGTCAGGACAGAGGTAAGTGTTTTCTATTTTTCATATTTTGTTCCCCCGCCTCGCCACCCCTGTTCCCTGCCAGCCGCCACTGATTACTGTATTCTTCCATAAGTACTCGCTTTCTGTAAACAGGCCTTTAGATCTTGTTCTTATCTTGTCACATTTGCTGTCCATTCAAAGAAAGAGGTAAAAAATCAGGGTCCGTCTTTCAAGGGAGCTTGGTGTTTAGGAAATGATTTTTCGAGCACACAACATATTTTACATGTCTGTAAATTAACTATGGAGATATTTCAGAATATATCAGAATTAGGAAAGCATAAATAAAGCACTTTTTTGATTGTGAAGTGTGGTGGAAACAAATATTTTAATACGATCAAAACAAATCCATACATTAGGTGATGACATTTATTCGCATTATCGTGGGTACTGTGTATACTTTTATCAGTAAAACTGTATGTCTGTGCAAATGCAATAGTCATTTCAATTGAAATTGTGTTGTCTGTAATGGCAGTGTGCTACCACACCATGCATACTCCACACTATGCCACTCCGCTCTACACCACTCCACTCTACAACACTCCACTCCACTCTATGACACTCCACTGCACGTCACTGCACTATACGCCACTCCACTCTACGCCACTCTACAACACGTCACTCCAAGACATGCCATTACACTCTACAAAATGCCACTCTAACTCTATGCCACTCCACTCCAGGCCCCTCCACTCCAAGACACTGTACAACACACTACTCCACGCTACCCTACGACACGCCACTCCTCTCTATGCCATTCTACGACATACCACTCTACTCTACGACATGCCGCTTGACTCTGCACCACGCCACTCCACTCTACTCCCCTCCACTCTACGTGCCTCCACTCTTCACCACTTCACTCTAAACCCCTCCACTCTACGTCACACCACTCAATGACACAACACTCTATGCCTCCCACTCTACAACACTCTACGACACTCCACTCTACGACTCTCTACTCTAATCTATGACACTTTACTCCACTCTAAGCTATGCCACTTACTCCACTCCACTCTACAACACTTTACTCCACTCTACGCAACTCCACTCATTGCCATTCCACTCTACGACACTCCATTCCACAACACTCACTCTACAACACTCTACTTCACTCTATGCCACTCCACAACACTCTACTCCACTCTGTAGTCTCCACTCTCCTTCACTCTACGCACCTCTACTCCACGCCACACTATGCCACTCTACAACACTTTATGACACTCAACTCTATGCCACACCACTCTATGCCACTCCACTCTACTCCACTCCTCTCTATGACACTCACTCTACAATACTCAGCTCCACTCTCTGGTACTCTATGACACTCTATGCTACTCCCTCAATGCCACTCCACACCACTTGACGCCACTCTACTCTATGACACACTACCTCACTACGCCACTCTACACCACTGCACTCTACACCACTCTATGCCACTCTGCTCTACCACACTCTATGCAACTCCACTCTAGGACACTCTACTCCACTCTATGCCACTCCACTCTACAACACTCTACTCCACTCTATGACACTCCACTTTATGACATTCTACGGTACTCCACAACACTCCACTCTAGGACATGACACTCCACTCTGCGCCACCCCATTCTACGACCCTCTACTTCACTCTTTGCCACTCCACTCTATGACAGTCGACTCTGCTCTACGCCACTCTACTCTGCAATGCGCTACTCCACTCTACGCAACTCCCTCTACCCCACTCCAAGCCACTTCACTCCACTCTTCACCACTCCACTCTACTCCACTGTACTCTACTCTATGATCCTCTACTCCACTCTACACCACTCCACTCTATGCCACTCAACGACACTCTTCTCCACTGTATGCCCCTCCACTCTGCCCCACTCCATGACAGTCTACACCACTCTATGCCACTCCACGACACTCTACACCACACTACGGCCCTCCATGACACTTCACTGTATGCCACTCCATGCCACTCTACGCCCCTCCACTCTATGCCCCTCCTCTCTACACCACTCCACTGTATGCCACACAATTCTACAACACTCCACTCTATGACACTCTCCTCCACTCTACAGTGTGTGAGTAGTATGGGTCTATGAATGGGTATGTGAGTGGTTGTGTGGGTGTGTCAGTGGGTTGTTGAGAGGTTGTATAGGGATGGGAGTGGGTGTGTTAGTGGTTCTATGGAAGATGTCATCAGTCATGTCATTTGAGATGTCATTAGTGATGTCACTGACCATGTCATGAGTGATGAAATATGTGAGGAATATGTGAGGTTATAAGCAGTGCATTGCGGAGGCGTGAATTATAGCTAACTCAGGTAACTATAACTGCTGAATTTTTATGGTTTTGTACATGTGCAATCTGAGCCTAACTATAACGTTCCGGTAACCGTTGGGTTTTTTCAGTAAATATATATATATATATATGTATGTATTATCTACTGGCGGTCGCCAGTAGATAGTTATAGTTAGGACCTATTTTCCATAGGAAATCCGCAACATTCTATTTGAAATAACTTCGGCGCCGGTTGACGAATCTTCGCGAAAGTTTCCAACTTGTTGGGGCGCTCCGGTCCGCTCCTATCCTGAAAGTCTCGGGGTGATTCGTCAAGCGGGGGCCGAGAAAAAGGGGGTCCCAAAACGCGTTTTCCCCATTCATTTTTCCATAGGGACCTTTCATCGCGGCTACAGCCCGAACTGCTGAACGGAATTACACCAAATTTGGCAAAGAGGTAGCCCTTGGTTCAGTGTCGTGCCTTTTGCTTAAATGGTGTAAATCCGTTCAGTAGTTCCTGAGAAAATCAAAAGTAAAGTCACATATATATCTATGGCCGAGTAGGGTCCGCGTACCCTCCCGATCACGAGCTGCATGCTAATTGGCTGTCAAGTGGCTGTCAACACTCCAAATCAGGAAGTGTTGGCAGCCATTTTGTCCTTCGGTAGAACCGAGGGACAGAAACAAGTGCGCAAAGCGCAAAAAGGGGGCAGGGTAGAAACACCCTGACCCCCTAGGTCTGCTCAGGGGGTCCCACTAGGACCCCCTGGGCAGAAAAAAGCATTTTTTTAAAAAAAAAAATCGGCGGGATGCGCTTAGGGTGCGCGGATCCCGCCGAGAAAAAACACAAGAAACAAGTGCGCAAAACGCACAAAGGAGGCAGGGTAGAAACACCCTGACCCCCTAGGTCTGCTCAGGGGGTCCCACAAGGACCCCCTGGGCAGAAAAAAGCATTTTTTTTTTTTTTAAATCGGCGGGATGCGCTTAGGGTGCGCGGATCCCGCCGGAAAAAAAAAAATCGAAGCGCGGTCTCCCGCGCTTCGATGCAATTTTGCCCCCGGGTGGCCCAAGTCCCGGGGGCATGCGGGGGGTAGGTTTATGTTTTATGTGGGGGGCCTCTAAGGCCCCCCAAGCCCCGGGGACCGCCACCCCCCGGGGCTTTAAATAAAACATGGTGCGGGAGGGCTCTCCGCCCTCCCGCAGCCCCGGGGACCGCCACCCCCCGGGGCTTCTTTTTTTAAAAATTAATCACCTGTGTGGGGGGGCTCCAGCCCCCCCACACGCCCCGGGGACCACCACCTCCCCGGGGCACTTAGAAAACAAATGTGGGGGTCCGTTTCGGACCCCCGAAGCCCCGGGGACCACCACCTCCCCGGGGCTGTGCAATTGAAGGGAGGGGGGCCACGCGGCCCCCCTCCTGGAGCCTGTGGTGGCCCTAAGGACCGCCACCCCCCAGGGACGGCTCCTGCAGTGTCCCGGGGTGCCTACCCCGGGACACTGTAGTTTGCTATGACAGGACGGGAGCCTCGCGGCTCCCGTCCTGTCATAGCAAACTGATTTGGATATTGGAAGCGAGAGCAGGAAACCTGCTCTCTCTTCCAATATCCAAAGCACATTGCTTTTCCACATGGGGAGCTGCATGTTAGCAGCTCCCCATGAGGAAAAGCAATGCCGGCTCCCGCAGGACGCTGGGAGCCGGAATGGTCCGTGGGGGAGTTGGGGTCCCCCCACGGACCCCAAAGGATAGGGCCAGCCTCGGGGGATGGGGTCCCCGGGGCAAGTAGTGGCCCGGGAGGGGGGCCACGCGGCCCCCCTCCCCAAATTAGGAAAAACAAAATAACATTTTTTAAAAGGCCGGCCCCGGGGATGGGGTCCCCGGGGCCTAAGGAGGCCTGAGGAGGGGGGCAACGCAGCCCCCTCCATGAAAATAAAAATAAAAAAAAAGGTGGCAATGACCCGGGGGATGGGGTCCCCGGGCCGAAATTGGCCACGGGAGGGGGGCCCACGCGGTCCCCATCCCGTTCACATTTTAAAAAAAAGGGGGGGTCAGGCCCTGGGGGATGGGGTCCCCAGGGCCCAAAATTATTAAAAGAAGGGGGCCACACAGCCCCCTTTAAAAAAAAAAAAACGGCATCGCGCTGGAGGCCACGCCCCCTCCTTGTCAGCACTCTGCAAACGTGCCCCCTGGCACGTTTGCAGAGGGGGAACGAATTCCCCTTGAATACTGGGGGTCCCTGGGGGCCAACTAGCCCACCAGGAACCTCCAGTATGCACCAGGGGACTGCGTTGCAGAGAGGTGTTCTGAGGCCACGCCCCTTTTTACACCTCTCTGCAACGCAGCTCTGTGGCGCTTAATGAAGGTAGCTGGTGGGCTAGTTGCACCCCAGGGACCCTCAGGATTCAACGGAAGTTAATCCCCCGACTTAAAGCGCGCCACGTGGCGCGTTTGCACAGAGGTGAAGGGAGGGGGCGGGGCCTGAGGTGACATGTGTGCAAACAGGCCCCGTGGTGCGTTTTAAAATAGGGAATTAAATCCCCTTCAATCCTGAGGGTCCCTGGGGGCCAACTAGCCCACCAGGTACCTCCAGTAAGCGCCACGGAGCTGCGTTGCAGAGTGTTGTAAAAGGGGCGTGGCCTCTGAACACCTCTCTGCAACGCAGCTCTCTGGCGCATACTGGAGGTATCTGGTGGGCTAGTTGGCCCCTAGGGACCCTCGGGATTGAGGAGGAATTAATTCTCCAACTTAAAACGCGCCACAGGGCGTGTTTGCAGACATGTCACCTCAGGCCCCACCCCCTCTTTCACCATTGTGCAAATATTCCTCTAAAATCAGCCGAAATACGAATTCCGATTTACTCACCTGTTATCAGGAGAGACCACAGTGCTGCATCTTTGAGACCAGTACTGATCCTGAAAAGTAATTTTAACCGTACTTAACAGTAACTTGAATTTCCTTCCATAGGCTAACATTGACTGGTTTCACTTGGAAATTCTTCTAAGTGTGGAGTTTTGGAACTTTATAATATTCCTCTAAAATCAGCCGAACTACGAATTCCGATTTACTCACCTGTTATCAGGAGAGACCTCAGTGCTGCATCTTTGAGCCCAGTACTGCTCCTGAAAAGTAATTTTAACCGTACTTACCAGTAACTTGAATTTCCTTCCATAGGCTAACATTGACTGGTTTCACTTGGAAATTCTTCTAAGTGTGGAGTTTTGGAACTTTAGAATATTCCTCTTAAATCAGCCGAACTACGAATTCCGATTTACTCACCTGTTATCAGGAGAGACCTCAGTGCTGCATCTTTGAGCCCAGTACTGATCCTCAAAAGTAATTTTAACCGTACTTACCAGTAACTTGAATTTCCTTCCATAGGCTAACATTGACTGGTTTCACTTGGAAATTCTTCTGTGTGTGGAGTTTTGGAACTTTATAATATTCCTCTAAAATCAGCCGAACTACGAATTCCGATTTACTCACCTGTTATCAGGAGAGACCTCAGTGCTGTATCTTTGAGCCCAGTACTGATCCTGAAAAGTAATTTTAACCGTACTTACCAGTAACTTGAATTTCCTTCCATAGGCTAACATTGACTGGTTTCACTTGGAAATTCTTCTAAGTGTGGAGTTTTGGAACTTTAGAATATTCCTCTAAAATCAGCCGAACTACGAATTCCGATTTACTCACCTGTTATCAGGAGAGAACCCAGTGCTGCATCTTTTAGCCCAGCACTGACCCTGAAAAGTAATTCTAACCGTATTTACCAGTAACTTGTATTTCCTTCCATAGGAATCCATTGTCTGGTTTTCAGCAGAAAAGTTTCAAAGTGTCGATTTTCACAAACTACAAATATTCCTTAAAAATCGCCTGTATGACTTAAACGCATTCTTTCAACTGTTTACAGTAGATACACCAGTGCTGGATCCAGGATCCACCACTGAGTAAGAAAAAGTAACGATAACACTACTTACCTGCTAAGTGAATTTCCTCCCATAGGATAACATTGGTGATTCTATGTGAAAAAGTTTGTGTCAACCTTTAAAATACAATAATATTCCTTAAAAATCACTACTGTAACCAAAACGCTTTTACTCAACTGTTTACAGGAGATGTCCCAGGACTGAATCTAGGATCCAGTCCTGTGGTTAGAAAAGTAATCCATAAAGTAACTAATTGCATTTAACTAAAAATTCACATTGAGCTCAATGTTGCATTGTGTTTGAAATTGTGTTGCCCATTGCAACAACTGTAACTACTGTACTTAAAAGTCTATTGCCTATTTGCAAAGTATTTAAACTAAAGTAATTCATTCTGAGAAAGTATATTTTGTAATGTAATGTATAATGTAATTACAATGTAGTTTAAAAAATAAAATATCTAAAAATAAATAGTTTAAAAAAATGTAGTAAATCAGTATCAAAAAAATAAATATAACAATTAATACATTTAAAAATTGTCATTTACAAAACCTTTGAAATTCACTGAAAAAAACCATAGGTTTCAGACATGTTATAGTTAGGAATTAGCATTTAAAAAACCTTTGAAATTCACTGAAAAAACCATAGGTTTCAGGCACGTTATAGTTAGAAATTAGCATTTAAAAAACCTTACAAATTCACTGAAAAAACCATAGGTTTTAGGGACAGTTATAGTTAGTTGGACATTGCACTCGTACAAAACCCGTGAAATTCCCCGTTATAGTTAGTTCAGGTAACTATAACTCGCGCCCCTCAATGCACTGCTGATGACGTCACATATTACATCACTCATGACATGGTCAGTGACATCACTGATGACATCACTGATGACATCATCCATGTGATAATTTCCTGCATCTTCTCACACCCTAATATAACTTTTGATACACCCACTCTAAATTACAGTCTGCCATTCTCAAAACCATACACACTCCAATACCAATAACTACATACCCACTCACTGATTCTTAGGTCTACACACACACACATCTACTCACTCACCCGTACAGTCACTCGTACTTACAGTCACTCAGTACAGGACTATCAAATGCACTCATACACCTATATAAACACTCACACACCGCCACTCATCCATAGAGGTACTCACACACGTAGTCAGTCATGCAAAAAATTAATCACACACCCATTTACTCACCTATACAGTTATACACACACCAGCTCACTTACTCATACAAATACTAGCACATTCTTACGCTCTTATACAATAACTGATACAAGCACACACGCATCCATACAGCCACTCTCACAATCACACACTCTCACTTATAGCCATTTAAATACTCTAACACACATATATACTGCCTTTTACATATGTAGTTACTCGCACATGTACCACTGAGATATACATTCACTCACTAACACACCCATACACACACTCACCCACCCAAGCAGTCCATCACAGATGCACTCTTGAAATCATGCACCCAGTGAATCACCCACTCACACATCTATGTACAGAGTCACACACACCCCACCCACACAAACACTCAGGCAGCCATACAGATACTCAGAGAACCAATCAATAACCCATATAGACACTCATGTAGGTATTCGCAAATCCATGCATCCACTTACACACCAACAAACAGACGGATTCAGACATTCACACAGTTTAGTCACTAACCCATGCATTCAGTAAGATACGTTTAATCACTCACTTGTAGAGTCAGTCACTCACGTACTAAATCATCCATTCAGACACTTATACACCCACTCATTCTTCAATACGCCTTTCCCTATATATATTAAACATATTTAAACTTTACAGAAACGCACAGTCACTGGATGATGTCATCAGTGATGTCATCAGTGATGTCATTTGAGATGTCATCAGTGATGTCACTGACCATGTCATGAGTGATGTAATATGTGACGTCATCAGCAGTGCATTATGGGGCGCGAGTTATAGTTACCTGAACTAACTATAACGGGGGAATTTCACGGGTTTTGTACGAGTGCAATGTCCAACTAACTATAACTGTCCCTAAAACCTATGGTTTTTTCAGTGAATTTGTAAGGTTTTTTAAATGCTAATTTCTAACTATAACGTGCCTGAAACCTATGGTTTTTTCAGTGAATTTCAAAGGTTTTTTAAATGCTAATTCCTAACTATAACATGTTTGAAACCTATGTTTTTTTCAGTGAATTTCAAAGGTTTTGTAAATGACAATTTTTAAATGTTTTAATTGTTATATTTATTTTTTTGATACTGATTTACTACATTTTTTTAAACTATTTATTTTTAGATATTTTATTTTTAAATTACATTGTAATTACATTATACATTACATTATAAAATATACTTTCTCAGAATGAATTACTTTAGTTTAAATACTTTGCACATAGGCAATAGACTTTTAAGTACAGAAGTTACAGTTGTTGCAATGGGCAACACAATTTCAAACACAATGCAACATTGAGCTCAATGTGAATTTTTAGTTAAATGCAATTAGTTACTTTATGGATTACTTTTCTAACCACAGGACTGGATCCTAGATTCAGTCCTGGGACATCTCCTGTAAACAGTTGAGTAAAAGCGTTTTGGTTACAGTAGTGATTTTTAAGGAATATTATTGTATTTTAAAAGTTGACAAACTTTTTCACATAGAATCACCAATGTTATCCTATGGGAGGAAATTCACTTAGCAGGTAAGTAGTGTTATCGTTACTTTTTTCTTACTCAGTGGTGGATCCTGGATCCAGCACTGGTGCATCTCCTGTAAACAGTTGAAAGAATGCGTTTAAGTCATACAGGCGATTTTTAAGGAATATTTGTAGTTTGTGAAAATCGACACTTTGAAACTTTTCTGCTGAAAACCAGACAATGGATTCCTATGGAAGGAAATACAAGTTACTGGTAAATACGGTTAGAATTACTTTTCAGGGTCAGTGCTGGGCTAAAAGATGCAGTACTGGGTTCTCTCCTGATAACAGGTGAGTAAATCGGAATTCGTAGTTCGGCTGATTTTAGAGGAATATTATAAAGTTCCAAAACTCCACACTTAGAAGAATTTCCAAGTGAAACCAGTCAATGTTAGCCTATGGAAGGAAATTAAAGTTACTGGTAAGTACGGTTAAAATTACTTTTGAGGATCAGTACTGGGCTCAAAGATGCAGCACTGAGGTCTCTCCTGATAACAGGTGAGTAAATCGGAATTCGTATTTCGGCTGATTTTAGAGGAATATTATAAAGTTCCAAAACTCCACACTTAGAAGAATTTCCAAGTGAAACCAGTCAATGTTAGCCTATGGAAGAAAATTCAAGTTACTGTTAAGTACGGTTAAAATTACTTTTCAGGATCAGTACTGGGCTCAAAGATGCAGCACTGTGGTCTCTCCTGATAACAGGTGAGTAAATCGGAATTCGTATTTCGGCTGATTTTAGAGGAATATTTGCACAATGGTGAAGGAAGGGGGTGGGGCCTGAGGTGACATGTCTGCAAACACGCCCTGTGGCGCGTTTTAAGTTGGAGAATTAATTCCTCCTCAATCCCGAGGGTCCCTAGGGGCCAACTAGCCCACCAGATACCTCCAGTATGCGCCAGAGAGCTGCGTTGCAGAGTAAGTAAGTCCGTTTTTATATAGCGCAGCTACTCACCCTTACGGGTCTCAAGGCGCTGGGGGCCGGAGTGGAAATTAAGTGAGCTATTGCCCAGAGTCACATGGTGCTGATCTGAGCTGCCGCCGGAGCCGGGGATCGAACCGTGAACCCTGTGCTCCGAAGTCAGCTGCCCTGGCCGCTGCACCACACCTCTCCACTCTGTTCAGAGGCCACGCCCCTTTTTACAACACTCTGCAACGCAGCTCCGTGGCGCTTACTGGAGGTACCTGGTGGGCTAGTTGGCCCCCAGGGATCCTCAGGATTGAAGGGGATTTAATTCCCTATTTTAAAACACGCCACGGGGCCTGTTTGCACACATGTCACCTCAGGCCCCGCCCCCTCCCTTCACCACTGTGCAAACGCGCCCGTGGCGCGTTTTAAGTCGGGGGATTAACTCCCGTTGAATCCTGAGGGTCCCTGGGGTGCAACTAGCCCACCAGCTACCTCCATTAAGCGCCACAGAGCTGCGTTGCAGAGAGGTGTAAAAAGGGGCGTGGCCTCAGAACACCTCTCTGCAACGCAGCCCCCTGGCGCATACTGGAGGTTCCTGGTGGGCTAGTTGGCCCCCAGGGACCCCCAGTATTCAAGGGAAATTCGTTCCCCCTCTGCAAACGCGCCAGGGGCGCGTTTGCAGAGTGTTGACAAGGAGGGGCGTGGCCTCTGGCGCGTGTCGGATTTTTTTTTTTTTTTTTAAGGGGGCTGTGTGGCACCCCTTCTTTTTAATTATTTTGGGCCCTGGGGACCACATCCCCCAGGGCCTGACCCCCTTTTTTTTAAATGTGAACGGGAAGGGGACCGCGTGGGCCCCCCTCCCGTGGCCAATTTCGGCCCGGGGACCCCATCCCCCGGGTCATTGCCACCTTTTTTTTATTTTTATTTTCATGGAGGGGGGCTGCGTTGCCTCCCTCCTCAGGCCTCCTTAGGCCCCGGGGACCCCATCCCCCGGGGCCGGCCTTTTTTAATTTTTTAATTGTGTTTTTCCTAATTTGGGGAGGGGGGCCGCGTGGCCCCCCTCCCGGGCCACTACTTGCCCCGGGGACCCCATCCCCCGAGGCTGGCCCTATCCTTTGGGGTCCGTGGGGGGACCCCCAACTCCCCCACGGACCATGCCGGCTCCCAGCGTCCTGCGGGAGCCGGCTGTCACGGTCACCAGGTTATCCTCAGGATCGGATTGAAGCAAAAAGGGGTCCACCTCTTGACAGCCCCAAGTCCGGATAGAATAAATCCCCTCGGACTAGTGAGATGGTCAAGCGGGGGAAGGAAAGGGTAGGAACAGTGGGGAGGGAGACCTGAGAACAAACAAAGAGAGAAACAGCTTTACTATAAAGATCAATGTTTTCACTTTACCCACGATGTTCCAAATAACCCTTCAAAAGGAGAACTTGCTCTACCTGTTAGGAAACAAGGAGTGCCTTTTGCCGGGCGAGATGTGAGGGTGAGTACAAGGCAACAGCACAGTCCTATTCTAATAAAAGGAACAGGATTAATCAACAACGTGTCACACAGTAAAAGGAGAAATGCACCCTCTGTTGTACTCAAGATCTTCTAAGGGAAAGGCTAATACCTTAGCATAGAATGTGCTTGGCCCCCACCGAACTGTTTCAGATCAGTACTGGACACCCCCAACAGATCTCCCCTGAAGAACGGAAATATAACACAAAGAGCCAGAGTTAACGACACAAAACCATGAGTGAAGCGTTTCTGGTTTAACATGCAATTGTTCCACGAGGTAGTCGGTGATTCCCCTCCACTACCAGTGAAGAAGACAGTTTCCTGTGAGTGGGAAGCCCTTATCACAAACCAGTGATAGAAGGTACTTCAGCCATTGCTATGCTATGTACAACGTATAAATAGTCATGCGCTCCTGCTTTTTGCCTCAAAGCGAGAGCGTAGTTTATGCCCAATCACTGATCTCACACAATCAGAATTACTGCATTTCCTCCCGCATGAGACCGTAGGAAAAGACGCGTCTCTCCAACGGGGGAACAAAGAATATGCTCTCCGAAAGGATTTCCGATAGAAACAACAAAAGAACACAAGAACAATAGTTGGTGCGAGTTCGCACCCTTACCCGACCGCACTTCTCAGAACTCGGGGAACCACAGGATAATCGGCATCTTCGTAAAGGCGCCATCTCCTCTTATCCTGATCAGCTGAAGGCACGTCTCGCTGCGTGCTACGTCAGCGCGTACGTGAACTGCACTGGCGGATGACGGGAACAGTAGTTTCTTGTCCCGTTCGTCTCCGCTGCCGAAGTCAGTGCGTCTACGCTCTGTGTGCCCTGACAGTACATCCCCCCTTCGGCGAGCACTGACAGGAGCAAGGACTATCCGGGAACTTTCTATGAAATGCCGCTACCAGCCGGGGAGCATGTACAGAGGAGGCCGGTTCCCAAGTGTCCTCCTCGGAACCATATCCTTTCCAGGACACCAAGTACCATAGTTTCCCCCGGGTGATCCTGGAATTTACAATACCCTTGACCTCATATTCCTTGTCATGATCCACCCATAATGGAACAGGCCGCCGTTTAACCGGGCTGAAGGAGGGCTTCAGGAGGGAGACGTGAAAGACAGGATGTATCCGAAAGTGCGCCGGCAAACGCAGTTTCACAGCCACTGGCCCTACCTGTTTGAGGACCCTGTAGGGGCCAATGAACTTGGGATTTAGGAAGCTATACCTCTTGAAACGTATGTTTCTCGTTGAGAGCCAAACCAAGTCCCCCTTCTTGTATTCCGGAGCGAGTCTCCGATGCTTATCTGCCTGTCTTTTGTACAGTATTTTAGCATGCTGAAGATAGTGGGTGGTGTCAAGCAGTGTTTGTTTGATGTGCCTTAGCCTCTGTTGAACTTCGGGGAGTTTAAGTGTGAGACTGGGTGCTACGAAAGGGATAAAACGAGGGTGGAAGCCATAAGAACTGTAAAAAGGTGAGTGTCTTGTGGAGCTGTGTATCGCATTATTATAGGCGATCTCGGCTATCCATAACCAGTCCACCCAAGCTTCCGTGTTTGTATCTATGTAGCATCGCAGGAATTGTTTAAGGGTCTGGTTCAACCGTTCCGTCTGGCCATCAGTTTGCGGATGGAAACTGGTGGACAGAGCGGACGAAATGTTCAACCTAGAACACCAAACCCTCCAAAAACGTGCTGTAAATTGTGAGCCCCTGTCAGACACGATAGTACGCGGTAGCCCATGTAACCTAACTACGTTGACTAACAGAAGGGTAGCTAGTTGCCCTGCGGTGGGGAGCTGTTTGCAGGCTATAAAGTGTCCCATTTTGGTCAAGTAGTCCACGACCACCAAGATGACTGTGTGTCCTTGGTCTCTAGGTAACCCGACTATGAAGTCCACCGACCATTGTTCCCATGGGCTTTCCGGAGTGTGCAAAGGCTGTAACAGGCCTTGAGGTCTGCGTTTATCGGTCTTCATTTGAGCGCAGACATCACACCTCTTGACCCACAGCATTATGTCCCTGCGAAGAGATGGCCACCAGAATTGACGTAGCGTGTGTTCCATGGTTTTTTGGCCACCGCAATGTCCAGCACACGGGAGGGTATGGCACCAGCGAAAGACTTGCTGTCTTACTTCCTTGGTGGGTACTAAGACTTGTTTTCCTTTCATGGGAATGCCTTGTCGCATTCTCCATTCGGGATGATGTTTGAGCCAGTCTCTCCAAGAGGCAGTCTGTACTCCTCTCTTTATCTTCTGTAGGAAGTCATTTGTACGGGTTACACAGACTACTTGATCAGGTGCGATGATTGCTTTTTCTGAGTTCATCATACCTTCGGTTTGAGTGGTCTGTCGGGTCAGGGCATCTGCTTTCTTGTTGTCTCTGCCAGGCCTAAAGATGATGACAAAATGGTATTCGGCGAAGAACATCATCCACCTTAACTGACGGGGAGTAAGCTGCCTGGAAGATCTCATGAACTGCAGATTGCGGTGATCTGTGTAAACGGTGACTTGGTGTTTTGCTCCTTTTATCCAATGCCTCCATTCCACAAAGGCGTCCTTAATGGCCAAAAGCTCTTTTTCGGCGACCGTATAGTTTCTCTCCGCACTGTTCAGCTTCCGCGACATGAAGGCGACTGGATGCAACTGCCCTGTGGAAGGATGTCTCTGGGAGAGGACGGCCCCTACTGCTACATCGGAGGCATCGGCTTCTATGACGAATGGTAATTCGGGATTAGCGTGGGCCAAGATAGGAGCGGAGGAAAAGGCTGCCTTCAGCGCATCAAAGGCGGTTTGAGCTTCTTCGTCCCATTGGAAGGACACGTTCTTCCTTAACAGGCGTGTAACTGGGGCCACCATTGTAGAGAAGTGGTGAATAAAACGCCTATAAAAATTGGCGAAGCCCAAAAAGCATTGTACGTCACGTACATTTGTTGGACTGGGCCATTCAATAACGGCTGTCACCTTCCTCTCAGCCATGATTTGGCCTGCCGGGGTGAGCATAACTCCCAAGAACTCCACAGTGGTGACATGAAACTCACACTTACAGATTTTACAAAAGAGATGGTTTCTTTGCAAGGCCTGTAGGACAGTCCTGACATGTTCCTGATGCTCCTCAGGGTTCATAGAGAAGACAAGAATGTCGTCTATATAAACAACCACGAATCGATTCAGATACTCCCGGAGAACATCGTTCAGGAAAAACTGGAAGGCGGCTGGGGCGTTACAGAGGCCGAAAGGCATAACAAGATACTCGTAAAGCCAATACCGACTCTTGAACGCCGTCTTCCACTCGTCCCCTTCTCGCATCCGTACCAGATGGTAGGCTCCTCGGAGGTCGAGTTTCGTGTAGATTGTAGCCCCCTTAACTTGTTCTAACAATACCGACACAAGGGGGAGAGGATACTGGTTCTTCACCGTGATGGCATTCAACGCTCTGAAGTCGATGCAGGTCCTGAGCTCCCCATTAGCCTTCGGTATAAAGAAAAGGGGGGAAGCTGCAGGAGACCGAGAGTGACGGATAAAACCCAAAGAAAGGTATTTCTCTAAGTACTGCCGTAGATGTAGATTCTCGGGTTCAGTCAAGGCGTATATTCTGCTGCAAGGAATCACTGCACCCGGTATAAGATCGATCTGGCAGTCGTAGATCCTGTGTGGGGGTAATACCTCAGCCATGCTGTCACAAAACACCGTAGCGTACTCCTGATAGCATTCGGGTAGATCCACTTCTTTCTCCGCGGCCGTGGCGATGTGGTGGCGTAATGCCAAAGCCTTGGATGGAACCGTAGGGGGATATATGCAGTGGGTGCGGCAATACCCGGAATCCATCTTCATCGTCAAGCAAGGCCAATCAATAGATGGGTCATGTATCTGGAGCCAGGGTAACCCCAAAATCACCCCGTATTTGGGTGCTTGGATGATGTTGAAGAAAATGAACTCGCAGTGGTCAGCCTTGTACCACACCTCGAGCTCCTTCGTATGTAAACGAATGGGACCGGATTCCAATGGTTTGCCATCCACTGCAAACACACGTTCAGGAATGCTCTTCGTAACCAATTCCACTCCTAGTTGGAGGGCTGTCTCTTCGTCCATAAAGCAGCCCGTGGCCCCAGAATCCACCATGACCTGGATGTGTTTCTTTTCTTGACCCA
Organism: Calotriton arnoldi; assembly: GCA_963921515.1. Lineage (NCBI taxonomy): Eukaryota > Metazoa > Chordata > Amphibia > Caudata > Salamandridae > Calotriton > Calotriton arnoldi. The sequence continues at coordinate 705,874 of CAWUFW010009473.1, read as the reverse complement.
CAACAATAACCATGTTAATGAAGAAGTGTTCTGGGCTGTCCCTAGGATCATTCTTCACTGAAGGGATTTCACTGAAGCTCAAGGGTTCCCCTTCTTTACTCCTCAAGCATATCAGTTTTCCGACGACTTGTCGGCTGCAACAGTGGCCACTTGTCCAATCCTGGGACGGCTGTTTCTCGGCTTAACGGGGCACTCTCGGAGGTAATGTCCTTTCTTCCCGCAGTATAAGCATAGTCCCTGTTTCCGCCGGTATTCTCGCTCGTTAGGGGTGAGAGAGGCTCGGATTGCCCCTATCTCCATAGGTTCGGAAGGAGTCGATCCTGGCTCGGAGGTCTTTGGCTGGTCAAAGCGCTGAGGGATCCGTTCCCTTCTTCGGTGGTCGCCTCTGCGTTCCTTCAAGCGATGATCCAAACGTAAAGTCAGTTCAATGAGCGCAGGACACGTTCTGGGTTGAGGGTCCACTTGCGCTATAACGTCCTTTAAATCGTCCCGAAGCCCTTGATAGAACAGTGCGGCTTGTTTCGACTCTGGCCACTCCGTTTCAGCCACCAATCGTCGGAAGGAGTTCAGGTATACCAACAGATCCTTGCTACCTTGCTTTAATTCAAGCAACTCCTTGTCTGCCGAAAAGGTTTCAGCCCTGCGATCGAATATTTTCTCAAACTCCTCCTTGAAAGCATCCCAGTCATTGAGGAGAGGGTCGTTTCGTCGGACTATAGGGACTGCCCATTGTGCTGCGTCTCCTGCTAAGTAAGAGATCAGGAAGGCGACTCGTGCTTGGTTAGTCGCAAACATCTTGGGTTTGCAATGGAAATGGAGCATCACCTGGGTTAGGAATACCTGCACTTTTTGCACATCCCCATAATATCTCTCAGGAGGGGCCAACGGAATTTGTGAGGGTACTTCCACTATCACTGCACTAGTCTGGGGAGGGGAAGGACTGCTAGCATCGAAAGGATTCCTCTGCATGCGCTCTACCCTTGCTTGTAAAGCGGCGGTCTCAGTACGTGAGGCCACCAGCTCTGACTGCACCAATACTAGTGCAGCTAAGACGTCCTCAAGCGTCGCCATCCCAGATTCCACCCGACCAGGAGGATAAGTAAACGTGGGCCGATTATTCTGTCACGGTCACCAGGTTATCCTCAGGATCGGATTGAAGCAAAAAGGGGTCCACCTCTTGACAGCCCCAAGTCCGGATAGAATAAATCCCCTCGGACTAGTGAGATGGTCAAGCGGGGGAAGGAAAGGGTAGGAACAGCGGGGAGGGAGACCTGAGAACAAACAAAGAGAGAAACAGCTTTACTATAAAGATCAATGTTTTCACTTTACCCACGATGTTCCAAATAACCCTTCAAAAGGAGAACTTGCTCTACCTGTAAGGAAACAAGGAGTGCCTTTTGCCGGGCGAGATGTGAGGGTGAGTACAAGGCAACAGCACAGTCCTATTCTAATAAAAGGAACAGGATTAATCAACAACGTGTCACACAGTAAAAGGAGAAATGCACCCTCTGTTGTACTCAAGATCTTCTAAGGGAAAGGCTAATACCTTAGCATAGAATGTGCTTGGCCCCCACCGAACTGTTTCAGATCAGTACTGGACACCCCCAACAGATCTCCCCTGAAGAACGGAAATATAACACAAAGAGCCAGAGTTAACGACACAAAACCATGAGTGAAGCGTTTCTGGTTTAACATGCAATTGTTCCACGAGGTAGTCGGTGATTCCCCTCCACTACCAGTGAAGAAGACAGTTTCCTGTGAGTGGGAAGCCCTTATCACAAACCAGTGATAGAAGGTACTTCAGCCATTGCTATGCTATGTACAACGTATAAATAGTCATGCGCTCCTGCTTTTTGCCTCAAAGCGAGAGCGTAGTTTATGCCCAATCACTGATCTCACACAATCAGAATTACTGCATTTCCTCCCGCATGAGACCGTAGGAAAAGACGCGTCTCTCCAACGGGGGGAACAAAGAATATGCTCTCCGAAAGGATTTCCGATAGAAACAACAAAAGAACACAAGAACAATAGTTGGTGCGAGTTCGCACCCTTACCCGACCGCACTTCTCAGAACTCGGGGAACCACAGGATAATCGGCGTCTTCGTAAAGGCGCCATCTCCTCTTATCCTGATCAGCTGAAGGCACGTCTCGCTGCGTGCTACGTCAGCGCGTACGTGAACTGCACTGGCGGATGACGGGAACAGTAGTTTCTTGTCCCGTTCGTCTCCGCTGCCGAAGTCAGTGCGTCTACGCTCTGTGTGCCCTGACACCGGCATTGCTTTTTCTCATGGGGAGCTGCTAACATGCAGCTCCCCATGTGGAAAAGCAATGTGCTTTGGATATTGGAAGAGAGAGCAGGTTTCCTGCTCTCGCTTCCAATATCCAAAGCAGTTTGCTATGACAGGACGGGAGCCGCGAGGCTCCCGTCCTGTCATACCAAACTACAGTGTCCCGGGGGTAGGCACCCCGGGACACTGCAGGAGCCGGCCCTGGGGGGTGGCGGTCCCCAGGGCCACCACAGGCTCCAGGAGGGGGGCCGCGCGGCCCCCCTCCCTTCAATTGCACAGCCCCGGGGAGGTGGTGGTCCCCGGGGCTTCGGGGGTCCGAAACGGACCCCCACATTTGTTTTCTAAGTGCCCCGGGGAGGTGGTGGTCCCGGGCGTGTGGGGGACTGGAGCCCCCCACACAGGTGATTAATTTAAAAAAAGAAGCCCTGGGGGTGGCGGTCCCCGGGGCTGCGGGAGGGCAGAGAGCCCTCCCGCACCATGTTTTATTTAAAGCCCCGGGGGTGGCAGTCCTCGGGCTTGGGGGCCTTAGAGGCCCCCACATAAAACATAAACCTACCCTCCGCATGCCCCCGGGACTTGGGCCACCCGGGGGCAAAATTGCATCGAAGCGCGGGAAACCGCGCTTCGATTTTTTTTTTTTGGGCGGGATCCGCGCACCCTAAGCGCATCCCGCCGATTGTTTTTTTAACAAAAATGCTTTTTCCTGCCCAGGGGGTCCTTGTGGGACCCCCTGAGCAGACCTAGGGGGTCAGGGTGTTTCTACCCTGCCTCCTTTGTGCGTTTGCGCACTTGTTTCTTGTGTTTTTCTCGGCGGGATCCGCGCACCCTAAGCGCATCCCGCCGATTTTTAAAAAAAAATGCTTTTTCTGCCCAGGGGTCCTTGTGGGACCCCCTGAGCAGACCTAGGGGTCAGGGTGTTTCTACCCTGCCCCCTTTTGCGCTTTGCGCACTTGTTTCTGTCCCTCGACAAAATGGCTGCCAACACTTCCTGATTTGGAGTGTTGACAGCCAATTAGCATGCAGCTCATGATCGGGAGGGTACGCGGACCCTACTCGGCCATAGATATATATGTGACTTTACTTTTGATTTTCTCAGGAACTACTGAACGGATTTACACCATTTAAGCAAAAGGCACGACACTGAACCAAGGGCTACCTCTTTGCCAAATTTGGTGTAATTCCGTTCAGCAGTTCGGACTGTAGCCGCGATGAAAGGTCCCTATGGAAAAATGAATGGGGAAAACGCGTTTTGGGAGCCCCCTTTTTTCTCAGCCCCCGCTTGACGAATCACCCCGAGACTTTCAGGATAGGAGCGAACCGGAGCGCCCCAACAAGTTGGAAACTTTCGCGAAGATTCGTCAACCAGCGCCGAAGTTATTTCAAATAGAATGTTGCGGATTTCCTATGGAAAATAGGTCCTAACTATAACTATCTACTGGCGACCGCCAGTAGATAATATATATATATATATATATATACTGTTCTTTGTTTTAATGGCCCTAAGCTAAGTGATATGTTTGAATGCACTAAGGGCCTTATTTATGAGCCCTTTACGCAGCCATTGCGTCACTTTTTGTGACGCTGCGGCTGCGTAATATATGTCTCTATTTAACAAAATAGGGAGTGAAGAGGTTGTGTCCAAAAATGGACACTGGAGGTGGATACGTCCTCCTCTTGCAATGTATCATAAACAATAGGATCCACCCTCAGGAGGTACAAAAAAAAGGAAGGAAAATTACAAATTACAGGTCATGTGCATTACCTACAATGGTGGGAAGCAAATAGTGTTTCTTAAATACCCCTAACACACACCAAAAGGGCCCTTGGTGTCATGCTTCATCATGGGGTCTTCCCACCCTGCTGCGGGACGGGGCGTGCTACGACCTACGAATACGTGGGAGCACGGATGTCACAACTATGTGTGGTGTAGGAATGGGTGAGTGAAAAGGGTCAGGAGTGAATAAAAAGTGAGTTAAAAAATATCTAGCTCTCGTGGATTAGAACATTTTAATATTCTGTTGAGCCGGTATTATTAAAAAAGTGGGTCGGAGGTATGTTGCTTCAATGTGCAATGCCTCCTGTGTGTGTCAACATGTTTCGAAGTGTGCTGCTTCTTCTTCAGGACAAGTTTCTGATCCCTTCTGCTCTCACAAAACTATGTTGAAAATCTCAAAATGTTCTAGAAAGGTATATGTATGGGTAGTTAATATTACGTGAATATATTTTTGATAATTTTGTTGCCCTTTTCGTTTTCCTGCATCTTTCTGCAGCCTTGAAAACAATAAGGCTGTACACCCAGACCGCGAGTAGTGGAGCGGTCTAGTCGAATTCCACCACGACCGGAGGCAGTCCTCCTTCCACATCCGGTTCGACATAAGCAGTGTCAACAGGACGACCTGCTTCCTCCCACACGTGACAGCAATAGGACCAATTAGATGCACTACTTATAGAACCCCCCTCGCGGTCTTAGTCCATCGACGGAGCCGCGAGGAGGGGAACCTTGAGTGAGGTAGCGTCCTGGATCGTGTAAGTACGGCATAGCCAATACAAAGATGTGAATGGCTTTGGACTCCCTTTTCCGACCAGGACCTGACCGCATCACTTTCATTTACAGAGTGCGATTACTGGCACGTGTTCCCCCCGTTCTAAGGCTCATGGGGCAGTGTTTTATCCAATAACAAGTATGTGGGTGTATATTGCATTTACAACTTTTCTCCACAGTTTTTTTTTTTTTCTTTTGGATCACGACAGTTTGTGCAACTATATATGTGCAACTATATATGTATTGACTTCAATTACCTCACAGACTCCTGAACTACCTCTATAGAGTGTGTGATTTATGTTGTGTGTTTGTATGTCTTGTATTGTCCTTTTTTACAGGGCACGACACTAGTAGTAATCCTCACGCTTAGAACGTAGCGGAATAATACGCACCACTTTTTCACAGGTCATCACGACTGCACTTGGCATACATTGCATACCTACGTTTTTAACTGCTGTGTTTCTCTTACAGATTGCCAGTTAGGAAATACCTTGGGTATTGTATTTTGGATTAAGACGATCGGTCTTTTATTCACGTAATATTAACTACCCATACATATACCTTTCTAGAACATTTTGAGATTTTCAACATAGTTTTGTGAGAGCAGAAGGGATCAGAAACTTGTCCTGAAGAAGAAGCAGCACGCTTCGAAACATGTTGACACACACAGGAGGCATTGCACATTGAAGCAACATACCTCCGACCCACTTTTTTAATAATACCGGCTCAACGGAATATTAAAATTTTCTAATCCACGAGAGCTAGGTATTTTTTAACTCACTTTTTATTCACTCCTGACCCTTTTCACTCACCCATTCCTACACCACACATAGTTGTGACATCAGTGCTCCCACGTATTCGTAGGTCGTAGCACGCCCCGTCCCGCAGCGGGGCGGGAAGACCCCCATGATGAAGCATGACACCAAGGGCCCTTTTGGTGTGTGAGGGGTATTTAAGAAACACTATGTGCTTCCCACCATTGTAGGTAATGCACATGACCTGTAATTTGTAATTTTCCTTCCCTTTTTTTGTACCTCCTGAGGGTGGATCCTATTGTTTATGATACATTGCAAGAGGAGGACGTATCCACCTCCAGTGTCCATTTTTGGACACGACCTCTTCACTCCCTATTTTGTTAAATAGAGATATTAAGACAGCGTGCAGCTGTGGGAGTACGCCAGAAGTCCTGGTAATGAAAAACATCGGTGTACATACCGATATTTTGAAAGTGGTCATTGAGCCTTTTTCACACACACACACACACACACACACACACACACACACACACTCACACCTCTATAGTATCAGACACACACTCCACGTAATACCCTTAGTGAGTGCCACCCCTTGTGGAGACCATTCCACAATGGCTGAAGGCACTGGCCTCACTTTCGGAGAAGAAGAGGTGGACAGAATCCTAGCGGCCATTAACCCCTTTGAGGGGTTGAGCAGCAGTGACCCGGGCCCCAACAGTGCAGACTGGGATGAATTAGCCAACCTGAGAAGAACCCAGATAAAAAGGGCTCTGCACGGTCTCTTGATGACGGAATACCTGAGGGCCAATGCAGCACCACAAGGCCTGATAGTCCGTAACGAGCCTTTTATTTTTCAAAATGATAAGTCATTTAAGAAGGACTGGTCACTTATATCGTGGCACTGTACCCGAGACTGGCTGGTTTTAATAATAAAGACAGCAACAAGACTGGCACAAGAACTGAAGATAGACATCCAGAAACTGGAAGTACAGTTGAAAAGCTATCAGTCCCCGTCTGTCCTAAAGAAACGTTTGGAGGAGCTTAACCAGCAGATGACAGAGTTTGAGGTCACACTCAAACAAAGCAAGTTTAACAAATTGAAAAAGGACACGGCTCGCTTCAGCCATGAGAGAGTGTACCCATACACACGGGATGACTACACGGCCAGGGACACTAACAGCGTTCAGGGCACGGACAGTGACGGATCAGACGCTAGTACCAACAGCTCTAACTCCAGCAGAAGGAGCACATACCGCAACCAACGAGGTGTTCCCCCACACCAACGACCCTACAATCCTATACGCAGGGGTTGGGGTAATTATCAAGGGCCACCTTCCTAACCGCCATACCCCTATGGACCACCACCAATGGGAGGTGCTTACCAGCACTGGGGACAGGAATACAACTACAACTATTATGGACCACCGCCTTTTTTAGGGTCACGCCCAGGACCCCAGAGAGGCAGGAACAGGAGAGGCAACAATGTCCATTGGACGACAGAGGAAGAAGAGAACCCACGGGTCTCAACGAGGAGCATGACGGGCTCATCGAGCAACCAACCGTCCACCAGCAAAAGGGGCAATTAGTAGTAAACCTGACAGAGCTTGAACTCACAGAGGTGCAGACACGTGTCCTGGAGAAAGGACTAGGTGTCGTACTGACTAACAGGATGGATAAATTCAGAATACACGTGGAAATGAAGGAATTCATTCGCAAATTAAAACTGCAGGTGTTCTTTAAGGAGAAAGATACAACCACGGAAGAAACCTCCGATACAGGATTACGACAAAAATCCAACTTCACACCTCCAGACTCCACATTACCAGTAGAATTACTGGCTTTTGAAAAAGCTGTAATGGAAGAACTAGGACATCTACCCACACAGGGCACCACCGTCTTCCAAAACACATCCAAAGTTGAGAAGGAGGCTATACAACAGCTGGCCTCCAAGAGTGAAATCATAATTAAGCCAGCGGATAAAGGTGGCGCCATAGTGCTTCAAACAGCATTGGCCTATGACGTTGAATGTAAGAAACTTCTAGGAGACAGGAGAAACTATGAGATCCTGTACAGTGACCCGACTATTTCCCTACGGATCCGGATAATGGGGATGGTGGAAGAAGCAATGGCACACAACTGGCTGTCCAAAAAAGAGGGAGAATTCCTAAGCCAAAAATCACCGAGGACACCATACTTTTACACCATCCCCAAGATTCATAAGAACCTGCAACAACCACCAGGCCGCCCGATAGTATCAGGCATAGGATCCATCCTAGAACCCCTGTCCAAATTTGCCGATGCCTTTCTCCGTCCCCTCATCCAAAAGACTGGGACCTACCTAAAGGACACCAAAGCTGTCCTCCAACTACTCCAAGACACCTCTTTTGACCCGGATAAACAACTCCTAATGGGGCTCGACGTGGAGAGCTTGTACACGAGTTTGCCACACGACAAGACACTAAACATAATCGAGGAGATCCTTTTTTCCACCTCATGGGATTACCAGACACCCCGCAGTTTAGTAATGGAGTGTGTCTCTTTGGCCCTCACCAGGAATTTTTTCCAGTATGAGGACACCTTATACCTACAGAAACACGGGACCAGCATGGGGAGCACATTTGCTCCCAGTCTAGCTGGTCTCTATGTACATCATCTTGAGACCAACAAAATCCTACATCCGGACAACCCTTTCAGGCACAACATCAAAATCTGGAAGAGGTATATCGACGACGTGTTGGTGATTTGAGAAGGAGACATCCCTTCTACCGAAGTCTTTATGGTTTGGCTAAACCAGCAAAACGCCTTCCTCAGATTCACCAATACCACGTCACGTCAAAACCTAGTATTCTAGATTTGAATATATACCCAGACAGTGGCACTCTTAAGACCACAACACATTTCAAACCAACCGCCAAAAACTGTCTGTTGTTATACGATAGTTTCCACCCTCGCCACCTATGTGACAACCTCCCTTACAGACAGTTTCTCCGCTTGCGGAGAAACTGCACAGAGTTGAGGGACTACAAGAGACAGGCCCTGGATTTAAAAACTAAACTCACAAATCGGAATTATCCCACAAGAATAATCGATAAAGCAATTAAAAGGGCCCGCAATAACAACAGAGAGGCCCCTTTGGAGGAAAAGGTACAAAAAGAGCAAGAAGAGAGACCTATCTGTGTCACCACGTTTAATATCCACTCTAACCAGATATCAAAGATTGTGAACAAGCACTGGAGGATCCTGAACTGTGGGAGTTTGAACTTACAAAAACCTATGTTCGCCCACAAGAGGGGAAGAAACCTGAAAGACATGCTAGTCCACACGAGACCGCGCACAGGCCTACCTACAACAACTAGGAACCCGCTCCTCCATCCTGTCCAGGGGCACCACCCGTGTGGTAATTGCAGCTATTGCCCTCTCACCAAGAGAAGCAGACAAATCAGATTCAGGAATGGCAGTGAATGGGAACAGAGAAGGTTCACAAATTGCAACAGCAGGAACATAATATTCATGATCACATGCCCATGTGGTTTGGAGTACATTGGAATGACATCACGACCAATCAAAATCCGGATTGGTGAACATAAAAGAAACGTCAGGTGTAAGAGAAGTACCACCAAGATGGCCACACACTATCTAACGACCTAAAGTGGTCGGTCATTGAACAAGTACAAACCGAGAATGCCCTTCTCGAGAAGGAACAACGATGGGTGTTCCGCCTGGGCACCCACATAGAGGGCCTGAACGATGAAATACCCTGGAGTCAGTTCACTTGATACTCTCAATCGTATTTCACTTTCTCTCTTAAATACCAACCCCTCGTTTTTTCTACTCTCTAGGTCCGGAGATCTGGCCAACCTGGAATCACCAACATATGAGTGATCCCACTAACCGGGTGATAATAACAAGGGTGTGAAAACCATAGTTCTACTCAAGGGGTATTTTATGACAAAAAAAACACCCCAGCCTGAACCTCACTAACTAAACTCCCCACATAATCAAACCTTATGGAAACCGCAAGGAAAGCTCGCGCCACGGCCACACTATTTATGAACACCTTGCATAGTGGGCTAACGTGAGTAGGTACAGCGTGGTGGACAGTATTAGCTATGACGGTTCCCTATTCAAGGTTAACCTCGGTGCCTAACGTTTTTACAGCACTATATTGACCCACATTCAAGCCTATAATGATGGCCATTTAGCCTTTCTAACATATATCTTCCCTCTTTTAAATACCACCCTAGTAACCACCTATAACGAGAGATGGGATTTCGGAGTGCAGGACACATCGAAGTCGGTCATGTACTTTCCAGTTCCTTTAATTTTCTTTTTAACACCACGTCACGGGCCTGGTCAATTTTGTAAAAAAAATTTACATTTTTATTTTCTTGCCCGTTTCACTTTCCTGCATTTTTTTCAGCAGTCCTGAAAACAATAGGGATGTGCACACCGACCGCGAGTAAACTGAGCGGTCTAGTCGTAATTCATCATGACCGGAAGCAATCCTCCATCCACCTCCGGTTCGACAGAAATAGCGCCAGCACAATGACCTGCTGGTAGACCTATTTTATATATTTTTATATATTTTTGATAATTTTGTTGCCCGTTTCGTTTTCCTGCATCTTTCTGCAGCCTTGAAAACAATAAGGCTGTACACCCAGACCGCGAGTATTGGAGCGGTCTAGTCGAATTCCATCAAGACCGGAGGCAGTCCTCCTTCCACTTCCGGTTCGACATAAGCAGTGTCAACAGGACGACCTGCTTCCTCCCACACGTGACAGCAATAGGACCAATTAGATGCACTACTTATAGAACCCCCTTGCGGTCTTAGTCCATCGACGGAGCCGCGAGGAGGGTAACCTTGAGTGAGGCAGCGTCCTGGATCGTGTAAGTACGGCATAGCCAATACAACGATGTGAATGGCTTTGGACTCCCTTTTCCGACCAGGACCTGACCGCATCACTTTCATTTACAGAGTGTGATTACTGGCACGTGTTTCCCCCCCATTCTAAGGCTCATGGGGCAGTGTTTTATCCAATAACAATTATGTGGGTGTATATTGCATTTACAACTTTTCTCCACAGTTTTTTTTTTTTTGGGATCACGACAGTTTGTGCAACTATATATGTATTGACTTCAATTACCTCACAGACTCCTGAACTACCTCTATAGAGTGTGTGATTTATGTTGTGTGTTTGTATGTCTTGTATTGTCCTTTTTTACAGGGCACGACACTAGTAGTAATCCTCACGCTTAGGACCTAGCGGAATAATACGCACCATTTTTTCACAGGTCATCACGACTGCACTTGGCATACATCGCATACCTACGTTTTTAACTGCTGTGTTACTCTTACAGATTGCCAGTTAGGAAATACCTTGGGTATTGTATATTGGATTAAGACGATCGGTCTTTTATTCACGTAGTATTAACTACCCATACATATACCTTTCTAGAACATTTTGAGATTTTCAACATATTTTTGTGAGAGCAGAAGGGATCAAAAACTTGTCCTGAAGAAGAAGCAGCACGCTTCGAAACATGTTGATACACTCAGGAGGCATTGCACATTGAAGCAACATACCTCCGACCCACTTTTTTAATACCGGCTCAACGGAATATTAAAATTTTCTAATCCACGAGAGCTAGGTATTTTTTAACTCACTTTTTATTCACTCCTGACCCTTTTCACTCACCCATTCCTACACCACATATAGTTGTGACATCAGTGCTCCCACGTATTCGTAGGTCGTAGCACGCCCCGTCCCGCAGCTGGGCGGGAAGACCCCCATGATGAAGCATGACACCAAGGGCCCTTTTGGTGTGTGAGGGGTATTTAAGAAACACTATGTGCTTCCCACCATTGTAGGTAATGCATATGACCTGTAATTTGTAATTTTCCTTCCTTTTTTTTGTACCTCCTGAGGGTGGATCCTATTGTTTATGATGCGTAATATATGTGCCAAACTGCGCCATATTTACAAAGTGACGCATCTAAGCAGATGTGTCACTTTGTAATCCCCCTCGCTACATTATACCTGCGTCAGGTATTCTGACAAGGGGGGTAATATTGTCTTGTTTTCCAGGGAACACTATCTAAAGGAAGCAATGAACCAACTACAGGACAAGGAATGCTATCTACCAGTGAACAGAGTGGACTATGCAAATTGTATCTCCAGTTTTCATCAACGCTTAGCATTCTGGAGAGATAATGGGATGCTAGATTCAGATGAATACAAGTTTCTGCTCTGTGAATATCCAGTCCTCCCGTCCTTCTACCACCTTCCCAAGGTGCATAAGGACGAGTTGAATCCACCGGGGAGGCCGATAGTGGCATCAATCAACAGCCTACTGGAAAATTGTTCTATCTATATAGACTCCTTCCTTGCTCCGTGGGTGAAGAGCTTAAGTTCATATATAAAAGACACGCAGGACTTCCTGAGACAGATTGAGGGCATAATGTGGGAAGAAGACATGCTGCTTATAACTCTTGATATCACTAGTTTGTATACCTGTATTAAGCACCAACAAGGTATAAGAGTGGTGCAATGGTTCTTAGACAAACGCCCCCTAAAATTTCGTTCGCGTAACAATATGCTTTTAGAGATGGTGCAATTCTGTCTTGAAAATAACATCTTTATTTTCGCAGGTCAGCTCTATAGACAACAGCGGGGGACTGCGATGGGCACGTGCTTCGCCCCCAGCTACGCAAACTTGTTCGTGGGCTGGTGGGAGAAGCACGTGGCCTGGAGGGACACACCTAATAATTGAATTGAGAATGTGACACTGTGGGCCCACTACATTGATGATCTCTTCATCGTGTGGCGGGGCAGTCGTTCCACGGCGGAGGACTATATAACCTTTCTTAACTCCAACGATCTAAATCTAAAATTTAGTGGACAGAACAGCGATACCAGTATGGTGTACTTAGATTTAAAGGTATACGTACCTGACAGACAGATTTTGACCCGGCTCTATCGAAAGCCAACAGCGGGCAACACTGTCCTACACGCGCGGAGCTTCCATCCAAAGAGCACGATCAACAACATCCCCTTTGGGGAATTACTGCGATTGAAACGCAACTGCACAACATTACAGGAATATCAAATAGCCAAAAATGAAGCTTTTAGGCGTTTCAAGATTAGGGGCTACTCACAACAGATCCTAAGTGCAGCAGAAAAAAGAGCAGACACAGTCACGAGAGCAGAACTACTTATACCCAAAACACCACATATAGTAACACCAAGCAGTAAAATTCAACCCGCTAGAATGATTACCCGTTACAACTCTAGATCTCCTCAACTAGTGAGTATCTTTAAAAAGAATTGGCATATTCTTAAAACAGATTCCATCATGAAAAATGTCATTCCAGTCCAACCCTTGATCACCTACAAACGCTGCAAATCCATTAACGACCATCTGGTCTCGAGCCATTACCGCGCACTCACACACAAGAAAGACAACATTACTGGATTTTATCCGTGTATGCAATGCAAGGCCTGCAAATACAGCCAGAAAGTCAATAGTTATAGTACTATTAAGGAACCTACAGCAAGGAGAAAAATCACATGTCTGCTGAATTGTAATTCAGACTTCACGATATACTGTTTAGAATGCCCATGCCGTAAACGGTATGTGGGCAGTACCATCCATCCCGCAAAAAAGCGCGTCTTAGAGCATAGGCGCGCAATTGCGAAGAAAGATCATACATACCCAGTGGCTCGCCACTTTGAGTTAACACACAGCAGTAATCGTGATTTATTGACGTTCTTCTGTATAGATCAGGCCCCCAAACAGGAGAGAGGTGGGGACAGGGTCCAGAGAATGGAGTCTAAATACATCATTGACCTCGACACCATGGTACCGACAGGTTTGAATGTCACAGAAGAACTCTGGACCCACTTAGATTAACATCCCTGGAACTAAGTACTGCCTTTATGACTTTCATTTTGTCTGGTTTATTATTTAACAAAAGTGAGGCACGGGGACGTTTTCCATGTCAGAATAAAATTGTTTAAATTAAGATTGGGTCCCTAGGTGAATTTACAAATAGGAATCTTTTGATTGATGAACCTAGGGGGCCCATTTCTCATCTTTTTCTGCAGCCCTTGTTGTCCCTCCTACGAGGTGTAGCATTTGCCCATTCAGGGCTTGATTGTTGACTTGAACATTGAACAGGCTTGGTATTAGCATCAATCAGAGGAGACAGAAAGCACAGTTTAAATGTGCAAAGATTTGTGATAAATTTTTACATGTATGTACATCCTCTAAATAATATTTGCATTCTGCTGGTTCATTCATTTTAATATCTGTCTGTTGTTCATACAGCAATTGCTTTGTAAATAGAATTGTACATAAACATCACTGCCAGAGACATGCTAAAAGATGGCCGCCCTGATAGACACCGTATTATGGTGAAAAGAGTTGATTTGGGCCATCTTCGCTGTTTATGAAATTTGGTTTTAACGTAAGCACTGTGCACTTTAAAATGGTGGCTTGTAAAGCTTTTTGCCAACATCGAGGAAGGCGGCAACGCCGAAACGCGTCTGTTGGTGCGGGGGAGGTTTCGCACAATAAAATCACCGAAAAGAATTCCCGTGAGTGCTGTCCTTCTTTCGGATCGACTGGGATTGTCCACCGTTGTGGCAGCATATATATATATATATATTTATATATATATTTATTCACTGAAAAAACCATAGGTTTCAGGGACGTTATAGTTAGTTGGAGATTTCACTCGTACAAAACCAGAGAAATTCCACCGTTATAGTTAGTTCAGCTAACTATAACTCGCGCCCCCGCAATGCACTGCTGATGACGTCACATATTACATCATTCATGACATGGTCAGTGACATCACTGATGACATCACTGATGACATCTCAAATGATATCACTGATGACATCACTGATGACATCATCCACGTGATAATCTGATGCACCTCCTCATACCCTAATATAACCTTTGATACACCCACTCTGAAATACAGACTACCATTTTCGAAACCATAGACACACCAATACCAGTTAGTACATACCCACTCACTAATTCCTAGGTCTACACACACATCCACTCATTCACCCATACAGTCACTCATACATGCAGTCAACCATCAATACGGCATTATCATATACACTCACATATCTATACAGACACTCACACACCGCCACTCATCCATAGTTACTCACACACCTAGTCAGTCATGCAAAGAATCAATCACACTCCCATTTACTCACCTATACAGTTATACACACACCACCTCACTTATTCAAATATACACTAACATATACTTACACTCTTATATGATAACTAATACAAGCACACACTGATCCATACAGCCACTCTCACAATCACTCACTCTCACATATAGTCATTTATACACCCCAACACTCAGAAATACTAACTTTCACATATGCAGTTACTCACACATGTACCACTGAGGCATCCATTCACTCACCAACACACCCATACACACACTCACCCACCCATACAGCACTTCACAGATGCACTCTTGAACCCGTACACCCAGTGAATCATCCACTCACACATCTATGCACAGAGTCACCCCCCCCCACCCACCCACACAGACACTCAGGCACCCATACAGATACTCAGACAACCAATCAATAACCAATATAGATCCTCATTTAGCTACTCACCAACCCATGCAACCGCTTACACACCAACTGACAAACTAAACTGTGTGAATGTATGTATCAGTCACTAACCCATGCATTCAGTAAGACACATTTAATCACTCACTTATACAGTCAGTCACGCACCTACTAAATCATCCATCTAGACACTTATACACCCACTCATTTTTCAATACACCTTGGCATATATATATATAAAACATATTTAAACTTTACAGAAACACATAGTCACTGGATGATGTCATCAGTGATGCCATCAGTGATGTCATTTGAGATGTCATCAGTGATGTCATCAGTGATGTCACTGACCATGTCATGAATGATGTAATATGTGACGTCATCAGCAGTGCATTGCGGGGGCGCGAGTTATAGTTAGCTGAACTAACTATAACGGTGGAATTTCTCTGGTTTTGTACGAGTGAAATCTCCAACTAACTATAACGTCCCTGAAACTTATGGTTTTTTCAGTGAATTTCAAAGGTTTTTTAAATGCTAATTTTTATCTATAACGTCCCTATTAAGTCCCCTTGAATCCTGAGGGTCCCGGGGGCCAACTAGCCCACCAGCTACCTTCAGTAAGCGCCACAGAGCTGCGTTGCAGAGTGGTGTAAAAAGGGGGCGTGGCCTTGGACCACCTCTCTGCAAGGCAGCTCCCTGGCACTAACTGGAGGTACCTGGTGGGCTAGTTGGCCCCCAGGGACCCTCAGGATTCAAGGGGACTTAATCCCCCAACTTAAAACATGCCACGGGGCGCGTTTGCACAGTGGTGAAGGCAGGGGGCGGGGCCTGATATGACAAGTGTGCAAACGCGCCCCGTTGCGTGTTTTAAATTGGGGGATTAAGTCCCCTTGAATCCTGAGGGTCCCTGAGGTCCAACCAGCCCACCAGGTACCTCCAGTAAGCGCCAAAGAGCTGCGTTGCAGAGAGGTGTAAAAAGGGGCGTGGCCTCGGACCACCTCTCTGCAACGCAGCCCTGTGGCGCTTATTGGAAGTACCTGGTGGGCTAGTTGGCCCCCAGTGACCCTCAAGATTCAAGGGGACTTAATCCCCCAACTTAAAACACGCCACGGGGCGTGTTGCACACTTGTCACATCAGGCCCCGCCCCCTGCCTTCACCACTGTGCAAACGCACCCCGTGGCGCGTTTTACGTTGGGGGATTAAGTCCCCTTGAATCCTAAGGGTCCCTGGGGGCCAACTAGCCCACCAGGTACCTCCAGTAAGTGCTTCCAAAATCCAAAGCAGAGTTTGCTATGACAGGGTGGGAGCCGCACGGCTCCCCCCCTGCCATGGCAAACAGTAGTGTCCCGGGGGTGGGCACCCCGGGACACTGCAGGAGCCGGCCCTGAGGGGTGGTGGTCCCCAGGGCCATGGAGGGCTCCAGGAGGGGGGCTGCGCGGGCCCCCTCCTTTTGTGAAAATAGCCCCGGGGAGGTGGTGGTCCCCGGGGCTTGGGTGTCCATAACGGACCCCCCATTTTACATTTATAGTGCCCCGGGGAGGTGGCGGTCCCCGGGGCATGTGGGGGGCCGTGTGCCCCGCGAATATTTAAGAAAAGCCCCAGGGGGTGGCGGTCCCCGTGGCTTTGTGGGGGCCTTGGAGGCCCCCCACACATTAATAAAAAAGATGCCCCGGGGAGGTGGTGGTCCCCGGGGCTGCGTGCCCTCCCGCATATTATTAACATAGCCCCGCAATTATAAATTTTATATTGTGCAATGCCCCCAGGACCTGGCCCACCCAGGGGGCCTCAATTAAATGAAGCGCGGCAGAAAACGCGCTGGGTGCGCGGATCCTGCCGATAAAAAAAAAAAACGAAGCGCAGGCTCCCGCGCTTCTTTGTGATTTGGCCCCCGGGTGGGCCAAGTCCCGGGGGCAAGCGGGGTTAATGAAAATGTATGTGGGGGGCCTCTAAGGCCCCCCCAAGCCCCGGGGACCGCCACCCCCCGGGGCTTTCAATTAAAATGCTGCGGGAGGGCTCTGGGCCCTCCCGCAGCCCCGGGGACCGCCACCCCCCGGGGCTTCTTTTTATTTTTTTTTAAATAACCTGTGGGGGGGGGGCTCGAGCCCCCCCACATGCCCCGGGGACCGCCACCTCCCGGGGGCACTAAATAATAAAATGTGGATGTCCGTTTAGGACCACCGAGCCCCGGGGACCACCACCTCCCCGGGGCTGTGAACAGGATGGGAGGGGGGCCGCGCGGCCCCCCTCCTGGAGCCCTTGATGGCCCTGGGGACCGCCACACCCCAGGGCCGGCTCCTGCAGTGTCCCGGGGTGCCTACCCCCGGGACACTGCTGTTTGCAATGGCAGGACTGCTTTGCTTCATTGAAGCGAGAGCAGGGAAACCTGCTCTTGCTTCAATGAAGCAAAGCAGAATTGCTTTTCCATAAGGGGAGCTGCATGTCAGCAGCTCCCCTTATGGAAAGCAATGCCGGCTCCCGCAGGACGCGGGAACCGGCGGGACTGTGGGGGATTGGGGACCCCCCACAGTCCCCAACCAGAGGCCAGGCCACGGGGATGGGGTCCCCGGGGCCATTAGTGGCCCGGGAGGGGCGGCCCCCTCCCTACAAATAAAAATAAAAATAAAAAAATGTAAAGGCCGGCCCCGGGGGATGGGGTCCCCGGGGCCATAAGTGGCCTAAGGAGGGGGGCCACGCAGCCCCCCTCCAATATTTTTAAATAAAAAAACAAAGCGGGCATGCCCCGGGGGATGGGGTACCCAGGGCCAATAGAGGCCCAGGGAAGGGGGACCACGCGGCCCCCTTCCCGTTTTTTTTAATTTAAAAACAAAAAACAAAATCCTCAGGCCCCGGGGGATGGGGTCCCCGGGGCCAAAAGTGGCTGAGGGAAGGGGGGCCACGCAGCCCCCCTCCCATACAAAAAAAAAAGATCGGCATCGCGCCGGAGGCCCCGCCCCTCCCTGCAGCAGTCTGCAAACGCGCCCCTGGCGAGTTTTAAGAAGGGGAAGTAATTCCCCTTGAATACTGGGGGTCCCTGGGGGCCAAGTAGCCCACCAGGAACCTCCAGTATGCGCCAGGGGCTGTGTTGCAGAGAGGTGTACAGAGGCCACGCCCCTTTTACACCTCTCTGCAACGCAGCTCTGTGGCGCTTTTGGAGGAACCTGGTGGGCTAGTTGGACTCCAGGGACCCTCAGGATTCAAGGGACTTAATCCCCCAACTTAAAACGCGCCACGGGGTGCGTTTGCACAGTGGTGAAGGGAGGGCGGGGCTTCAGGTGACATGTGTCCAAACAGGCCCCGTGGCGTGTTTTAAGTTCAGGAATTAATTCCTCTTCAATCCTGAGGGTCCCTGGGGGCAACTAGCCCACCAGGTACCTCCAGTAAGCGCCACGGAGCTGCGTTGCAGAGTGCTGTAAAAGGGGCGTGGCCTCTGAACACCTCTCTGCAACGCAGCTCTCTGGCGCATACTGGAGGTACCTGGTGGGATAGTTGGCCCCTAGGGACCCTCGGGAATGAGGAGGAATTAATTCTCCAACTTAAAACACGCCACAGGGCGTGTTTGCAGACATGTCACCTCAGGCCACACCCCTTCCTTCACCATTGTGCAAATATTCCTCTAAAATCAGCCGAACTACGAATTCCGATTTACTCACCTGTTATCAGGAGAGAACCCAGTGCTGCATTTTTAGCCCAGCACTGACCCTGAAAAGTAATTCTAACCGTACTTACCAGTAACTTGAATTTCCTTGCATAGGCTAACATTGACTGGTTTCACTTGGAAATTCTTCTAAGTGTGGAGTTTTGGAACTTTATAATATTCCTCTAAAATCAGCCGAACTACGAATTCCGACTTACTCACCTGTTATCAGGAGAGAACCCAGTGCTGCATCTTTTAGCCCAGCACTGACCCTGAAAAGTAATTCTAACCGTACTTACCAGTAACGTGTATTTCCTTCCATAGGAATCCATTGTCTGGTTTTCAGCAGAAAAGTTTCAGTGTCGATTTTCACAAGCTACAAATATTCCTTAAAAATCGCCTGTATGACTTAAATGCATTCTTTCAACTGTTTACAGGAGATGCACCAGTGCTGGATCCAGGATCCACCACTGAGTAAGAAAAAGTAACGATAACACTACTTACCTGCTAAGTGAATTTCCTCCCATAGGATAACATTGGTGATTCTATGTGAAAAAGTTTCTAAGTGTCAACTTTTAAAATACAATAATATCCCTTAAAAATCACTACTGTAACCAAAACGCTTTTACTCAACTGTTTACAGGAGATGTCCCAGGACTGAATCTAGGATCCAGTCCTGTGGTTAGAAAAGTAATCCATAAAGTAACTAATTGCATTTAACTAGAAATTCACATTGAGCTCAATGTTGCATTGTGTTTGAAATTGTGTTGCCATTGCAACAACTGTAACTACTGTACTTAAAAGTCTATTGCCTATTTGCAAAGTATTTAAACTAAAGTAATTCATTCTGAGAAAGTATATTTTGTAATGTAATGTATAATGTAATTACAATGTAATTTAAAAAATAAAATATCTAAAAATAGTTTAAAAAATGTAGTAAATCAGTATCAAAAAAATAAAGATAACAATTAATACATTTAAAAATTGTCATTTACAAAACCTTTGTAATTCACTGAAAAAAAACATAGGTTTCAGACATGTTATAGTTAGGAATTAGCATTTAAAAAACCTTTGAAATTCACTGAAAAAACCATAGGTTTCAGGCACGTTATAGTTAGAAATTAGCATTTAAAAACCTTTGAAATTCACTGAAAAAACCATAGGTTTCAGGCACGTTATAGTTAGAAATTAGCATTTAAAAACCTTTGAAATTCACTGAAAAAACCATAGGTTTCAGACACGTTATAGTTAGAAATTTGCATTTAAAAAACCTTTGAAATTCACTGAAAAAACCATAGGTTTTAGGGACAGTTATAGTTAGTTGGACATTGCACTCGTACAAAACCCGTGAAATTCCCCGTTATAGTTAGTTCAGCTAACTATAACTCGCGCCCCGCAATGCACTGCTGATGACGTCACATATTACATCACTTATGACATGGTCAGTTACATCACTGATGACATCACTGATGACATCTCAAATGACATCACTGATGACATCACTGATGACATCATCCATGTGATAATTTCATGCATCTTCTCACACCCTAATATAACTTTTGATACACCCACTCTAAATTACAGACTGCCATTCTCAAAACCATAGACACTCCAACACCAATAACTACATACCCACTCACTGATTCTTAGGTCTACACACACATCCACTCACTCACCTGTACAGTCACTCATACTTACGGTCACTAAGTACAGGACTATCATATGCACTCATACACCTACATAGACACTCACACACCGCCACTCATCTATAGAGGTACTCACACACCTAGTCAGTCATGCAAATAATTAATCACACTGCCATTTACTCACCTATACAGTTATACACACACCAGCTCACTTACTCATACAAATACTAGCACATTCTTACGCTCTTATACAATCACTAATACAAGTACACACTCATCCATACAGCCACTCTCACAATCAGACACTCTCACTTATACCCATTTATATACTCCAACACACATATATACTGCCTTTCACATATGTAGTTACTCACACATGTACCACTGAGATATACATTCACTCACTAACACACCCATACACACACTCACCCACCCATACAGTCCATCACAGATGCACTCTTGAAACCATGCACCCAGTGAATCACCCACTGATACATCTATGTGCAGTCACACACACCCCATCCACACAAACACTCAGGCACCCATACAGATACTCAGACAACCAATCAATAACTCATATAGACACTCATGTAGCTATTTACAAACCCATGCAGCCACTTACACACCAACAGACAGACGGATAAAGACATTCACACAGTTTAGTCACTAACCCATGCATTTAGTAAGATACGTTTAATCACTCACTTATAGAGTCAGTCACGTACCTACTAAATCATCCATCCAGACACTTATACACCCACTCATTATTCAATACATCTTGGCATATATATTAAACATATTTAAACTTTATAGAAACACACAGTCACTGCATGATGTCATCAGTGATGTCATTTGAGATGTCATCAGTGATGTCATCAGTGATGTCACTGACCATGTCATGAGTGATGTAATATGTGACGTCATCAGCAGTGCATTGCGGGGCGCGAGTTATAGTTAGCTGAACTAACTATAACGGGGGAATTTCACGGGTTTTGTACGAGTGCAATGTCCAACTAACTATAACTGTCCCTAAAACCTATGGTTTTTTCAGTGAATTTCAAAGGTTTTTTAAATGCAAATTTCTAACTATAACGTGTCTGAAACCTATGATTTTTTCAGTGAATTTCAAAGGTTTTTTAAATACTAATTTCTAACTATAACGTGCCTGAAACCTATGGTTTTTTCAGTGATATATATATATATATATATATATATATATATATATATATATATATAAATAAACAATCGCCCTGAAGCTTTCGAGGCAGCACTCGACAGCACTCCTGCCCTCCGTCACTGTTAATCAGCTTGCCTCCGTGTCCCGGTTAGAATCTGTATGCCGACGCGTTTCGAGGCTCCACGGCCTCTTCTTCAGAGGCTTGTAAAAACAACGCAGTGACTGCCCTCCTTTTAAATTGCCTCCGCAAATTTTATTAGTTACTGGCACCTTGTGGGCCGTGCTTAGTTCACTTGTAATGCTGTTGCATACTGGGAATGGAAGTCCATTGGGGCAATTACCTACTAACCCATCGTGGGTTCAATGCGCTATTTTGCTTAAAACTTGATTATCATCCTATAGTAGGAACCAGTTCAATTTGGCAAGACACTCTTCATATACAGTGTGCTGTGCTGGTACCGGCATGGAAAGTTCCAACCTCAGCCTCCCATCTTCCTTCTTTTGTGGGATGGTGCATGCCTCCACGACGGGGCCGCCGTGCAGTAATATAACAGTGCCGGAGGGCAGGAGTGCTGTCGAGTGCTGCCTCGAAAGCTTCAGGGTGATTTTTTAATTTATATTATATTACAGGAGCCGGCCCTGGGGGGTGGCGGTCCCCAGGGCCATCACGGGCTCCAGGAGGGGGGCCCCCCTCCCTTCAATTAGAAAGCCCTGGGGAGGTGGTGGTCCCCGGGGCTCCGTAACGGACCCCCGCATTTGCATTTTAGTGCCCCGGGGAGGTGGCGGTCCCCGGGGCGTGTGGGGGGGCTCGAGCCCCCCCACACAGGTTTATATTTTTTTTTAAAAACAAGCCCCGGGGGGTGGCGGTTTCCGGGGCTGCGAGGGGGCCATGCGCCCCCGCAAATATTTTAGAAAAGCCCCGGGGGGTGTCGGTCCCCGGGGGTTGGGGCGGCCTTAGAGGCCCCCCCACACATCAAAAAACAAGCCCCGGGGGGTGGCGGTCCCCGGGGCTGCAGGAGGGCCGCATGCCCTCCCGCATATCATTAAGAGAGCCCCGGGGACGTGACGGGCCCCCGCAATTAAAAACTATACATTGGGCAATGCCACCGGGACCTGGCCCACCCGGGGGCCTCATTTAAATGAAGCGCAGAAGCCCGCGCTTCGATTTTTTATTATTTTTCGTCCGGATTTGCGCACCCAGCGCGAATTCCGCCGATTTTTTAAAATAAATAAATACTTTTTTGGGCCCTGGGGGTCCCCCTGAGCAGGCCTAGGGGGGTCAGGGTGTTTCTACCCTGCCCCCTTTTCTTGTTTTTCGCATTTGTTTCACTGTTTTCTTCTGACTTGGTTCTACCGAGTCCCAAGATGGCTACCAACACTTCCTGGTTTGGAGTGTTGACAGCCAATTAGAATAAAGCTCGTGGTCGGGAGGGTCCGCAGATCCACCGCGCCTCTAGATATCGATATTTTTATTTTTTGAATTTCTCAGCAACTACTGAACGGATTTACACCATTTTAAAAAGGTCGCTTTCTGAGCCAAGCACTACTTTTTTGCCAAATTTGGTGTAATTCTGTTCAGCAGTTCGGGCTGTAGCCTTGGCTAAAGTTTCCTATGGGAAATTGATTTTTTGACTCTCATTTTTTGAATTTCTCAGCAACTACTGAACAGATTTACACCATTTAAAAAAAAGGTCGCTTTCTGAACCAAGAGCTACCTTTTTGCCAAATTTCATGTAATTCCGTTCAGCAGTTCGGGCTGTAGCCCTGGCTAAAATTTCCTATGGAAATTTACATGGAGAAAGCACTTTTTGGGACCTCCCTTTTTTCTCAGCCCCCATTTGACAAATCACCCCCAAACTTTCAGGATAGGAGCTGACCTGGATGAAACATTTTTGGGAGAATTTCGCGAAGATTCGTCAAACGGTGCCAAAGATATTGGCAAAACAAAAAACACATTGCCTATGGAAACTAGGTTCTAACTATAACTATCTACTGGCGAATATATGTACTGTTCTTTGTTTTAATGGCCCTAAGCTAAGTGATATGTTTGAATGCACTAAGGGCCTTATTTATCAGCCCTTTACGCAGCCATTGCGTCACTTTTTGTGACGCTGCAGCTGCGTAATATATGTGCCACACTGTGCCATATTTACAAAGTGACGCATCTAAGCAGATGTGTCACTTTGTAATCCCCCTTGCTACATTATACCTGCGTCAGGTATAATGTATGCAGGGTGGGCATTCCCCTGCAAAAAAGGCTTGCAGTAGTGGCACAGTGAAATATATTAAATTTCACTACGCCACTTCTAGGACGCCACTGCCCCATGTGAAAGGACACATTGCTGGAGTTGCGTCTGTTTTCAGACACACCCCAGCAATGCACCACTTTTGTGCCTACAGATACGTCAGGCAGCGATGCAACACTTTTCATAAATGAGGCCCAAGGAGTTGCCACCTTGCTGTGTTTTTTCACTGATATGACCAGTATTTTAATGTCTCAGTTTATACAAAAATGAGGATACAAAAATGAGGAAAATCGCCCAAACCCGGTAATTTTCCCCATTATTAGTACATACTTAAAACAGTACTCATAAGAAAAAAAGCACTTTAAAATACATTCTACAGCTGCCTTAATGAGCCCTGACTGATAAAGACTGAAAGGCAATGGTAAAAATGATATCAGGCGATTTTATTTAAAGTTCTATTTAAGTTTCATCATTGGCCTTTGCAAAACTTAAAATGTGAACAAAAAGCTGGCATTTCTCTGGGAACGGTTGTAACCCTACAATATAACAAGATTCTAGTTCATATTTTCAAGGATCGCCTTAAATTACACAAGCCACATCTCTTCTAGAGGGTTCAGTTATCTCACTAACAGCAATGCTAGAACCCGGTAGTAACTATTAGGTCACTGTTTTAAGCCTGGCAAGGGGGCTCCCCCTTAGCTCTCAGTCTCCTGTGACCTAAGCGCCGGTAGCTGCAGGGCGCACCACGCATTTCCGCTCTGACTCGCAGCACTGGGCCCGCTCAGGTGGTGGGGGGGCGGGAGCTGCAGGTGGTGGTCTTGGGTGGGGGCAGACATCTGCCGTCCGAGGGCAAACTGTACAGCTTGGTTTCCTGTCGTCAAACGAAGGGACTTTCTGGGTCGACCACCGGGGGGGGGGTCGGATGTTTTTCCGACACACATTGCACGAGCCCACTTGTGCAGGGGAGGCAGTCAGTTAGCCGAATGTGGAAACAAATAGCCGCGAAGAGTGAAATCAGAGACTCCGTCCAGTCTCCTTTCCATTGCGCCTCTCTGCCCCCTGTCGCTCACTCCACATCAGAGTTGTGTCCCTCAGCGCAGGATCTCTCACGCCTTTCAAACCTCTCTTTATTTCCCTCCCTGCGGTCCTCTTCCCATCAATCTCAATTTTCTCTCTCTCTGCGCTCCTCTCACTTCTCCCTCTTTTTTTTTTTAACCTTTTTTCAGTCCTTTCCTCATTTCCTTTCAATATGTTCTCCCCTCTATATTTCACAATATCCACTTATTTCCCCTAATCCTCTCTTCACCCCTATCTTCTGACTTGTTTCTTTCGTTGTTTTCACTCTCTGTACTTCTGTGTTTTGTTCCCTTTTTTCGATCGCTCTCAGGGCCTCGTCCCCTTCTCTCGTTTTCATTTCTTCCTCTCCTCAGTTCCTCTTTTCATTTCTCACTTTTCTGTATCTCTCCTTTTGTCCCACCCTCTTTCTCAACACTGTACGGCTCGCTCTTCTATCCTCTATTGCCAGTTCCAGATTACCAAATAAACTAAGTAAGCACCAGCCTATGGGCCCCACTCTTTTTAGGGGCCCCGTGACAATGGATCAAAATACAACTTAAAGTACATAAATCAGAGACATCAGATTCACATAACAGTTTGTCTTTTAAAAGCTCATCTTCTGGCAGCTGTAATTTTGTAAAACAAATCCAGTGCATTGGGTATTAGAAGATAATTTGCGAGGGGGGCCCAAAATTTTGACTGCCTAGGGGCCTCCACAGGGTTTAATCTGGCATTGTCTACAGCCTCTGCACCCCTTCCATGTTCCTCTTTACCTTCAGTGCATGTAGGGTTGTCCTCCTGTGGGATGAATTCATGGTGAGTTGCTAAAGGCCTTGTATTCCTTGGGTATCGGGCTGCCACTGTTAGTGAGTCAGTTAAGAAGCCTTACAGTGTGTCTCCTGGTGGAAGAAGGGATGAGGTGATTGAGTGTGCATGGACCATGCTCAGAGTGATTGACTGCACCACAGGGAGACACTGGATATTCTCCAGGCATGGGGTATCGGGAAGAAGATCTCCCTATGAGAGGATCCTAACCCTGAGTGGGACCACTCCTAGAAGGCAGAGGAGACACTTGAGGAATCGAGAACGGAAGGTCTGGCACAAAGCAGGATCCGAATCAATGGTGGGCAGATTCCGTCAAGGCCATCATAGTCCCAGCCCATCTTCATGACATCCAGATGGAGGGAATCTAGCCCCCTGGTGATAGTGATGGTTTGTTTTGTAGAGCACGCACATACCTCAAAAAGAGGTGTCCTGTCGCTGAGAATACCTATCAAAGAGGCAACAGAAATAATGATACACCAAGGTTGTAAATTGATGTATTTTTAATAATTCCCTGAATTATAGAAGGTTTGATTCTGTCCGGGCAGTGAATTCTGCAGTAGATGTCACCACTGCCAGGGAACGACCTCCATCCTGGCCTTTTTGTACCTTAGAACAACAGTCTGGTGATTAGAATTAGAGCGAAGAGCTCGTGCAGGAAAGGACCAGAAAAAAAGAGAAGACATATAGCTTTTGTCTGTGGGGCATAACTGGTCTTATGACTCAGGCATAAGGCCTCAAATAGACTTTTTCTGGAAAAATACAGCAAGTAAAGCTGGTGTAAATGCCTGGAAGATCATCTATTCAGCCTAAGGACTAAACCAGCGGCTGCCTTTTGGACCATCTGAAACCTGTATATCAGCTAACCTGGAACGCCCAACAGATGAGAGTTTCAGAAGTCAAGCCTTGATATTCCTATGGCTTGTATAGACTTTTCCTGGAGATAGAAGGCAAATATGGTAGAATCCTTCCGATTATGCTCAGGAGGCGAAAACGTGGTGGTTAAGGCATTGATGTGCTCCTCAAAGGAAGCTTTTGGATCAAAAAGTACTCCAAGGTTCCTGGCTTGAAAAAGGGCCCAAGGATTCAGGCCACCGTTCTGTGGTCCAAAGAGAGGGATTGCCTCATTCTTAGGAAGCCATTTAGACATGATCCTTTGAAAGACTGATGCAGCTGACGCCAGGCCAAATTGCATGCAACAATACTGGAACTTACCAATGTGAAAACTAAATGCAGTGAAATGCTTTGATGAATATCTTCTAATTCTACTTGGTGATAGGCAGCTGCCAGATCTAATTTGGAAAACTCGGCCTGGTGCCAGCTGCATCATCGTTTTAAAGAATCATGTTTCATCTTCTAGGTGACATTCCAGAAGTGGCTGTGTTCCAGGATGGTGTGTTGGTATTCGCTGGGACACTAGAGCAGCATAATGCAGCATTACTCAAAGATCTCAGGGCCTCATTTACAAGGAACTGATGCATCTGCATAGATGCGTCAGTTTCCTTGCGCCAACACCAAATGTCCTTGCGCCACCATGGATGCTCTGTATTTACAATACAGTGCTCCATGGCGCAAGGATTAACAAGTGCGTCAGAAATTCTGACGCATCTGTTGACACAAAACTGACGCATTGCTGGAGTTGCTCATTAAAGTGACGCAACTCCAGCACTGCGCCACAACAGATAGGTGAGTCCCATTCAAAAAGCCCTGCGTCATTCCTTACGCCTGGTCTTAGCAGCCATAGGGATTTTGACGCAGTGAAGGCGTAGAGTGACGCAGTGAAATGTAAATTTCACTGCGTCAGTTCTACATGGCTTTTTGCGTGAGAACGCCCACCCTGCCTACATTATACCTGACGCAGGTATAATGTGGCGCAGGGCTTTACAACGTGACTCATCTCCCTAGATGCGCCACTTTGTAAATAGGTCGCAACGTGGCGCATTGTTTACGCAGCCGCTGTGTCACAAAAAGTGACGCAACAGTGGCGCAAAAGTGTCGCAAGGGGCTTGTAAATCTGCCCCTCAGTATCTTCACCGAGAAAAGTATTGTTGTGAAAAAGCAAAAATGTGAATTTTGGAAGAAATCCATTGAGTTTTTGGGCAATCTGAGTCCATAACTAAAATTCTGAGTTTCAAACTTTAATTTGAGATGGAGAAAAAGAGATCAAATCAACAGTGTGTCCTGCTTTAAGTGAAGGGCCTGTTAAAAGTAAATCTAAGTTCATCACTGCACAGATCTTTACTAGAGTTTGAGCATTAACATCAGGCAAATCATCTACATGTAGATTAAAATCTCCCAGAATGAGTGACTGATTTCTGTATAAAAGGCATGCAATTTGGTTTTAGACAAAGACGAAATAAAATTACCAGAGAAACCTCAAAGTATATATCTGAGAATACATTTAAAAAAATATATAGGAGTGATATATACAGCTAAGGCTAAGGTCTTTGCCTCTTTAATTAAAGGTGTAGAATAAAAATGATTTTAAACTGATCTTTAAAAATAGAAGCTACACCACCCCCTCGTCTGTCAGAATGATTGATGTCTCTGACATTACATAGTGGTGGGAGGCAAGCGATATTTCGTGTGCAGAGTCATTACACAGGACTCAGTGATGAAAAGGCAATCAAAGTCATGTTCTAAAATTAGCTCATAAACTTTCCGACAGTGCTTTACTAACCAGTGAGCATTTACAAGAGCACATTTCAGGTGATTTGAGACAGTAGTCAAAGTTTGCAAACTATAGTTTCAAGCATTTAAAGATTTAAGATTACTCTTAATCATATATTAATTGCAAGCACATTTGAAACAAGGATAGAGGCAGTAGGCCACTATTAGCTCAGAAGGACACATGCAACATAGAGGTCTATAACGATGAAATAGTAGAAAATCTGTATTGACCCCAGAGATGGAACACTGTTTCTTTTGCTGGGCCTGACCAAGGTGCAGGCGGTCGCGGGGGTCCTTGCACATTTGGCATCGCATTCACTTATGTAGTTGTTGCTGGACATGTGCCTTGACCACAACTGTGGACTAATCAGAGACCCCCACCCGAGATGGAGGCTAAGTAAAGATGGAAGAAAGACTACAGCTGGAGTGGGGGCTCGGAAATAAAGACCTGATCAGCCCACCACTCGGAATAAAGTGCAGGTCAGTAAAGAGAACTACATTCTAAGACGATTGATTCTAGAGTGAGAATTTTCGAAAATAGCCACCTGAAAAGACTCTAAAGTGCACTGTAATCTAAGGTGCTCAGTGCAAAATGTTATCAAGCTTAAACACACAAATATAAAAAACATTCTGGAAATCCAATTTAAATCTATTCACATCACACAAAATAGTATAATACAAAGCTCAATTTTTAGTTACCAAGTAATAATAGTGACGCAACGAGCCTGCACTTTTGCAGGTTTTGCTGTTCATGCACCTAGACTGCAACTGAGGAATTAGAGCCACCCACCCAAGATGGTGGTTAAGTAAAGATGAAATAATGACTATCATTGTAGTAGGGACATGGGAAAGAAAGACCCGACTGGCTTTCCACTCAGAAAAAAGTGTAGTGCAACAAAGAGTCTCAAATTGTGAAATGCTTGTTTCCTTAGCCAGAATTTTGAAAAGAAGCACATGTTAAGACTCTAAAGTGCAGTGTAATTCAAGGTCCCATTACTCCGCATTCTCCCTGTCGCCATCACACTCATGTTTCTATTTGTCTTTTTTACTCTCTCTGTGAATATTTCCACAGTGCTCCTTTAATAGTCTTTTTAGGTCTCGCGCCTAGCGTTGCACTGTGTAGCAGTGCTCGCACAGCGCGAGACATTTAGTACGTGAAAAAACGGGGATTCAGCACTGACCTAGGAATCGCACACGCTCGTGCGTGTGCGATTCCTTTTGTGCTCCCCCATTGGCCTTTTCGTGCGTCTTTTTTAGTAAGAGAGCACGCAATAGGCCAAAGGCGGTCGCATTGCTCCGCCCATGGCCTATTGGTGTCTATTACGCGCACCAAAGGCCATGTGGTTTCAATTATCGTGCCCAGACACGGGCGCGATAATTGAAACCACATGTCTCGCTGTGGCGCACGCGCACCACTCGCGAGTTTATTTTACAATAGCGATCGCTTTCAGTTTCGCGATCGCTTTTTACAACTTCTAGTTCAGAGTGCAAGAGGGTGTAGAGAAAGGATTTTCTCAACAGGGACAAACATTTTCACTATGCATTTTTTTTTTAAAGGTAAATAAATATGTAAATGTACATTTACACTCGACTTACTAATGTATACCTTGAATACTAACTGATTAACCCTAAAACATTCCACCTGAAATGCAGCGCCAAAATGGAGGAGTAGGCAAGCGCCCTCGTAAGAATTTCTTGCTCACAAACCTACAAATTTACCTTGGTCACGACCAGTGTCTTTTTTATGCATCTGTATCATAAAATGGATCTGAAACGCTAAGGTTCTTCTGCAGTGCAAGGTACACCTGTCATCCCCTTCAACTATTCTTGAAAATTGCATCATGAGGGGGCCAAATATGACAAACACTCCTCTACTTTCAGAGTTTCCCCCTAAATTTGTCCATATTTCTTTCGGAGCTGGCGCAATGTCACAGCGCGGTTCAATTACAATACCAGCCATGTTGCAAAATCACCCTGCTAGGATGTTATAAAACAAAGGAGGATATTTTGGATTTCGTACTCTGTTGGGAAAAGTGGGTGACGTTGGCAAATGTTCTTTTCATGGAAATGCCAGAAATTATATTGATTGTCGTTCTGCGGGGACCTACTTCCTTCTCAGGCTATAGGTAAAATTCTCGCTGACTGAGCCCTTGGTACGAGAGACACAGCACTTGCCGAGCCCCGGGGGAGCTTCGAATTAGGGTTTTGTTGCCCTGCATACTGCATCCATCATGAATCCAACTGTCAGCGTCTATTGTCTAAGATCCCGGAAAGCTTCCTGTCCTCGCTCCTCAAGAGAAAGAGGAAGAAGGGATGAAAGAAATGCTCGCTGGTTGTTAAAGCTGTATACCTTTCATGATTTTATAATAAACTCGAAGTGAGTAACTGTGGGATATCAATGGAAATAACACTCCAGTCGCTACTGCTGCTGGGGCTGCCTTCTCCTTGTGGCTTATACAATATTTCATCTGTGCTGACACCTTTCACTCTCAATTATGAGGCTGCTGTCAAAACAAATCAATCAAATTACCACTCTGTGTCTTCACATTCCGGGCGCGTGATATGCTCGCTGCAATAGCTTGGTGACACGTGGAAGAGTATATATATAGAGAGGGAGATGAAATGAAATGAATGAAATGAAATTCGTACTTGTAAAGCGCACTTATACCCCCAAAGAGGTGTCCTGGCGCTGTACGCATACCGCTGTGGAACCCTTCCTGGCTTTTCCCTGTGAAATGTCCACTCCTGGGCACCCCCAGGGTGAAGCCAGGCATCCCAGCGCTGTTGGGGCCGTTGTGGAGATTAAGCAAGCTATTGCCCAGAGTTGCAGAGTGGGACCCATGACTAGAATAGGCACTGAGGCGAGAATTATCAGGTCCGAGGAAATTGAGCCCAAGACCCGCCGAGGCGGAAATTGAACCCTGGTCCCGGGCCAGATCTCTGCATCAGGGTCTGCCGCTCTAACCATTGAGCCACACTTAGATAGATTATCTCTATTATTTATTTAATGTCGCATTGCCGCGTCTTCCCCTGTGTGCTAACTCCAAAGCTGAGCAAATTCAAATGATCGCATGTCAAACGGTGAATATGTACTGCAAGGAATTGCCTTCCTTAAATCACAGGGCACGAGGGAGTGCGAGCGCTTCAAGAAGGCGGTGCATGACGGGAATCTGGGTTAGTGGTAACATGCTGCTCTTCTAGGGTTCAGACAGCACGGTTCGCTGCATGCCTGGGTAGTCACGTCCGGGAGATTTAATTGCTAGAATATCACTTTGGCAAAACCAAAACAGGGTGATTTAGGATGAACTGTGTGTCTGCTATTGTACTACAGGCAAAAGATAACAAGCATTTGCAATGCAATAGGTCTCGCATTTACGCGAGTTTAAGCTATTGGCATTGTAAATGACAATGCCTTTTATTTATGTTTTAAAAACGAAAACAAAAATTAAAAGGAATTGTTATTTGCAATGTCAATAGCTCAAACTCGCGCAAATGCGAGACCTATTGCATTGC
The DNA here is from genome assembly GCA_963921515.1 of Calotriton arnoldi. Taxonomy (NCBI): domain Eukaryota; kingdom Metazoa; phylum Chordata; class Amphibia; order Caudata; family Salamandridae; genus Calotriton; species Calotriton arnoldi. The sequence continues at coordinate 673,909 of CAWUFW010009473.1, read as the reverse complement.
AAATGCTTGTTTCTTCTTTTCTGCACCCCTTTTGCAACTGGGTTCAATATCCCACAGTACAGTTATGTTAATTATTTCCACTGACCCAGAAGAGGAAGTAGATACCTCCTGTATCTAGGTGCACAATGGGTGTCTATATGTGCTTGTGTGCATTTATCTATTTGGGAGTTTTATAAAGCCCTGCATGTTGCCTTGTAGTTACTTCAGAGCAATTGACAGAATGAAAATATAACTTACAGATAGGAGGGGAGGTTGGAGTTTGGGTGACCACCTAACTCCATATCATCACTAGGGGATGCTAGAGTGTCCGGCAGCAAGATGGCTGTTGCCAACTCAAATCTGCTATTTATTCTCCATTTTAAGGCTTATCTGTGTTAATTTCTTTACCTTCTACTGTCCCTGCAGCTGAGGGGCTCCCGCGGCAACCCTTTGGCGGCAATGGGAGTGCGGTGAGCACAGATTCAGATGCTGCGTTGTGTGAGGCCTACCAGACTGCCTGCGGCGGGTGCCTGGGCCTGCTGTGCCAACTGGATGTCTCGTGGCGGGCGGACCCGTAGAGGGTGGTGCCATTGCCCGGTTGGCAGAGGTTGGAACCGCGAGTGAGAAAGGAGGCGGGTCCCTCACTGAATCCTTACGGAGACCCGAGCGGCTTTTGTAGTGGGGTGGGGCCGCAGGGGATTTACATACCGCGTTGGCACCTGCAGGGAGTTGCTGTGCACAGCTGGGCCAAAATTTGCCACCCGGCCTCCTGTTTCCTGCCTTAGAGGCTTGTGCCCCACCTCGGTGCGCCCCGGGCCTTCTCGGGCCCCCGGTGAGGTTCTTCTGGGGTGTGGCGGGGCCCGGCGGGGAGCAGAGTGCCATGGCTGGACTCAACAGCCTACAGCGGCAGCCACCGTTTCCCTGCAGTGCCCTTACACTATGGCCAACATCCCTGTGGAGGGCTCTGATGAAAGCGTCCGGTTTGGGGTTGCTATTCGGCCCTCCATCTTCCTTGCCTGAGCTCAGCGGTCTCCCCGGTGTGCCCCTGGCCTGATCATGCCACCCGGGGGGGGGAGTTTTCTGTGATGTGACAAGGCCTAGTTGGCAGTGGGTTGTCGCATGGCAGACCAACGGACCATGGCTATATCTACATCTACCCTGACCCTCATCTGGGCTGGACAGGCACCTGGCCAACCAGTGGTGTTCCACATCCTCCCCTCCCCCCCCCCATGGAGGTAGCAAGGAGCCTGGGTGCACTGTTTGATAGCAGCAGAGGTGAAATCCTGTCTTTGGATCTCAAGAATGCTGAAGAAATTCCTGGACTTCCTGCCATGGGATGCACGGATAACAGTGGTGAGAGCACTGATCTTGTCCAGATTGGACTATGTCAATGTACTCTACTTGGGTATTTCCGACTGTCTGGTGGACCAACTGTCACTATCTTTCCTGACTATACGTTGGTGGTGCAGGCAGCCCATAGGGAGTTTCTCCCCATGAAAAAATCCTTGCAAAAAACTGGTGCCATGTGCTCCTTGCTTTACCTGGCCAAGCTCCATGCTCTACATCGGAGGAAGATCTATCATTTTCCAGATTCCAGGACCGCCACCAAGTTTGTACGCAATATGGTTTCTCCCTCTGTGGGGCCTGCTCCCTCACCGGGGAGTAACTTGTGACGACAGCCTCAGTGAAAATGATTAGTTGCATGGACATGACTGCGCTACGCCCTAGGGCCAGCGTGGAGTGGTCCTTGCTCCCTGGACGCTATACTGACTGACCCACCTTGACTGGGCTGCAGTGTTGGCCTACCCGGCGTGCTGGAGGGATGACAGTCTTCATATTCTGGTATAACCTCATTCCTGCTGTTCCTGGCCACTCAACTCTTTAGTGGTTGGGGTGTATGCTGGGTCCTCTGGTCGCCCTTGGGGGATGTTTCCCTTCACTGTGGTGATGTGCAGCTCTGTTGTTCTTCATGGGGGGAGGGACGGGGGACTTTAGCTCGTTTGGGGGGCCGAAGTGGGTGAGGGGCTTGGGTATGCTGTTATTGTTTTTTGCTTTTTGCATTGTTTTACTTGTTTTCCTTTCCACACCAATGTCTGTCCTTACCGCTGCACTTCCCCCTACGCATGATGCACAACATGCCTGATTATTCATCCCTTACGGCCTGATGCACCCCATTAAATGTTTGACTTGGAACGTACAGGGATTGAACAATCGCCACAAGAGACGCCTCGTGTTACATACCTGTAGCGGCACCATATAGACATTTGTTGCCTGCAGGAGACACACTTTATTGACTTAGCTGGCCGGCTGGATTGCTGAGAGGCATGTGTCCCACTACTCCAGTTATGCGTGTGGTGTGGAAGTACTTATTCGTAGGAGACTTCCTTGGCATACCCGCACGGCACAATGCGACTCTCAGGGAAGATTTGTTATCTTGTCGGGCACGCTGAAGGGGAGCCCTCTGATACTGATATCGATTTATGGCCCAAATGTGGACAACCATCAGTTTTTTGCAGAGATGTGACAACTAGCTGGTACGATGGGTTCAGGCGGTGCTGGGGGGGGAGGGGACTTTAATGTGGTTCTTGATGCACTTGAGGACCTGTCTAGCAAGACTAAGCACCCGCACCCGAGGACTGCCGCACAGCTGCCCACTCTAAAAGTAGACAACAACCTCACTGATATATGGCGAACTCGCCACACCTCTAGTGCTGAGGGCACATGCGTTGGCCCGACGCACAACACCTGGTCCAGAATGAATTACTGGCTGATCACCAGGGATGTGGCCTCTTGTACCACTGATGTCACCTACCTCCCTAGGATGCTGTTGGATTACGCCCCAGTGCTGCTGGAATTTGCCTCTCCAGAGTTTGTCTCGAGAGCCTTCACATGGAAGCTTCCTCCTAATGCTCTTCGAGATCAGGTGTTTGGTACTGAAATTAGGATGGCCATTATTGAGTATTTTGAACAGTATGAGCAGTTGGTGGAGTCCCTCTCTACGCTCTGGGAGGCGTTTAAAGTTGTGATTCATGGGGCATGTATTGCCAAGCAGGCAGGGGCGTTAAAAATGCTGCATGGAAAACTTGCGTGCTTAGAAGCTGATATCAGAGCCTTGAAGCTCCAATTTTTCTCCACTAACTGATTCTGTCCTTGCCTCAAGTTGTAGTAAGCTCTTAGACTTTGAAGAGGAAGCGATGCGAGAAACACATTACCTTGGGAGGGAGGCTGACAAGGCGACATGAGGTGGGTGATATGGCGGGTAGATGCCTGATGGCCAGCTGGCCTGCTGCGGAAACTTTGGGCTAGTGACCCCATCATAGAGCTCGTCGATGACCCACAAAATGTACATGTGGGTGCTACAGCTGTACAGCGTGTCATGACTGATTTCTATACAGCACTGTACACCTCCTCCCCGCCGCCTGACTTGTCCGCTTTGACTTCCTTTCTGGACTCTGTGCAGCTGCTATGGCTGGATGACGCCCACCGCCAGTTTCTCAATGAACTCTTTACAGTGGAAGGCGTCACACACACCATCAATGGTATGCCTGGCGATAGGACTCCAGGCCTCGATGGCCTGACAGCAGTTTTTTATAAAGAATATGCACCTCTTCTTGCTCCCCATCTCTTGGCTATGTAGGAGGAATCCTTTTCTCACAGGATTTTCTCCTGCCCTCTCTCCAGGAGGCTCTTATTGTTACCATCCTGAAACCTGCTCTATATCTTAGGATAAAAATTCATGGGCATTCCCCACACCTCTTATTGGTGATAATACTTAAGGTACTAGCTAAACAATGCTGTACACTTGGGGTGCTCCTATCCTCATATACAAATCTTCATGTGACTATCTCCCACAAACAGTAACCAGTGTGTATTACTTCACGTAATTTCTCTCCTCCACCACCAAAAAGTGTGTGAAAGGTGCGGAGGCACCTCACGGAAACACCCTCTAGGGAGCTGCTGATAGGTTCTCATCAGTATGCTCCACTTATCATCATCGGTAGCCTCCACACCATATAAATCATATAATATATGTGAGAAATCGTGCACAACTTAATTGAAACAAAAATCGTGAAAAACCTGACCCCCTCATGTAAGAGCACTGGAAAAGAATTTCTCTAGCTCCTACACTGTAAAAACGAGCTAAACAACCACTAGCACTGTCTCCAATTTTATTCACTGCTGTGTGTTTGCTCACATTAAAAACAAGATCTACTGTCGTGCTTCACCATTTCTATACACAAAGCCAACACGTTTCATTGCCTGTTAATTCTTCTCGGCAATTTCTTCAGGGCTAGGGGTCAGTCCTCGCCACACTATCAATCACAGTATAGTTCCTGCGGAAGATAGACACAGACAACACCAAATAAAACACTGAGTTACACACATACACGTAGCTCTACACACCAAGTTTTGTGTTACTGCTCATTGAAAACGGGGTCCCAAGGATAATTACCAGGTGGTTGCCCACTTATAACATAGGAGCAGCCACCTTCTAAGGGTAAAATGTACTCGTCCACAGTACCCCGATTTTCTTAGTCACGGTTACTCTCCGTCAACCTACAAATAAAGTACATCACACATGTGTATATCCCTTTCAAACACATTGCCACCCATCAGTCACTTAGGGTATGGAAAGTATCAGCATTAAAAAGGAAAACGTGACCCCTTCATCAGCCCTTTCTGAGCTCCACCTCTAGAACGAAAGTATTGCATGACTCTCCCGCCTTCATCTCTCACACGACTCCGATCCTTCCCAGGGTATTAATCAAGATATATGGACCAACACCAACTCAGCGGAATCCCTCGTATTCCTACTAATTCATGCTTAAAAACCCCGCTTACCGGACCTGCCACAGCGTTCGGCTTGTTCACTCCCCGCTCGTTCCCCATCTATGCTCCCCGTGTATTTAAACACCAGAGCCCGGGCGTATGGACACGCCCCACTGCTTCCGGTGAATGCCGATCACACAGCATTCACTTTCAGTGCCATCTTGGAGTGATATATTATAACGTTTTCGTTTAATCAATCCTCCGCTGTAACAATTTTTCATCTATATCCAGAAAATTCCAAAAATGGAGTTTGAAGCACAAAAGCCAATCAAGGGGGAATACAAATTTCTAAGGGCACGCAACTTCAATATTAAAAAACGGACATTCAATATTCAACATTTAAAAGATCCAGAAACCTACGGGATCAATTGGTGCATACTCGCTCTAGACAGGAGACTAAAACATCAGGACTGCCCGCCGGCCACCACCCATGTGATGTATGTTCGGTGTGTGAGCTAACAGGAACAGCGAAGAGTGTTCAATTAGTGAATGGGAGAATGTGGCATCTAAACAAATTCTCCAATTGTAATACTACAAATGTTATATATCGACTGACTTGCCCGTGCGGGTTGCACTATATAGGTTTAACAACCCGTAAGATCAAGATTAGAATTCAGGAGCATTTGAGCACTATTAAAGCGAGTAAATTGACCACCCGTTTGGTGGGGCACTATCGCGATTTGAAACATCATTATAGAGACATCAAGTGGACAGTGCTAGAAAAAGTGTGGGGAGATGCACTCAGCATTGAGAACAGACTGGCCACAAAAGAGGCCCGTTGGATTTATCAGGAGCGGGCGGACCGACAGGGCCTGAATGATGTTATTGAATGGAACAAGGTTACAGCACACACTTAAACGCAGGAACCTGCTTGACAAATAACACTAGTGTAGTCTTGGATCTAGAGATGCATACGCAATGGTGGAGTCAACCTGTTGATAAGCATATGCTATACAAGTAGAAATGACACCGCATTAAAAACTGACAACCACCACTTGGGAGGTGGCATGAATTAAGGAGCCACTCAAGCTGGAACAGTCGCTGTATATACAGTCGCTGTATATAGAGTAGTTGAGTACCAAGTCCTGTTGGACGCCTCATTACAATTTTAATTTACCTATTACAAAATATGTGCCCTGAATCCTGACTTTGTTGAATATTGAATGTCCGTTTTTTAATATTGAAGTTGCGTGCCCTTAGAAATTTGTATTCCCCTTGATTGGCTTTTGTGCTTCAAACTCCATTTTTGGAATTTTCCGGATATAGATGAAAAATTGTTACAGTGGAGGATTGATTAAACGAAAACGTTATAATATAGCACTCCAAGATGGCGCTGAAAGTGAATGCTGTGTGATCGGCATTCACCGGAAGCAGTGGGGCGTGTCCATACGCCCGGGCTCTGGCGTTTAAATACACGAGGAGCATAGATGGGGAACGAGCGGGGAGTGAACAAGCCGAACGCTGTGGCATGTCCGGTAAGCGAGGTTTTTAAGCACGAATTAGTAGGAATACGAGGGATTCCGCTGAGTTGGGGTTGGTACATATATCTTGATTAATACCCTGGGAAGGATCGGAGTCGTGTGAGAGATGAAGGCGGGAGAGTCATGCGATACTTTCGTTCTAGAGGTGGAGCTCAGAAAGGGCTGATGAAGGGGTCGCGCTGGAATGAGATGAACCGCGTTTTCCTTTTTAATGCTGATACTTTCCATACCCTAAGTGACTGATGGGTGGCAATGTGTTTGAAAGGGATATACACATGTGTGATGTACTTTATTTGTAGGTTGACGGAGAGATCCGTGACTAAGAAAATCGGGGTACTGTGGACGAGTACATTTTACCCTTAGAAGGTGGCTGCTGGTATGTTATGAGTGGGCAACCACCTGGTAATTATCCTTGGGACCCCGTTTTCAATGAGCAGTAACACAAAACTTGGTGTGTAGAGCTACGTGTATGTGTGTAACTCAGTGTTTTATTTGGTGTTGTCTGTGTCTATCTTCCGCAGGAACTATACTGTGATTAACAGTGTGGCGAGGACTGACCCCTAGCCCTGAAGAAATTGCTGAGAAGTATTAACAGGCAATGAAACATGTTGGCTTCATGTATAGAAATGGTGAAGCACGACAGTAGGTCTTGTTTTTAATGTGAGCAAACACACAGCAGTGAATAAAATTGGAGACAGTGCTAGTGGTTGTTTAGCTCGTTTTTACAGTGTAGGAGCTAGAGAAATTCTTTTCCGGTGCTCTTACATGAGGGGGTCAGGTTTTTCACGATTTTTGTTTCAATTAAGTTGTGCACGATTTCTCACATATATTATATGATTTATGTGGTGTGGAGGCTACCGATGATGATAAGTGGAGCATACTGATGAGAACCTATCAGCAGCTCCCTAGAGGGTGTTTCTGTGAGGTGCCTCCGCACCTTTCACACACTTTTTTGGTGGTGGAGGAGAGAAATTACGTGAAGTAATACACACTGGTTACTGTTTGTGGGAGATAGTCACATGAAGGTTTGTATATGAGGATAGGAGCACCCCAAGTGTACAGCATTGTTTAGCTAGTACCTGAAGTATTATCACCAATAAGAGGTGTGGGGAATGCCCATGAATTTTTATCCTAAGATATAGAGCAGGTTTTTGGTGTTGAAGAAGTTGTGAGTGGAGGGCAACCTGCGTTATTCCCCTCTGTAGCTCCTTTTGTGAAGGACATTGAGAACGGCGGATCAGCCGTGAGAGCTAATTTTTATATAAAAAAAAGCATTTTTACGCGAGGCAGTGCCTTGGTTATTAGCACTATAAACACTGACGTTGACACAGCTCTTGTTGCTGGCTCATTGAATACGGTAATCTAGAGGATGGATGGAAACTGTTTGGCCTTTACAGAGGACCAAATAGCGGCCATCCTATCGGGTCCATCCTTACTCCCGGATGCTCCCCTGATAGGTACTACAACGGCACGAGAGGAATGGGATAAGTTAAGTAATCTGAAGAAACGTCAGATCAGGGTTGCACTCCATGGAGCTCTGATGACAGAGTACCTCCGAGCGGGGGCAGCACCAGCTAGTTTACCAGTACGTTTGGAGCCAAAAAATTATCTTGAGGATAAGAGGTTCCGGGTCGATTGGAGCTATATTGCGAATAAATGTACCCGGGACTGGCTTATCCTCATTATTAATACGGCCAAACGTCTGAGTGAGGAACTCCTTAAGGAGATATTGGAGCTAGAGGAGGCAATCAGGATTGACACCACCATTGTGGATGCTAGGGAACAACTTGTTAGAATCCAAAGTGACTTAGGGGAGTATAAAACCTACATGGTGAATCAAAAGATTAAAGGGCTCAAACGTAATTTGGAGAGATACACGCACCAGTGGGCTTTTCCCTACACAGAGGATAAATATTATCAGTCCAGCTCTGCACAGACATATCAACCCTCAGGCCATAGGGGTGGAAGACGAAAAGGTAGAAGGACACCCCAGAACTGGACGTTCGATAATACGAGTAGCGAAGAAGACGAAAGTAGTGTCCAACCCTCCACCTCCAATCAGGGCAGAGTAAGATTCAACCCTCAAGATAGATCAGACAAGGATCTGGGTGCTTTGTTCCGTTCTTTTTTAGGACAGCACCAGACAGGCCAAGGGAGAGGAGGAGGAGGGAGTGGGGTTCAGAGGGGGCGAGGCAGGGCCCGTCAGAATCTGAATCAGACATGGCAAACTTACTTTCCAAGAATTACACGCAGCAGAGGCAGGAATCTACTGTGATTAGGGATAGAGTGACCCAGGAGAATGACATTGTGGTGAATCTATCCGAGTATGTGCTGACTGATGACAAACTGCGGGTTCTTAATAAAGGCCTTGGTTTCGTGCCCACACCGGTGCATGACAGCTTCAAATGTAGGAGTGAATTCTTTGAAGTGATGAGAAGGATTAAACTTAAAAAGTTCTTTGCAGATAAGGAACGTGATCCGCCTTCTGTGTTCTCCACCAATTTACATCAACCTTAAATTTTCTGTCCCCCGAATAGTTCGATGGGCTCTGAGGTACTGGTATTTGAAGAAAAAGTACTACGGGACATTGACAATTTAGAGCAGGCTGAGAAAAGACATGGGTTTAGCAATATGAGTAAGGCTGAATGGTCAGCAGTTAAATCCTTACAGAATAACGAATCATTGACCATCAAACCAGCTGATAAAGGCGGGGCGGTGGTCGTGATGAAAACCAGTGACTATGAGGTTGAGATATTGAGGCTACTTGGGGCTCGTCAGAACTATAGGCCCCTGGTACGCGATCCCACAGGAGAATTGCAAGAATTAATAATCAGACTTGTAACAGAGGCCAAGGAGAAGAAGTGGGTTACGTCTAAGGAAGCAGATTTTTTAAATAAATTTGAAACCACGAGTACCGGCGTTCTATATACTGCCGAAGATACACAAAGCTCAACGTCCTCCACCGGGCCGCCCGATAGTGTCGGGCATTCAGTCCGTGTTGGAGCCGTTGTCGCAATTCTCGGATTTCTTTCTGAGGGAATATGTAGTTACCCAACCATCTTATTTGCAGGATACGACGGATGTATTGAACATCCTGGAGTCCCTTAACTATGACCCTGAGCATCAATTCTGATTACAATCGACATTGAGTCGTTGTACACAAGCATACCCCAGGAGGCCACGCTGGTGGCAGCAGCGCGGGCACTGGCGGCATGTGAGTGGTTCTACGACACCCCTCAATCATTTGTACTTCAATGTATTGAAATAGCCTTGACTAGAAATTTCTTTATGTACAAGGAACAGATGTACCTACAAATATCTGGGACTTCAATGGGGGCAACTTTTGCCCCCAGTCTGGCCTGCATTTATGTAGGCCAGTTTGAAGCCAACTATATTAATCATTCATCTAATCCCTTCCAGAATAACATCTGTCTCTGGAAGAGATTTATAGATGATGTGTTGTGCATCTGGTCGGGCACTGAGGGGGCCCTTCAGGAATTTTTAACTTGGCTGAATGGACTTGATGAGTGCCTGAAATTCACCTGGAACATCAGTAGGGACACGGCCACCTACCTTGATTTGGACATTTGTGCCAGGGACAATCTATTATGTACTAATGTACATCAAAAACCGACTGACAAAAACTCTCTACTACATTACAAATCATTCCATCCCCGAGCCCTTCGGGATAATTTACCTGTGGGGCAGTTCTTGCGTTACCGTAGAAATTGTAGTTCCACTGAGAAATTTGTTGAACAGGCAGCGGAATTGGCAGGCAAGCTTGAGAAGCGGTCATACCCTAAAAAAATTGTGAATAAAGCCAGGAAAAGGGCATTAAACACACCTAGGGCGGCCTTGCTCGAGAGGAATGTGAAAGAGAAAGGGGACTGCCTTCCTGTGGTCACAACATTTGACCCATTATCCACAAGGATACGACAGATCATTAGGAAACATTGGCCTTTATTGAGTACGAATGATTTTGTTATGCCACCCCCTAGGTTTGCGTTTAAAAGATCCAGAAATCTACGGGATCAATTGGTGCATACTCGCTCTAGACAGGAGACTAAAACATCAGGACTGCCCGCCGGACACCACCCATGTGGTGTATGTTCGGTGTGTGAGCTAACAGGAACAGCGAAGAGTGTTCAATTGGTGAATGGGAGAATGTGGCATCTAAACAAATTCTCCAATTGTAATACTACAAATGTTATATATCGACTGACTTGCCCGTGCGGGTTGCACTATATAGGTTTAACAACCCGTAAGATCAAGATTAGAATTCAGGAGCATTTGAGCACTATTAAAGTGGGTAAATTGACCACCCATTTGGTGGGGCACTATCGCGATTTGAAACATTATTATAGAGACATCAAGTGGACAGTGCTAGAAAAAGTGTGGGGAGATGCACTCAGCATTGAGAACAGACTGGCCACAAAAGAGGCCCGTTGGATTTATCAGGAGCGGGCGGACCGACAGGGCCTGAATGATGTTATTGAATGGAACAAGGTTACAGCACACACTTAAACGCAGGAACCTGCTTGACAAATAACACTAGTGGAGTCTTGGATCTAGAGATGCATACGCAATGGTGGAGTCAACCTGTTGATAAGCATATGCTATACAAGTAGAAATGACACCGCATTAAAAACTGACAACCACCACTTGGGAGGTGGCATGAATTAAGGAGCCACTCAAGCTGGAACAGTCGCTGTATATACAGTCGCTGTATATAGAGTAGTCGAGTACCAAGTCCTGTTGGACGCCTCATTACAATTTTAATTTACCTATTACAAAATATGTGCCCTGAATCCTGACTTTGTTGAATATTGAATGTCCGTTTTTTAATATTGAAGTTGCGTGCCCTTAGAAATTTGTATTCCCCCTTGATTGGCTTTTGTGCTTCAAACTCCATTTTTGGAATTTTCTGGATATAGATGAAAAATTGTTACAGCGGAGGATTGATTAAACGAAAACGTTATAATATATCACTCCAAGATGGCGCTGAAAGTGAATGCTGTGTGATCGGAATTCACCGGAAGCATTGGGGTGTGTCCATACGCCCGGGCTCTGGCGTTTAAATACACGGGGAGCATAGATGGGGAACGAGCGGGGAGTGAACAAGCCGAACGCTGTGGCAGGTCCGGTAAGCGGGGTTTTTAAGCACGAATTAGTAGGAATACGAGGGATTCCGCTGAGTTGGGGTTGGTCCATATATCTTGATTAATACCCTGGGAAGGATCGGAGTCGTGTGAGAGATGAAGGCGGGAGAGTCATGCGATACTTTTGTTCTAGAGGTGGAGCTCAGAAAGGGCTGATGAAGGGGTCGCGCTGTAATGAGATGAACCGCGTTTTCCTTTTTAATGCTGATACTTTCCATACCCTAAGTGACTGATGGGTGGCAATGTGTTTGAAAGGGATATACACATGTGTGATGTACTTTATTTGTAGGTTGACGGAGAGTAACCGTGACTAAGAAAATCGGGGTACTGTGGACGAGTACATTTTACCCTTAGAAGGTGGCTGCTGGTATGTTATGAGTGGGCAACCACCTGGTAATTATCCTTGGGACCCCGTTTTCAATGAGCAGTAACACAAAACTTGGTGTGTAGAGCTACGTGTATGTGTGTAACTCAGTGTTTTATTTGGTGTTGCCTGTGTCTATCTTCCGCAGGAACTATACTGTGATTCACAGTGTGTTACAGCAAACAAATGATGGACGGAATGCTGACAATGCAAACATTCTCCCCCAGTCAAAAGATCTGGGTTAAATCCATCGTTCTTTTGCCCACTACGCCACCCCAGTTTGGACCCAGCCATATGCAAATCAGTCTTGACCCTGTGCCCCATGGGAACAGTCCAGACCGAACTGCCAGGCCAGGTCCTCCCTGGACCGGAAACAAGCATCCTGGGACCGGTTTCAGGGTATGTCACCCTTCTTCAGCCAGGCTAGCTTGAATCCAGTGGCACAGTGAGCAAGGGACCCACGTCTGGGCATACCCATCCCACTTAGGGCGAAAAGTGTTACAGCAAACAAATGATGGACGGAATGCTGACAATGCAAACATTCTCCCCCAGTCAAAAGATCTGGGTTAAATCCATCATTCTTTTGCCCACTACGCCACCCGAGTTTGGACCCAGCCATATGCAAATCAGTCTTGACCATTTGCCCCATGGGAACAGTCCAGACCGAACTGCCAGGCCAGGTCCTCCCTGGACCGGAAACAAGCATCCTGGGACCGGTTTCAGGGTATGTCACCCTTCTTCAGCCAGGCTAGCTTGAATCCAGTGGCACAGTGAGCAAGGGACCCACGTCTGGGCATACCCATCCCACTTAGGGCGAAAAGTGTTACAGCAAACAAATGATGGACGGAATGCTGACAATGCAAACATTCTCCCCCAGTCAAAAGATCTGGGTTAAATCCATCGTTCTTTTGCCCACTACGCCACCCCAGTTTGGACCCAGCCATATGCAAATCAGTCTTGACCCTGTGCCCCATGTGTTATTTGTCAAGCAGGTTCCTGCGTTTAAGTGTGTGCTGTAACCTTGTTCCATTCAATAACATCATTCAGGCCCTTTCGGTCCGCCCGCTCCTGATAAATCCAACGGGCCTCTTTTGTGGCCAGTCTGTTCTCAATGCTGAGTGCATCTCCCCACACTTTTTCTAGCACTGTCCACTTGATGTCTCTATAATGATGTTTCAAATCGCGATAGTGCCCCACCAAACAGGTGGTCAATTTACCCGCTTTAATAGTGCTCAAATGCTCCTGAATTCTAATCTTGATCTTACGGGTTATTAAACCTATATAGTGCAACCCGCACGGGCAAGTCAGTCGATATATAACATTTGTAGTATTACAATTGGAGAATTTGTTTAGATGCCACATTCTCCCATTCACCAATTGAACACTCTTCGCTGTTCCTGTTAGCTCACACACCGAACATACACCACATGGGTGGTGGCCGGCAGGCAGTCCTGATGTTTTAGTCTCCTGTCTAGAGCGAGTATGCACCAATTGATCCCGTAGATTTCTGAATCTTTTAAATGTTGAATATTGAATGTCTGTTTTTTAATATTGAAGTTGCGTGCCCTTAGAAATTTGTATTCCCCCTTGATTGGCTTTTGTGCTTCAAACTCCATTTTTGGAATTTTCTGGATATAGATGAAAAATTGTTACAGCGGAGGATTGATTAAACGAAAACGTTATAATATATCACTCCAAGATGGCGCTGAAAGTGAATGCTGTGTGATCGGCATTCACCGGAAGCAGTGGGGCGTGTCCATACGCCCGGGCTCTGGTGTATAAATACACGGGGAGCATAGATGGGGAACGAGCGGGGAGTGAACAAGCCGAACGCTGTGGCAGGTCCGGTATGCGGGGTTTTTAAGCACGAATTAGTAGGAATACGAGGGATTCCGCTGAGTTGGTGTTGGTCCATATATCTTGATTAACACCCTGGGAAGGATCGGAATCGTGTGAGAGATGAAGGCGGGAGAGTCATGCGATACTTTCGTTCTAGAGGTGGAGCTCAGAAAGGGCTGATGAAGGGGTCGCGCTGGAATGAGATGAACCGCGTTTTCCTTTTTAATGCTGATACTTTCCATACCCTAAGTGACTGATGGGTGGCAATGTGTTTGAAAGGGATATACACATGTGTGATGTACTTTATTTGTAGGTTGACGGAGAGTAACCGTGACTAAGAAAATCGGGGTACTGTGGACGAGTACATTTTACCCTTAGAAGGTGGCTGCTGGTATGTTATGAGTGGGCAACCACCTGGTAATTATCCTTGGGTCCCCGTTTTCAATGAGCAGTAACACAAAACTTGGTGTGTAGAGCTACGTGTATGTGTGTAACTCAGTGTTTTATTTGGTGTTGTCTGTGTCTATCTTCCGCAGGAACTATACTGTGATTAACAGTGTGGCGAGGACTGACCTCTAGCCCTGAAGAAATTGCCGAGAAGTATTAACAGGCAATGAAACATGTTGGCTTCGTGTATAGAAATGGTGAAGCACGACAGTAGGTCTTGTTTTTAATGTGAGCAAACACACAGCAGTGAATAAAATTGGAGACAGTGCTAGTGGTTGTTTAGCTCGTTTTTACAGTGTAGGAGCTAGAGAAATTCTTTTCCAGTGCTCTTACATGAGGGGGTCAGGTTTTTCACGATTTTTGTTTCAATTAAGTTGTGCACGATTTCTCACATATATTATATGATTTATATGGTGTGGAGGCTACCGATGATGATAAGTGGAGCATACTGATGAGAACCTATCAGCAGCTCCCTAGAGGGTGTTTCCGTGAGGTGCCTCCGCACCTTTCACACACTTTTTTGGTGGTGGAGGAGAGAAATTACGTGAAGTAATACACACTGGTTACTGTTTGTGGGAGATAGTCACATGAAGATTTGTATATGAGGATAGGAGCACCCCAAGTGTACAGCATTGGTTAGCTAGTACCTGAAGTATTATCACCAATAAGAGGTGTGGGGAATGCCAAAGAATTTTTATCCTAAGATATAGTGAAGGTTTTTGGTGTTGAAGAAGTTGTGAGTGGAGGGCAACCTGCGTTATTCCCCTCTGTAGCTCCTTTTGTGAAGACCATCCTCAAACCTGACAAGGATCTCCAACGCTGCAACACATGCCAACCTCTTTCCATGATCAACTTGGACAAGACAACAAGATCCTGGTGAAGGTGGTCTCATCCCGCCTTCTCCCTTTGATGCCAAATATTGTACGCCCAGACCAATCCGGTTTTGTGCCTTGCCGTTTGACAGCGCATAATTTATGCACCTCCTTTGCACTCCTGTACTCGGTCAACACCCAGCTCAGCGCAGCGGTGGTATTATTAGACGCCACCAAGGCATTTGACATGCTTTAATGGCATTATCATTTTCACCTCCTGACCCACATTGGTATTGGTGATGTTTTTCTGCTTTGGATTAAATTACTGTATGCACAGCCGGCAGCCGACTACATGTAAATGGAGTGATAACCCCCCTTTGTGATCTTACAGGGGACGCGGCAGGGCTGTCCTCTGTCACCCATACTTTTTTCTGTGTCAATGGAGCCTCTGGCCATGCGGCAGCACCATGCGCACTGTGGCCTTGCGTTTACCCCCAGGAGACTACTGGTTTCTATGTATGTGGATGACGTTGCCTTGAATGTCAGAGAGCCCCAAGGAAACCTCAATCCTTTAATTTGGGAGATAAATTACTTTGCCAGTATTAATATAAATAGGTCTAAATCCATCATAATCCTGCTTACTGATGCCACACAGCCCTTTCCGTCTGAATTTCAACTGAAATGGTCGGCTGATCCGGTTAAATATTTAGGAATCTGGCTCAGCCAGAACCTGGATGAATTATGGCGCGAAAAGTACGGTTGATTGATGATATGGCTCGCAGGACAAATGGCTGCATGGGCGATGCTTCCTTTGACCCTTACTGGGAGGATTGCCTTGACCAAAATAATTATACTTTCCAAATTCGATTATATTTTTGTGAATCTCTTCATCCCGCTGACATCCTCGTTCCACCAACGCCTCTTCTCTCACCTCCTTGCCTTAGTGTGGGCGCGGAAGCAGCCTCGGGTGGCTTGGGAAGTGTTGACTCTCCCGTTCAAGCAGGGTGAGTTCTGTGCCCCGGATATGGACTTATATTTTTATTGCGCCCAGGCACGATACGCTTATTTTTGGCTGTACCCCATTAGGTTTCAGCCAGACACGGCTCCTGACTATGACCACATTGCTCCTTGCCCTCTGCAGGTGGCCTTGTACCTCCCCCCAAACACCCTCACATCCGGGTTGATACGGTGGCTTGTACGCTATGGGCATGGGACAGGCTTTGTCAAAGGGCAGGTTTGAACCATTTGTATGCCCCAGCGGTGTCACTTATGCACCACCCCCTGCTACCTCTGATAGTGGACGCGGGCATGTGAAGTCACTTGTAATGGCTGTGCTTACAGACCGTTGGAGATGTTGACCCGGAGGGGAGTATCATCCCCCCCACAGCGGGTATCTGGTCCCGACTCCACATTTCTGGATGTTCTCACATATCATCAGCTACAAGCTGCTTTTGGGCCATCCATGAAACCTTCCCAGATGCTCCTCCGCCTCTCTGTGCACTGGAGGCACTGCTCACTAACCTGTCGCTTCGTAAGGTCATTACTAGATTTTACACCATGATGCAGGAGACGGCCCGATCCGCACACCCAATGCACGTACAGTTTGGTTTGCTGATTTGGCGGTCCCAGTCAGTGAGGAGCAGTGGTGATATTGTTCTTCCAAAACTCTGACCTTATCCCTGAACTACAGACTCTGTCTGCTACATTTTAAATACCTACACTGACGTAGACTCATTGCTGATCTGCTGGTGCTGGCTAAGCAGAGAGAAGCTATGCAATTGGAGCGAGCACCCTGCACCTCAACTGGCCGGCTGGTTACAAGATGCTGTTCATTGCCAGGAACAACTACACACCTACTGGGAACTGATGCCAATATGTTCTCACCCTAAAGACATTTGGGCTCCGCTGACATCCTACTTGCTGGTACGCCAAGGAGTGGAAAGGTTGAACGCCCCTGCTCCTCTCCTGGACGCAAGGGCCTGAATTCCCCCGGCCCTACTCTGGTGGAACAGACTATATCCCAATGATACTCAACAGCTGGGGGGTGGATATGTTTTGTGATGACTCTTGCCTACCTGCTGCAGTGTACGGTTCTGTGTGTAACTCAGCTATTGTATTTATTTCCCTGTTATGCTTGGCGATGATCGGCTTATCTATCCGATGTGTACCTGAGTGGATTGTTATTCTCCTTGCTATTTTGCTACCTTCAATGCGTGTGTTGCATCACTTCTGTTGCCATTTTGTACCAATGCAAATAAGTCCAATAAAATTTAACAGAAAAAAACTCAAAATCATCGCTGAGACTGTTTCCAATCATAAACATTTCACCAACAGATAATTGCTATCAGATCTGTCAGTCTAGTTATTTCAATTGAAGCAAACCAAGACCACCACACCCAGAATGCATTAGGCCATTATACAAAAAAACAGGGACAGCAAATTGTAATGCCATGGAGTGAAGTGGTCATCTCATTTGAAGTCCAATCAGAAAGGGTAAGTGCACCACATCTCAACTTCGTGGCTCAAACTTCTGTGCTCAATTATGTTAAAGACCAACATCACTGTACGCTAATACATGTTTCTGTGTCAGTTCGGAACTTTTTGTGTGTTGTCTGTTTTTCGATATTAGTATGTGCCACAGATCTCTCTCTAGTGAACCTTGAACTCCAAGATAGCTAATTGAGGTGATCTACTTCCTCAGGATAGGATTCGTCACCCATGATCAACCTGCTTTATTCTTGATGATCCTGAATCCTAGCACATGGCTCCAGGCCTTGTTCAGTGCTCAGTTGCTCTCTAGCTAAGCTTGCGCTCTACAAATACCTATAGATGCATACATACATATGGAAGATTTTACTGAAGAAGGCCTTAGTGGAAGCTGTGAGTATGGGACCATGACAGAAAGGTCTGGTTTGGGATGCCGCACAACTAGATCTTCCAGAAGAGAAGAAGGAGCAAAACCTTTCACCCCACCCTACATGGCATCCATGAAATAAAGGATGGTAAATTCATTCAAGGCAAGTACAGCAAGCTCTGCCCCAAAAGTTGATGTCTAAATCAGTTGTTCTCAAGAGGACATCTGTGTCTGTAGTGCGTGTCTTGCAGAATATAGATAGACCACACTGAAGTGGAGAAACCTAGGGATTGTTGGCCCATCAACTGTTTTAAAAAAAGTGGATCAACTTAATTGGATGCAAAGTCTCACTGAGAGCAATTGCAGATCGCTGAGAATAAGAGTCATGCTCTTGGGTCAAGGTGGAAGGGTCAACCAACATTCTATTGTACCTTATAAAACACATTGAATATAATAAAAAACAAATACATTTTTATCTGAACATCACAAAGGCAGAATCATTAGTATTAGGCTCCAAGTTGTAGGAGAGTAGGATCTGCCTCTTATGTTGCCCCCACTTTTTTTCTGATGTTAGCACTGGTTTCTGGCTATAGTCTGGCTGGGTCCCTGCCAATCAGGGCCCCAGCCTCTCTGTTCTCTCTAAACGACATGGAGTGCACTCTAGGTGCACTAGTGATTGGATACTGTGGTGCCTTATGAGTCCCTAGTATATGGTACCTTAGGTGCCAAGGGCATAGGTACTTCACAGGCCTCCCAGGGGCTGCAGCATGTGTTATGCCACCCCTGGGAAGCAGTCTAAATCTGACACCACAGGCCTGCTACTGCAGCCTGGGTGAGGTGGTGCTAGCACCCCTCACTGAGATATAGGTTACCTATATCTCTCCTGCACACACATATAAACCTATCAGTCACCCCTAAGGCAGGCCCTATCAATCCTGAGGGCAGGGTGCTTGGCTTCTATGTGAGGGGGTGCCTCTGCCTGAGCAGGGCCCCTCTGCAGCTCTCAGAGTCTATTCTCTGGTGCTGTTTGTGGATGCGGTTAAACCATATACTCTTAAGTGCATTATATCCTCGCGGTAAATGCTAACTTTGGAATGGCTGCATCAAAACATGTCGTGTTTGGTGTCAAACATCTTGGAATACTACCCCCCGCCAATCTTGGCGGCGGGGGTAGCATTCCACCCTTCTAGAGGGATAAGACATGTACCTGCTGTGGAAACGCAGTAGAATCCTAAAGAGCCCTGGCATCACAAAATGGATGCCACCAGTCACAGACACTGGGCTGCCCTCCTGCTGATGACCGAAACTCGCAGTGGAGGAAGCCCAACAATAGGCATCCTGTCACAGGGAGGTGTAACCACCTTCCAGACAGGGTTTAGTGTATTGGGGCTGGGTGGGTGCACTCTTAGAGTGCTTTGAAGTCCTGCACTGGGGGAGCAGAAGGCTCCTCTGTGCATATGCCAGTTCAAACCAGCTCAGGGGCTACCTGCCCCTGCTCTGGCGCGAAACTGGACAAAGGGAAGTGGGTGTAGCCACCCCCTCCCTTGACCCTCCCATAGGTGGGGTCATAGAGCTAGTCCATCCCCTCTTTTTAGTATAAGAGGGGGAACCTTGCCATTGCAAAGCAGATAACCCCTGGACGACGCTCTACAGAAGAATCCTGGCCCTTCGACGTTCCACTACCTTTGGAAGACAGAAGAATCTCCCTTGGAGTCAAGGAGTGACTCCCCTGCTTGGCAGGCACCAAAAACGACAACGACGGTCGCAAACTACGCCGCTCCCGCCAGAGTCCGAAGTCCCTGCAGCCCAGGAAGTGGATTTCCTGACCTCTCCCAGGCCATCGTGAGTCCCCAGTGAAGCTGAGGCAAGTGGACCCCACGAGTAACGAGGAACCGCGACCCCTGGGTACCGTGCACTATTGTCGAGTGCAACCCCTTCACAACGTTCTACGAACCTGTGCTTTGGACCACGTGTGGTCCCGACCTCCAGCAGGAATCCCTCCGAAGATCAGAGGCCTACACCGTCCCGAGTGACCGTGGGCCCCTGTTGAGTGATTCCGCCCGAGGTGTCTTCGCGATCCCTTGCCCGCTGGCTTGTGGGTCCCCAGAAGACTTCTTAAAGAAACCAAAGGGCTCCCCTGGTTGCTCCAGGCCTGCCCTGACTTACCCTCGCTGGGTGAGTTCCACAGACCTTGCTGGTCTGCGCCATTGACTTTTCTTCATCTCCCCGAGACTTGCGGCTGCCAAGGCTTGTTGGCTCCGATCGAGTTGCCGACACCGCAGTCAGCTGCAGACGTCAAGGGACACACCGAATCCAGCTCCTGGTTGTCGTCGACGCCTCCTGGACCACGTGGCTGAAGAGTCAAGGCACCCGCAACCGACCTGAATCACTCGACGACGGTGGGCATCCATCTTCCTTGCCCCGAGTCACTGCCAAGTGACTTTGAACACTGTCCCCTCTGCTTTCAGGTCATCCTTCTTCAGAATCCAGGCTTGGATTCCACCGGACACTTCTTCAGCTCCCGCAAGCAGCAAGTCTTCTTTGTTCGCCATTGAAAACGACGCCGCGACCCGACACCAAAGGACACCTGTGCACCCGGCTTCCCTGGGTGAGGTAACTCCAGCACTACGGTGCTCCTGTGGGTGTGGGCCCTAGAACGACTTACCCTGTAAGTGACTTGCTTGTAGGTTCTACAGAAGTATCCTAAAACTCTTTATTTCCAACCGCGACTTGCCCCATTGAAGTCAACGGCGATCCGCGCCTGTGTATCTACACTGCACGCGTCCCCCGTGGGTCCTTTACTTACCTGCCTTGGGTGGTTTCGTGAGGCCCCAGCACTTCTGAAGGCCCTAGGCCTTGTCTCCCTGCAAGTCGTTGTCCCTAAGTCTCTTACTTAGTATATGGTCTGGTACGCCCCTAGGGCCCCAGCCATATTTTGTGCTTAACTTATTGTGAAACGTTGATTTGTGCATATGTTTGTCTTCTAATCTCATAAAGAGATTAGTAGAGAGTTATTTAGAAATAAATACATATATATTTGATATATATACCTGTGTGGTGTCTTTTCATTTGGTGATTCAAGAGATTATATGGTAAAACAAGCTGCTTTACATTCCTCCGAGACTTAGCCTGAAGGCTGCTCTCCACAGCTACCACTAGGATAGCTTTCTTTAAAAGGTTGTCTTAAACCTATCTACCATAAGAGTCGATTTGCCCTGGTGCAAGGTGTCCACTTTAATTAGTGAACAGCATATACCAGGCCAACTTCTCACATTGGTGGGCAGCGTGTGGGATTCCAGCTTGCCATTGTTTTACCAGAAAATCTCTATTTGAATTACTAACTGAAAACCATTATAGGTACTCAAGGTACATATAAAGTCAAGCTTAGTATCAATAAGTTCTACTGAACTTAGAGCTGTGTGCCAAGGGATAGCACACCCTTTCCACAGCTCAAGCTAGGATCAGTAGGCCACAAACTAGTGTAGGTAGTACAACACTGCACAACACTAGAATGTCCTTAAAGGGTGGACCCAGTGGATCCACTCAGCCTCAGTATAAGGACATGGCTTTCTCTGACTTGAGAGCCATGTGTGTTGACAGACACCTGAGACTAGGACAGAGTCCCTCAACACTACACCTGATAGATCTGCTGACAGCAGATGACCTTAGATTGGCTCTAGGAGCTAAAGGGTTTGAATCAGTGGGTGGGTCAGTCATAGTATCTGGGTCAGATGATGAAAATCAGAATGACCAAGATTCTGTGATTGAAGGGCCAGGCTCCAAGGGGCCTGAAAAGGACAGAGGAATTCTCCCTAAGAGAACTGACAGAGAGGAGGAGAGGCACAGATCCCCTTCCAGGGAATCTGACCACTCTTATCACTCTGGCAGAGAATTTGTCCAGCAGAGGAGCTCATACTTTTCCTTAAGAGAGACCTCCTCTGAGAGAAGGTGCAAACTGCTCCAGTATGAGGAAGCCAGAGTGGCCCTCAGAACCAAGCAGTTGGCACTGGATAGGGAAGCCCTGGAGATCCAGAGAGCTTCTAGAAAAGAGGGGTTAGAACCCCCTGGTGGCAGCAACAGTGTCCCTAGAGGCAGAGAATATATTCCTGACCATAGGAACCTGAGCAAGGTTGTTCCTCCCTACCAGAGTGGGGATGATATCCACAAGTGGATAACTGCTATGGAGAGGGCCTGTAGAGTACAGCAGGTCCCCCAAAAGCAGTGGGCAGCAATCTTGTGGCTCTCCTTTTCAGATAAAGGAAGAGACAAGCTCCTCACTGTTAGAGAGGAGGATGCTGATGATTATGAGGTCCTGAAGAGTGCACTGATAGATGGGTTTGGCTTAACCACTGAGCAGTACAGGTTGAAGTTCAGAGATACCCAGAAGGCACAGACTCAGGACTGGACTGACTTTGTTGATTGTGCAACCAAGGCTCTAGAGGGTTGGCTGGTTGGCAGTAGGGTTACTGATTTCAAGGGATTGTATAATCTGATGATGAGAGAACAGATCCTAAATAATTGCCAGAACCAGTTGTTGCATCAGTACCTGGTGGACTCTGATCTGACCTCTCCCCAAGAATTGGGAAAGAAGGCAGACAAATGGGTCAGAACCAGGGTGAGGCAGAAAACCCAGAACCAAGGGGGTGACACTAAGAAGCAAGATCCTAAAGGCTCTGAGAAAGGTGGGGATAAGTCAAAAGACCAGAAGTCTTCACAAGGGCCCCAAAAATCTGCATCTGGTGGGGAGTCACAGTCCAACAAGGGAAAAGGCCAAAAGAAGCCCTGGTGCAAATTCTGTAAACAGAAAGGGCACTGGACTTCTGATTGTACCAAGTCCAAAGACCAAACCACCACCACTCCTGCCCCTAAGGCAACTGTGCCCCCTAGCTCAGCTACTGGTGGAGGTGGTACGCAGAATAAGGGTGTAGTAGGGTTGACCCTGGGTTCTGGAGTGGATTCTGACCTAGTCAGAGTGACCACTCAGGCAATGCTGATTTGTGAGGGAAACATTGATATGTCCTTCCTAGTAAGCCCCAGTAATCTGGGCAAGTACAAACAGCAGCCTTTGATAAATGGCAAACAGGCTTTGGCATTTAGGGACACAGGTGCTAGTGTCACCATGGTGGCAGAGGACCTAGTGGACCCTGGACAGATCATCCTGGGTGAAATGTACCAGGTGACCAATGCAAGCAATGTCCAGACCAACCATAGTCTGGCAGTTGTGAATTTCTCCTGGGGAGGGGTAACTGGCCTCAAGAAGGTTGTAGTCAGTGCAGACCTCCCTGTAGAATGTCTATTGGGCAATGATCTAGAGACTTCAGCCTGGTCTGAAGTAGAGTTATGGACTCATGCTGAGATGTTGGGCATCCCTGCAGAGGTATTTGCTGTGACCAGGTCACAAGCAAGAATGCATGACACTGAACCAGCTCTGGATCCTGGAACAATGGACCAGATGCTTCCCAAGAGGAGGAGCAGTAGGGTAAAGGCAGTGCCTTCCCCTCTGTCTCAGATCAAGGATTCACTTCCAGAGGGAGGTGAAGCAGAACCTGAAGAAGGAACTGCCCCAGAGGAACTTGAACCTGACCAGGTTGAGTTCTTGGGGGCAGGGGGCCCTTCCAGGGAAGATCTGAGCAAGGAGCAACAGTGCTGCCCCTCTCTTGAACCCCTCAGACAGCAGGCTGCTGCTGAGGCTGCTGGGAGTGCTAGTGGGTCCCATAAAGTTTATTGGGATGAGGGACTCCTATATTCTGAGGGTAGAGACCCAGCCCCTGGAGCCACCAGGAGGTTGGTAATACCTCAGAAGTTTAGGGGTTCCTCTTGACCTTAGCACATGATATCCCTTTGGCAGGACACTTGGGCCAAAACAAGACCTGGGACAGGCTTGTTCCACATTTTCATTGGCCACATATGTCAGAGGACACAAAGGAGTTTTGTCGCTCCTGTGTCACTTGCCAAGCCAGTGGTAAGGCAGGTGGCACAACAAAGGCCCCCCTGATACCACTACCGGTGGTGGGGGTACCCTTTGAGAGGGTAGGGATTGACATTGTTGGTCCCCTTGACCCTCAGACTGCATCTGGGCACAGATTTATCCTGGTGGTAGTGGATCATGCCACCAGGTACCCAGAGGCAATTCCCCTGAGGACCACCACAGCACCTGTGGTGGCAAGAGCCCTCATTGGAGTTTTCTCCAGAGTGGGTTTTCCAAAGGAGGTCATTTCTGACAGAGGTACCAACTTCATGTCAGGATATCTGAAAGCAATGTGGAAGGAGTGTGGTGTAACTTATAAGTTCACCACCCCCTATCACCCACAATGCAATGGTTTAGTTGAACGCTTCAACAAGACCTTGAAA
Organism: Calotriton arnoldi; assembly: GCA_963921515.1. Taxonomy (NCBI): domain Eukaryota; kingdom Metazoa; phylum Chordata; class Amphibia; order Caudata; family Salamandridae; genus Calotriton; species Calotriton arnoldi. Next base: position 649,793 of record CAWUFW010009473.1, on the reverse strand, counting down.
GGAATGATTAAGGGACTCCCAGAGAAGCTTAGGCGGAAATGGGACCTTCTTCTTCCTTGCCTTTTGTTTGCATACAGAGAGGTTCCACAGAAGGGGGTTGGCTACAGCCCATTTGAGCTTCTGTTTGGGCATCCTGTGAGAGGTCCACTATGTTTGGTAAAAGAGGGCTGGGAGTTACCTCTCAAGCCCCCCAAACAAGATGTGATGGACTATGTACTTGGTCTCCGCTCCCGGATGGCAGAGTACATGAAAAAGGCAACCAAAAACCTGGAGGCCAGCCAAGAATTGCAAAAAGCTTGGCATGACCAAAGGCTGTGCTGACTGTATACCAGCCAGGACAGAAAGTGTGGGTGTTGGAGCCTGTGGCCCCAGCAGCCCTCCAGGACAAATGGAGTGGCCCCCATACAATAGTTGAACAGAAGGGAGAAGTCACCTATCTGGTGAATCTTGGAACTCCCAGGAGCCCCCTAAGGGTGCTTCATGTCAACAGATTAAAGCCATATGTTGACAGGGCTGACATGGGCTTGCTCATGGCAACTGATGAGGACCAGGAGGAGGAGAGTGACCCTCTCCCTGACCTGCTCTCTCAGAACCCTGATGATGGGTCAGTAGATGGTGTTGCTTTGGCAAGCAGCCTCACTGACCATCAGCAAACTGAGTGCAGACAAGTTCTGCAACAGTTTAGACATATGTTTAGCCTGACCCCTAGTCAGACTACCTGGTGCACCCATGAGGTGGACACTGGGGACAGTCTGCCTGTCAAGAATAAAATCTACAGGCAACCTGACCATGTCAGGGACTGTATCAGGACTGAAGTCCAGAAAATGTTGGAGTTAGGCGTGATTGAGCCTTCAGATAGCCCTTGGGCTAGCCCAGTAGTCCTGGTACCCAAGCCTCATACCCAGGGTGGTAAGAAAGAAATGAGGTTTTGTGTAGACTACAGAGGCCTCAATGCAGTCACTAGGACTGATGCCTATCCCATACCAAGGGCAGATGAGCTGATTGATACTTTGGCCTCAGCCAAGTATCTAAGCACATTTGACCTAACAGCTGGCTACTGGCAAATCAGATTAGCTGATGATGCAAAAGCCAAAACAGCATTTTCGACCCCTGGTGGGCACTACCACTTTGTGGTGATGCCCTTTGGATTGAAAAATGCACCTGCCACTTTTCAGAGGTTGGTGAATAAAGTTCTGGCAGGGATGGAAACTTATTGCTCAGCTTATCTAGATGATATTGCTGTCTTTAGTTCCTCCTGGCAGGATCACCTGGTCCACCTCAGAAATGTTTTGGAGGCCCTGCAGAAAGCAGGCCTCACTATCAAGGCCACCAAGTGCCAGATAGGGCAGAGTCAGGTTGTGTACCTGGGCCACCTTGTAGGTGGAGGCCAGGTTCAGCCTTTGCAGAGCAAAATCCAAACCATACTGGAATGGGTTGCTCCAACCACCCAGACACAGGTGAGAGCCTTCTTAGGCCTGACTGGGTACTATAGGAGGTTTGTCAAGGGATATGGATCTATAGTGACCCCCTTGAATGATCTTACCTCTAAGAAAATGCCAAAAAAGGTTCAGTGGACAGCTAGCTGTCAAAAGGCATTTGAAGACCTAAAGCAGGCCATGTGCACTGCCCCCATCTTACAGAGTCCAGACTACACCAAAAAGTTCATTGTCCAAACAGATGCTTCTGAGCTGGGTGTGGGAGCTGTACTGTCTCAACTGAATGATGAAGGTCAAGACCAGCCAGTAGCTTTTATTAGCAGAAGGCTGACCCCTAGAGAGAAACGTTGGTCAGCTATAGAGAGGGAGGCCTTTGCTGTGGTATGGGCCCTGAAGAAGCTGAGGCCATACTTGTTTGGTACTCACTTCATAGTTCAGACTGACCACAAGCCCCTCCTATGGCTAAAGCAGATGAAAGGTGAAAACCCAAAACTTTTGAGGTGGTCCATTTCCCTACAGGGGATGGACTATACAGTGGAACATAGGCCTGGGACCCAACATGCCAATGCAGATGGACTCTCAAGGTATTTCCACTTTGAACACGAAGACTCAACTGGTCAAGGTTAGTTTAGTGTCCCTACGTTTGGGGGAGGTTGTGTAGGAGAGTAGGATCTGCCTCTTATGTTGCCCCCACTTTTTTTCTGATGTTAGCACTGGTTTCTGGCTATAGTCTGGCTGGGTCCCTGCCAATCAGGGCCCCAGCCTCTCTGTTCTCTCTAAACGACATGGAGTGCACTCTAGGTGCACTAGTGATTGGATACTGTGGTGCCTTATGAGTCCCTAGTATATGGTACCTTAGGTGCCAAGGGCATAGGTACTTCACAGGCCTCCCAGGGGCTGCAGCATGTGTTATGCCACCCCTGGGAAGCAGTCTAAATCTGACACCACAGGCCTGCTACTGCAGCCTGGGTGAGGTGGTGCTAGCACCCCTCACTGAGATATAGGTTACCTATATCTCTCCTGCACACACATATAAACCTATCAGTCACCCCTAAGGCAGGCCCTATCAATCCTGAGGGCAGGGTGCTTGGCTTCTATGTGAGGGGGTGCCTCTGCCTGAGCAGGGCCCCTCTGCAGCTCTCAGAGTCTATTCTCTGGTGCTGTTTGTGGATGCGGTTAAACCATATACTCTTAAGTGCATTATATCCTCGCGGTAAATGCTAACTTTGGAATGGCTGCATCAAAACATGTCGTGTTTGGTGTCAAACATCTTGGAATACTACCCCCCGCCAATCTTGGCGGCGGGGGTAGCATTCCACCCTTCTAGAGGGATAAGACATGTACCTGCTGTGGAAACGCGGTAGAATCCTAAAGAGCCCTGGCATCACAAAATGGATGCCACCAGTCACAGACACTGGGCTGCCCTCCTGCTGATGACCGAAACTCGCAGTGGAGGAAGCCCAACAATAGGCATCCTGTCACAGGGAGGTGTAACCACCTTCCAGACAGGGTTTAGTGTATTGGGGCTGGGTGGGTGCACTCTTAGAGTGCTTTGAAGTCCTGCACTGGGGGAGCAGAAGGCTCCTCTGTGCATATGCCAGTTCAAACCAGCTCAGGGGCTACCTGCCCCTGCTCTGGCGCGAAACTGGACAAAGGGAAGTGGGTGTAGCCACCCCCTCCCTTGACCCTCCCATAGGTGGGGTCATAGAGCTAGTCCATCCCCTCTTTTTAGTATAAGAGGGGGAACCTTGCCATTGCAAAGCAGATAACCCCTGGACGACGCTCTACAGAAGAATCCTGGCCCTTCGACGTTCCACTACCTTTGGAAGACAGAAGAATCTCCCTTGGAGTCAAGGAGTGACTCCCCTGCTTGGCAGGCACCAAAAACGACAACGACGGTCGCAAACTACGCCGCTCCCGCCGGAGTCCGAAGTCCCTGCAGCCCAGGAAGTGGATTTCCTGACCTCTCCCAGGCCATCGTGAGTCCCCAGCGAAGCTGAGGCAAGTGGACCCCACGAGTAACGAGGAACCGCGACCCCTGGGTACCGTGCACTATTGTCGAGTGCAACCCCTTCACAACGTTCTACGAACCTGTGCTTTGGACCACGTGTGGTCCCGACCTCCAGCAGGAATCCCTCCGAAGATCAGAGGCCTACACCGTCCCGAGTGACCGTGGGCCCCTGTTGAGTGATTCCGCCCGAGGTGTCTTCGCGATCCCTTGCCCGCTGGCTTGTGGGTCCCCAGAAGACTTCTTAAAGAAACCAAAGGGCTCCCCTGGTTGCTCCAGGCCTGCCCTGACTTACCCTCGCTGGGTGAGTTCCACAGACCTTGCTGGTCTGCGCCATCGACTTTTCTTCATCTCCCCGAGACTTGCGGCTGCCAAGGCTTGTTGGCTCCGATCGAGTTGCCGACACCGCAGTCAGCTGCAGACGTCAAGGGACACACCGAATCCAGCTCCTGGTTGTCGTCGACGCCTCCTGGACCACGTGGCTGAAGAGTCAAGGCACCCGCAACCGACCTGAATCACTCGACGACGGTGGGCATCCATCTTCCTTGCCCCGAGTCACTGCCAAGTGACTTTGAACACTGTCCCCTCTGCTTTCAGGTCATCCTTCTTCAGAATCCAGGCTTGGATTCCACCGGACACTTCTTCAGCTCCCGCAAGCAGCAAGTCTTCTTTGTTCGCCATTGAAAACGACGCCGCGACCCGACACCAAAGGACACCTGTGCACCCGGCTTCCCTGGGTGAGGTAACTCCAGCACTACGGTGCTCCTGTGGGTGTGGGCCCTAGAACGACTTACCCTGTAAGTGACTTGCTTGTAGGTTCTACAGAAGTATCCTAAAACTCTTTATTTCCAACCGCGACTTGCCCCATTGAAGTCAACGGCGATCCGCGCCTGTGTATCTACACTGCACGCGTCCCCCGTGGGTCCTTTACTTACCTGCCTTGGGTGGTTTCGTGAGGCCCCAGCACTTCTGAAGGCCCTAGGCCTTGTCTCCCTGCAAGTCGTTGTCCCTAAGTCTCTTACTTAGTATATGGTCTGGTACGCCCCTAGGGCCCCAGCCATATTTTGTGCTTAACTTATTGTGAAACGTTGATTTGTGCATATGTTTGTCTTCTAATCTCATAAAGAGATTAGTAGAGAGTTATTTAGAAATAAATACATATATATTTGATATATATACCTGTGTGGTGTCTTTTCATTTGGTGATTCAAGAGATTATATGGTAAAACAAGCTGCTTTACATTCCTCCGAGACTTAGCCTGAAGGCTGCTCTCCACAGCTACCACTAGGATAGCTTTCTTTAAAAGGTTGTCTTAAACCTATCTACCATAAGAGTCGATTTGCCCTGGTGCAAGGTGTCCACTTTAATTAGTGAACAGCATATACCAGGCCAACTTCTCACATTGGTGGGCAGCGTGTGGGATTCCAGCTTGCCATTGTTTTACCAGAAAATCTCTATTTGAATTACTAACTGAAAACCATTATAGGTACTCAAGGTACATATAAAGTCAAGCTTAGTATCAATAAGTTCTACTGAACTTAGAGCTGTGTGCCAAGGGATAGCACACCCTTTCCACAGCTCAAGCTAGGATCAGTAGGCCACAAACTAGTGTAGGTAGTACAACACTGCACAACACTAGAATGTCCTTAAAGGGTGGACCCAGTGGATCCACTCAGCCTCAGTATAAGGACATGGCTTTCTCTGACTTGAGAGCCATGTGTGTTGACAGACACCTGAGACTAGGACAGAGTCCCTCAACACTACACCTGATAGATCTGCTGACAGCAGATGACCTTAGATTGGCTCTAGGAGCTAAAGGGTTTGAATCAGTGGGTGGGTCAGTCATAGTATCTGGGTCAGATGATGAAAATCAGAATGACCAAGATTCTGTGATTGAAGGGCCAGGCTCCAAGGGGCCTGAAAAGGACAGAGGAATTCTCCCTAAGAGAACTGACAGAGAGGAGGAGAGGCACAGATCCCCTTCCAGGGAATCTGACCACTCTTATCACTCTGGCAGAGAATTTGTCCAGCAGAGGAGCTCATACTTTTCCTTAAGAGAGACCTCCTCTGAGAGAAGGTGCAAACTGCTCCAGTATGAGGAAGCCAGAGTGGCCCTCAGAACCAAGCAGTTGGCACTGGATAGGGAAGCCCTGGAGATCCAGAGAGCTTCTAGAAAAGAGGGGTTAGAACCCCCTGGTGGCAGCAACAGTGTCCCTAGAGGCAGAGAATATATTCCTGACCATAGGAACCTGAGCAAGGTTGTTCCTCCCTACCAGAGTGGGGATGATATCCACAAGTGGATAACTGCTATGGAGAGGGCCTGTAGAGTACAGCAGGTCCCTCAAAAGCAGTGGGCAGCAATCTTGTGGCTCTCCTTTTCAGATAAAGGAAGAGACAAGCTCCTCACTGTTAGAGAGGAGGATGCTGATGATTATGAGGTCCTGAAGAGTGCACTGATAGATGGGTTTGGCTTAACCACTGAGCAGTACAGGTTGAAGTTCAGAGATACCCAGAAGGCACAGACTCAGGACTGGACTGACTTTGTTGATTGTGCAACCAAGGCTCTAGAGGGTTGGCTGGTTGGCAGTAGGGTTACTGATTTCAAGGGATTGTATAATCTGATGATGAGAGAACAGATCCTAAATAATTGCCAGAACCAGTTGTTGCATCAGTACCTGGTGGACTCTGATCTGACCTCTCCCCAAGAATTGGGAAAGAAGGCAGACAAATGGGTCAGAACCAGGGTGAGGCAGAAAACCCAGAACCAAGGGGGTGACACTAAGAAGCAAGATCCTAAAGGCTCTGAGAAAGGTGGGGATAAGTCAAAAGACCAGAAGTCTTCACAAGGGCCCCAAAAATCTGCATCTGGTGGGGAGTCACAGTCCAACAAGGGAAAAGGCCAAAAGAAGCCCTGGTGCAAATTCTGTAAACAGAAAGGGCACTGGACTTCTGATTGTACCAAGTCCAAAGACCAAACCACCACCACTCCTGCCCCTAAGGCAACTGTGCCCCCTAGCTCAGCTACTGGTGGAGGTGGTACGCAGAATAAGGGTGTAGTAGGGTTGACCCTGGGTTCTGGAGTGGATTCTGACCTAGTCAGAGTGACCACTCAGGCAATGCTGATTTGTGAGGGAAACATTGATATGTCCTTCCTAGTAAGCCCCAGTAATCTGGGCAAGTACAAACAGCAGCCTTTGATAAATGGCAAACAGGCTTTGGCATTTAGGGACACAGGTGCTAGTGTCACCATGGTGGCAGAGGACCTAGTGGACCCTGGACAGATCATCCTGGGTGAAATGTACCAGGTGACCAATGCAAGCAATGTCCAGACCAACCATAGTCTGGCAGTTGTGAATTTCTCCTGGGGAGGGGTAACTGGCCTCAAGAAGGTTGTAGTCAGTGCAGACCTCCCTGTAGAATGTCTATTGGGCAATGATCTAGAGACTTCAGCCTGGTCTGAAGTAGAGTTATGGACTCATGCTGAGATGTTGGGCATCCCTGCAGAGGTATTTGCTGTGACCAGGTCACAAGCAAGAATGCATGACACTGAACCAGCTCTGGATCCTGGAACAATGGACCAGATGCTTCCCAAGAGGAGGAGCAGTAGGGTAAAGGCAGTGCCTTCCCCTCTGTCTCAGATCAAGGATTCACTTCCAGAGGGAGGTGAAGCAGAACCTGAAGAAGGAACTGCCCCAGAGGAACTTGAACCTGACCAGGTTGAGTTCTTGGGGGCAGGGGGCCCTTCCAGGGAAGATCTGAGCAAGGAGCAACAGTGCTGCCCCTCTCTTGAACCCCTCAGACAGCAGGCTGCTGCTGAGGCTGCTGGGAGTGCTAGTGGGTCCCATAAAGTTTATTGGGATGAGGGACTCCTATATTCTGAGGGTAGAGACCCAGCCCCTGGAGCCACCAGGAGGTTGGTAATACCTCAGAAGTTTAGGGGTTCCTCTTGACCTTAGCACATGATATCCCTTTGGCAGGACACTTGGGCCAAAACAAGACCTGGGACAGGCTTGTTCCACATTTTCATTGGCCACATATGTCAGAGGACACAAAGGAGTTTTGTCGCTCCTGTGTCACTTGCCAAGCCAGTGGTAAGGCAGGTGGCACAACAAAGGCCCCCCTGATACCACTACCGGTGGTGGGGGTACCCTTTGAGAGGGTAGGGATTGACATTGTTGGTCCCCTTGACCCTCAGACTGCATCTGGGCACAGATTTATCCTGGTGGTAGTGGATCATGCCACCAGGTACCCAGAGGCAATTCCCCTGAGGACCACCACAGCACCTGTGGTGGCAAGAGCCCTCATTGGAGTTTTCTCCAGAGTGGGTTTTCCAAAGGAGGTCATTTCTGACAGAGGTACCAACTTCATGTCAGGATATCTGAAAGCAATGTGGAAGGAGTGTGGTGTAACTTATAAGTTCACCACCCCCTATCACCCACAATGCAATGGTTTAGTTGAACGCTTCAACAAGACCTTGAAAGGAATGATTAAGGGACTCCCAGAGAAGCTTAGGCGGAAATGGGACCTTCTTCTTCCTTGCCTTTTGTTTGCATACAGAGAGGTTCCACAGAAGGGGGTTGGCTACAGCCCATTTGAGCTTCTGTTTGGGCATCCTGTGAGAGGTCCACTATGTTTGGTAAAAGAGGGCTGGGAGTTACCTCTCAAGCCCCCCAAACAAGATGTGATGGACTATGTACTTGGTCTCCGCTCCCGGATGGCAGAGTACATGAAAAAGGCAACCAAAAACCTGGAGGCCAGCCAAGAATTGCAAAAAGCTTGGCATGACCAAAGGCTGTGCTGACTGTATACCAGCCAGGACAGAAAGTGTGGGTGTTGGAGCCTGTGGCCCCAGCAGCCCTCCAGGACAAATGGAGTGGCCCCCATACAATAGTTGAACAGAAGGGAGAAGTCACCTATCTGGTGAATCTTGGAACTCCCAGGAGCCCCCTAAGGGTGCTTCATGTCAACAGATTAAAGCCATATGTTGACAGGGCTGACATGGGCTTGCTCATGGCAACTGATGAGGACCAGGAGGAGGAGAGTGACCCTCTCCCTGACCTGCTCTCTCAGAACCCTGATGATGGGTCAGTAGATGGTGTTGCTTTGGCAAGCAGCCTCACTGACCATCAGCAAACTGAGTGCAGACAAGTTCTGCAACAGTTTAGACATATGTTTAGCCTGACCCCTAGTCAGACTACCTGGTGCACCCATGAGGTGGACACTGGGGACAGTCTGCCTGTCAAGAATAAAATCTACAGGCAACCTGACCTTGTCAGGGACTGTATCAGGACTGAAGTCCAGAAAATGTTGGAGTTAGGCGTGATTGAGCCTTCAGATAGCCCTTGGGCTAGCCCAGTAGTCCTGGTACCCAAGCCTCATACCCAGGGTGGTAAGAAAGAAATGAGGTTTTGTGTAGACTACAGAGGCCTCAATGCAGTCACTAGGACTGATGCCTATCCCATACCAAGGGCAGATGAGCTGATTGATACTTTGGCCTCAGCCAAGTATCTAAGCACATTTGACCTAACAGCTGGCTACTGGCAAATCAGATTAGCTGATGATGCAAAAGCCAAAACAGCATTTTCGACCCCTGGTGGGCACTACCACTTTGTGGTGATGCCCTTTGGATTGAAAAATGCACCTGCCACTTTTCAGAGGTTGGTGAATAAAGTTCTGGCAGGGATGGAAACTTATTGCTCAGCTTATCTAGATGATATTGCTGTCTTTAGTTCCTCCTGGCAGGATCACCTGGTCCACCTCAGAAATGTTTTGGAGGCCCTGCAGAAAGCAGGCCTCACTATCAAGGCCACCAAGTGCCAGATAGGGCAGAGTCAGGTTGTGTACCTGGGCCACCTTGTAGGTGGAGGCCAGGTTCAGCCTTTGCAGAGCAAAATCCAAACCATACTGGAATGGGTTGCTCCAACCACCCAGACACAGGTGAGAGCCTTCTTAGGCCTGACTGGGTACTATAGGAGGTTTGTCAAGGGATATGGATCTATAGTGACCCCCTTGAATGATCTTACCTCTAAGAAAATGCCAAAAAAGGTTCAGTGGACAGCTAGCTGTCAAAAGGCATTTGAAGACCTAAAGCAGGCCATGTGCACTGCCCCCATCTTACAGAGTCCAGACTACACCAAAAAGTTCATTGTCCAAACAGATGCTTCTGAGCTGGGTGTGGGAGCTGTACTGTCTCAACTGAATGATGAAGGTCAAGACCAGCCAGTAGCTTTTATTAGCAGAAGGCTGACCCCTAGAGAGAAACGTTGGTCAGCTATAGAGAGGGAGGCCTTTGCTGTGGTATGGGCCCTGAAGAAGCTGAGGCCATACTTGTTTGGTACTCACTTCATAGTTCAGACTGACCACAAGCCCCTCCTATGGCTAAAGCAGATGAAAGGTGAAAACCCAAAACTTTTGAGGTGGTCCATTTCCCTACAGGGGATGGACTATACAGTGGAACATAGGCCTGGGACCCAACATGCCAATGCAGATGGACTCTCAAGGTATTTCCACTTTGAACACGAAGACTCAACTGGTCAAGGTTAGTTTAGTGTCCCTACGTTTGGGGGGGTTGTGTAGGAGAGTAGGATCTGCCTCTTATGTTGCCCCCACTTTTTTTCTGATGTTAGCACTGGTTTCTGGCTATAGTCTGGCTGGGTCCCTGCCAATCAGGGCCCCAGCCTCTCTGTTCTCTCTAAACGACATGGAGTGCACTCTAGGTGCACTAGTGATTGGATACTGTGGTGCCTTATGAGTCCCTAGTATATGGTACCTTAGGTGCCAAGGGCATAGGTACTTCACAGGCCTCCCAGGGGCTGCAGCATGTGTTATGCCACCCCTGGGAAGCAGTCTAAATCTGACACCACAGGCCTGCTACTGCAGCCTGGGTGAGGTGGTGCTAGCACCCCTCACTGAGATATAGGTTACCTATATCTCTCCTGCACACACATATAAACCTATCAGTCACCCCTAAGGCAGGCCCTATCAATCCTGAGGGCAGGGTGCTTGGCTTCTATGTGAGGGGGTGCCTCTGCCTGAGCAGGGCCCCTCTGCAGCTCTCAGAGTCTATTATCTGGTGCTGTTTGTGGATGCGGTTAAACCATATACTCTTAAGTGCATTATATCCTCGCGGTAAATGCTAACTTTGGAATGGCTGCATCAAAACATGTCGTGTTTGGTGTCAAACATCTTGGAATACTACCCCCCGCCAATCTTGGCGGCGGGGGTAGCATTCCACCCTTCTAGAGGGATAAGACATGTACCTGCTGTGGAAACGCGGTAGAATCCTAAAGAGCCCTGGCATCACAAAATGGATGCCACCAGTCACAGACACTGGGCTGCCCTCCTGCTGATGACCGAAACTCGCAGTGGAGGAAGCCCAACAATAGGCATCCTGTCACAGGGAGGTGTAACCACCTTCCAGACAGGGTTTAGTGTATTGGGGCTGGGTGGGTGCACTCTTAGAGTGCTTTGAAGTCCTGCACTGGGGGAGCAGAAGGCTCCTCTGTGCATATGCCAGTTCAAACCAGCTCAGGGGCTACCTGCCCCTGCTCTGGCGCGAAACTGGACAAAGGGAAGTGGGTGTAGCCACCCCCTCCCTTGACCCTCCCATAGGTGGGGTCATAGAGCTAGTCCATCCCCTCTTTTTAGTATAAGAGGGGGAACCTTGCCATTGCAAAGCAGATAACCCCTGGACGACGCTCTACAGAAGAATCCTGGCCCTTCGACGTTCCACTACCTTTGGAAGACAGAAGAATCTCCCTTGGAGTCAAGGAGTGACTCCCCTGCTTGGCAGGCACCAAAAACGACAACGACGGTCGCAAACTACGCCGCTCCCGCCGGAGTCCGAAGTCCCTGCAGCCCAGGAAGTGGATTTCCTGACCTCTCCCAGGCCATGGTGAGTCCCCAGCGAAGCTGAGGCAAGTGGACCCCACGAGTAACGACATACCGCGACCCCTGGGTACCGTGCACTATTGTCGAGTGCAACCCCTTCACAACGTTCTACGAACCTGTGCTTTGGACCACGTGTGGTCCCGACCTCCAGCAGGAATCTCTTCGAAGATCATAGGCCTACACCGTCCCAAGTGACCGTGGGCCCCTGTTGAGTGATTCCGCCCGAGGTGTCTTTGCGATCCCTTGCCCGCTGGCTTGTGGGTCCCCAGAAGACTTCTTAAAGAAACCAAATGGCTCCCCTGGTTGCTCCAGGCCTGCCCTGACTTACCCTCGCTGGGTGAGTTCCACAGACCTTGCTGGTCTGCGCCATCGACTTTTCTTCATCTCCCCGAGACTTGCGGCTGCCAAGGCTTGTTGGCTCCGATCGAGTTGCCGACACCGCAGTCAGCTGCAGATGTCGAGGGACACACCGAATCCAGCTCCTGGTCGTCGTCGACGCCTCCTGGACCACGTGGCTGAAGAGTCAAGGCACCCGCAACCGACCTGAATCACTCGACGACGGTGGGCATCCATCTTCCTTGCCCCGAGTCACTGCCAAGTGACTTTGAACACTGTCCCCTCTGCTTTCAGGTCATCCTTCTTCAAAATCCAGGCTTGGATTCCACCGGACACTTCTTCAGCTCCCGCAAGCAGCAAGTCTTCTTTGTTCGCCATTGAAAACGACGCCGCGACCCGACACCAAAGGACACCTGTGCACCCGGCTTCCCTGGGTGAGGTAACTCCAGCACTACGGTGCTCCTGTGGGTGTGGGCCCTAGAACGACTTACCCTGTAAGTGACTTGCTTGTAGGTTCTACAGAAGTATCCTAAAACTCTTTATTCCCAACCGCGACTTGCCCCATTGAAGTCAACGGCGATCCGCGCCTGTGTATCTACACTGCACGCGTCCCCCGTGGGTCCTTTACTTACCTGCCTTGGGTAGTTTTGTGAGGCCCCAGCACTTCTGAAGGCCCTAGGCCTTGTCTCCCTGCAAGTCGTTGTCCCTAAGTCTCTTACTTAGTATATGGTCTGGTACGCCCCTAGGGCCCCAGCCATATTTTGTGCTTAACTTATTGTGAAACGTTGATTTGTGCATATGTTTGTCTTCTAATCTCATAAAGAGATTAGTAGAGAGTTATTTAGAAATAAATACATATATATTTGATATATATACCTGTGTGGTGTCTTTTCATTTGGTGATTCAAGAGATTATATGGTAAAACAAGCTGCTTTACATTCCTCCGAGACTTAGCCTGAAGGCTGCTCTCCACAGCTACCACTAGGATAGCTTTCTTTAAAAGGTTGTCTTAAACCTATCTACCATAAGAGTCGATTTGCCCTGGTGCAAGGTGTCCACTTTAATTAGTGAACAGCATATACCAGGCCAACTTCTCACACAAGTCATCGCTGAAAATGTCAAGATTTTCCCTGATAGCACAAAGCTTTTTAGCTCTTTAGAAAGTTGAAGCTGCAAATTTGTGAAGGGTTTGACCTTTGAAGTTTAATCTTGACATTCACACTTCATATTAAATATGTTTTTTTTAAAAGAGAACATTTGAAGGTTGCAAAGCATTTTGTTAATGCCAAGCATTTCTGGAGTTATGGCCTTTTTGGTGGCATTTCTACATCTCCGATTCCTCAACTCAGACGGTGTTCAACAGACTGCCACCTCAGTTTAGGCACCGGGCACACTGCGAAACTGCATGGGGTGCCAGTAAAGAAGAAATCAGACTTCACTGTCTTCACTGAGGTTTATAAATCGCATTTGAGACGTGTCAGACAACCTGAAACTTCAGATCCATTTTTCTGTTCCTCATCTGATCCTGCCTGGTCGCACTCTGCACTAAACCATTCAAAATGAAGGAAGGAAATATGCAGAGCCAGGGGACACCTCTTTGGAATACTCTTCTATATTGTCTGAAAGTAATATCTGTTATGCCACACCTGTGATGAGCCGTGGAGCGGTCCCTTTGAGTGTTGTCTCCCACATGCCCACCAGCCAGCTTGTGTGTGCTTGTCTGTACCTGCACAAGCTGTTTTACCACCTGCGCGGTCTCGCTGGTGCACCAACAGTGAAATCTGTAATCTATACAGGTTTATTCTTTGTGACCCTGGTTAAGCTGGGGGTGGTTGATTCTCTGTGATCTCTTGGAAACCACTTGCCTCATCTCTACTCACTTTAGTGAACATGTGATCCTGCTACCCAAGATAGCTCTGGTGAGGTGCATGGGAAATATTTCCAAGATCATGATCTTTCTGCAATTAACCTCTATGGCCCGTAATCCAAAATAGTGGTCTTCAATTTCGAGTTTAAGAATTCCTTGCTTCAGGCAGTACTGGAATTTGAGGCAGACTGAATCCTTACTGCTTGGTCACAGAACTTACTGTCTAGGGCCCTTTTTAGGTCGAGCCTGGCAGCGCATGCGCTTTTCTGCGGGGCATGCTGTATTCAAGTATGGTCTTGAAGCTCCGCCCACTCTCCGCCCATATTTTTCATTGGCCTGTGTCATTGTCCTTTGTAAATGCTGGCTTCTGATTCGTTAATAGGTTTGTTAGTCCCTCCTTAGTACCGCCTTGTCTTCTTTTGTAACCTCCCATGAGGACTGGCCCTTTTACTTCTGTTGTTACATGGTATGTCTTAGTTAGTCTGTAAGCACTATTTTCTTTAATAAGTTTCTCCTACTTCAGTCACGACATGCTTTCCTGCAACATTCAGCGCGCCATGCGCCTTTACTTTCCAAGCAGCCCGGTACAATGGAGGACGCTTCTTTGAAATGGAATAGGTGTCACATTTACAAAAGTTTAAGCTATTGGCATTGTAAATGACAATGCATTTTATTTATGTGTTAATATCAAAACAGATAAATAAAAGGCATTGTTATTTACAGTTCCAATAGCTTTAACTCTCGCAAATGCGAGGCCTATTGCATTACAAATGCTTGTTCATTGTGTTGCTGCTTTGCTTCCATTTTTCTGGTTTGTTCTGTCCTGCCTCACCCGTTTTTTAGGTCTCGCCTGCGTTGCAGCGCATGCGCTGCTTGCCTTGGCGAGATCTATTGTCGTTGGTTTTCTGTCCGGTTTCTTTGGAAGTGGGGTTGGTGACCGCCCTGTCTCCCATAGGCCCCGCCCACTCACCTAGCGTTGCAGCGCATGCGCGCTGCGTCTCTTCACGTTGTGTCCTTGCCTCACGCTCGAGCCCCCCTTCTCTGAGAGGCTTGCTGTCTCTTCCTCTTGCTCGTCCGCTTTTACTTTCACAAAGGCAGCACGTCGCACTTTAACATTAGTGGCCATGCGCCTTGTTTCTGGAGTTGCTCTACGGAGGCCTTTTAACGCAGTCAGATGAGTGCAGAAGGCTCAATTCTTATTGTTATTTGGCACAAATAGCGCGGCGCTACCGGCCATTTGTGTGGCAGCGCATTCAAGGGTGACGTTTCAAATAGTTGAGGTTTCCCTGACACGTGGTGGTTCCTACTGTCATCGGCGCAGTGCTCTGCACAGCTGTGTAGGGTAAAATGAGGCCCTCACCCCCTGCCGAATGTGGCGAGGGGCCACCGAGTCTCCCATAACTGACAGATATTCAATGATCTTGGGCTGAAAGCCCCCCCCCACCCCTGGAGGGTCCCCACCCTTCCGCTGCTGCAGAGGCTTGTGGTAGGCCCTGGCTGTGCAGTGCGCACCTGTGTGCACGCGCTGTCTAGTGATGCGCTGTGACATGATTTTCCTCCAGAGAGTGCCGCGTGGTGCAGTTCTGTGGGTGAATCCAGTATTCAGTGAATAAGTGCAGTACTAAATTATGTAGCGCTACTCTATTTGAAGTGGTCTGCAGCGCTGTGCTGTGGTGTTTTCTAACTATAAGGGGAGTGTAGTGTAATACGGTCGGAGACTGGTGTTTTATTTCGTGAGTGTGCTAGTACAGTTGTGTGTGTGTATGTGTCTGTGTGGGGGGGAGTTAGTAGGGGGTCGGGGAGAAGAGAGATGATTGGATAGGTGTACTAGTGTTGCAAGTGCGGTTCGTTAGTTAAGTCAAGGGGAAAAGCCATATATATCTAATGTGTCATCACTGAGCAACGAACGAAGCCTTCTGTGTGCGTGTAGATACATCAATCCCGGGCAGATTCGAATCGCAGTAGTGGCGGCTCTGCCTTTCATCCTCCCGAAATGAATAAAACGGTGGTAACCTAGATTATTCACAACCCTTTGATAACAAACAACGTATCGCCAGACATCTGTGTGTTGTATTTCACCAACTAATTGTAACCAGGATGGTGAAGGGCTACGTCACCTTCACATGATGCCAGAGCTCTGACGTGAAGTGCTAACCTGCTTGTGAACTGGAGTGAGGCACGGTGGTGTCAGATTCTGCAGCCTGCTGTGTGACATCTGGTTTGTGAGTAATGCCTCCACCAATCCCCTGTAAGACGTGCTTCCCCACTGGTTTAGGTTTTTTTTGTGGGAGGGGGGGGTGCGCGAGGGATGTTTCTTGTGGCTCAAAGCATGCAGCCGGGGGCAGTCCACGGCCAGATTGCGGTGACCCGGCAGAGGCCCACGCGCGGCTCTAACTGCTGGAGTTGCATCGTTGTGTTGGTGAGGAATGAGGTGCATTGGAAGAGCCCTGTTCGGACTCCAGTGCTGGAACATCAGTGTGCTGCAGACCAGGACTGATGTGGTTTGGCAGAGCTGCGCGTGAGTCCCTGCGGAAGAACAGTAGATTTGCAGATGATTTTATTTTTTGAAAGTTTTATATAAAGGTGAACGAGGGTGTGCGGGAGATATTTTTCCTTGTGGTTGAGTCGCCTGCTCCTCTCTACACACTGCCAGCCCCTGATGTGATGGCGCTTCGGGACCCCGAGAACGTCACCCCGCAGGTTGTGCGTATACTCTGCCCTGCATGCTTTCCATCTGGGCATATTGAGCCCATATGCCGTGCCAGGCTTATATTTGTGCCCAGTGTTGCACATAAATAATGTGCTACTTTCTGCTTGCTGCCCTGTGTATACTGTGGGTTAGGTAACAATTTGGTGCGAACCCTGAACTCGGTGCTGGGCAGGCAGCCTACACTAGGTCTCCACTTCGTGCCGTGGATGCACACGGTTGCCCAGCTCTGTACTCACCACGGAGAACATATATTCAGAGATGCACATGCACTCGGCGCCGCCCTACATTTAAGCGCTGCTTCCGTCCCAGTTCCTTTTTCAATCTTCTCTCATACTTCCCCCACCTTCACAGTTTTGCTCTGACTTCCGCCACTCATTCTCTCACCCTCATCTCTCTGGTTCTCCACCTGCACCACTCATTCTTCCACCCACTCCAGCTTCACCAGTTCACTTTCTCACCACTAACTTTACCCCTCTCTTCCTTACCTCGCTCTCCCCTATCGTTCCTTCTCATGCACATTCCTCAGTGACTTACTCCGCGCACAGACAACAGGGACAACAAATCATCCATAAAAAAATATAAACAGTTAACCTCCACTGCTCGCTCTCACTTTCACTCTGGCCATTACCCCTATTTCCCAGTTTCCCTCTGCTCCACTTTTATTCCCTGGTTCTCTCCCACCTCCACTCTTCCACCGTCGCCTGCATATTTTCCACATTCCCTCATTCTCGCACCTGGGTCTCTGCCTTCTACTTCTACATATTTCTTAACTGTTTCTCTGTCTCCCAGTTCCATTGTCCTCTCTTCCTCCTCGTCCTCCTTCGGTCACCCTCCCATGTCCACGTCCACGTCCTACAGGGTCTCCCCATCATCTCCCACCTTTCTCTTACCTTCGCCTCTCCCACTCCCTCCCCCTCTACCTGTCTCCTTACAGATTCCACCTTTCTTCTATTTTTTTGCCCCCACCTTCTGCAATCGGCATCATTTCTATTTCTCACCGCTCCACCATCACCCTTCCCTTTTCCCTCTCATCTCTAGCGCTTATTCCCTCACCACTACGTGCTCCATCCCCCTTCTCTTCCCTATACAATCAGCATAATTTCACTCAATGCTACACACTTCCACACCACACAATTCAACTCTTCACATTTCCATTCCACACCACATAATTCAACAGCAAACCACATCATTCAACTCAACAACACAATTACACAACACACCACATACATTCAATCCATACCACAGAATTCCACATCATGCCACAAAAAACAACAGCACACCACATAATTAAACTCCTCTACATACCACTCCCGAACACAAAATACCATTCCAAATAATTACACTCCATAATGCACAATGCCACTCCACATAATTCCAGTGCACTCAATACCACATCTTTACTATCCACAAAAAACCACTGCACACCATACCTCATAATTCCACTACACTAATCCACTCCACACCACACAATTCTACCTCATAGAATTCCACAACTAACAATACCAATTCAATCCACACAATTCCACTCCACACCACCTACATCCACTATGCTCCAAACCAAAGCACATGGGTAAAAAATATTATCATTTACAACGCCAATAGCTCTAACTCTCACAAATGCGAGACCTATTGCATTGCAAATGCTTGTTTTGTTTAGTTAAAGGTTCCTTGTTTCCATCTTGCCAGAAGGTTTTGTGTGCAGTTTCAGCTTTATCGCCCTATCTTTTAGGTTCTGGAACAGGTGTAATTTGATGCCTGTTTCCTTTTTCCACTGTGTGTCTATTCAGCCGAAGAGATAGAGTAGGCCACTCGTCTGCAAGAGATGGGTGAACCCTCTTATGGATAAGAAAACACCTTCTTCTGATAATGTTGGACACACTTGCCTTCCCAGTAGTCTGTTAGGGACCCACCACGTCTTAGACATCTGTCCTGATGAAGACCCCATAAAGTGCGTACAAGAAGTCAAAACGTCAAAAATGTGTGTGTTTTTTTAAGAGTTTTTCCTGGAGTAGTTTGAGAAGTAGATATTGGGATTCAACTCTATTTCTTAATAAACTTTAACTACACAGTAAAAAGCATTTCCTTTTACATGTGTCATAATTTTTCAGTTTACGTGCAAATTTGACACACATGACCAGCGCCTTGTCACTGCACTTTTTAATGTAGCACTTAGCCACAATTATGTATTGAAATTCATGAATATATTTGTAATTATTCACAATTATTTTTATAGCCATGTTTTCTCCGCCCCTCTTTTGGTCATCTACTTTTTGTTCTGATTCTAAAGCATAGATTTGAATAGAATTGCCCAAAAGAACCAAAGGTTTGTTGTTAGGCCTAATAGCAGGCAGCCAGGTTGTTACAAAATGTATGAATTACAATGTAAAAGAGCATGCAGGATGCATCCGATGCCACTTCGTACACTACTTTGATTTCATTTACATTTATTTATTGGAATTAGGCACTTTTACGACATAAGGAACCTGGCTGTTTCGTCATTATTTATTGCTGAGGGTTCATCACGTGACTCAGCGGTAGGTCATGGGACCCCCATTTTGCACCCATACACTATCCTAGACATATTGAAAAGTTGGCACAGACCACATGGGCCTGCGCAGGTAGGTTAGAGGAGGGTTGATAGACAAACCCTACAATGAACCACCGTCTGCGTCACTCTTCCTCCAAGCTTAGAAGCCAGACTACGTCATCACTTCCATTAGATAACACACCACACCACAACACCGGCTCAGCTTCATTTATTATTTATTACTGAAACATATTGTGCACTCTATACCCGGCCAGTTCTCGAAATCTGCAAACACGCTCTTTAATTCGCCTTAATGAATAGTTATTCACCGCGGCCCGCTCTGCCGACATCTTTGACCTCATTTAAAATGAGGGCACGGTTCAGATTTTTTTCTCTGTGCTGAAACCTGCACCGGTGACAGTGACTCATCACACCTCCACCCTTCTACCCAGTGTCTGGTCCGTCTGTCTCATCGCCGGCTCTGTAGGTTGGGAGGGAGGAGCAGCAGGTGTTGAACACACACTCCAACCACAACCATTTCACATCACCTCTTCACTTTCTTCTCTTTTGATGCACCCATTGTCAAAACAATTTTTATTTAAAAAAAAAAAAAAAAAAAAAAGGTGCAGGCTGATCAATATGCATCTTCCATTAAACTTTCCAAGCAGAATTTAAGCCATTTTCTTGCACCACTTCACCTTGCCACATCTTTTAGCTATGTAATCATTAGTGGAGATTTTTTTTTATCTCTGGGCAAGCAGCCCAGACGACACTTCCGCCAACAGCACGATGACACACATGGAAACTCTGCAGCTCATTCAAATGATTAAATATCTTACACACTCTAGAAACCACACAATAGATTGGTTATTCTCGCTCAGTAGCGCACTCAACACTGATTTAATTGTGCTCTTGGGGCTGGCTGGATCACCTTGTTATCACCTTTACTACAAGAATGGCTGAGCTTCACATAAAGCCACACGGATCCCAAATAACAAAACAGTCTCTCATCTCCATTCTTGATTTTTTTTAAATGCTACAGTTTTACACTAGTTATTTTTTTTTACTCTAGGCACTATGGTTTCCTTAGGCTGTTTATACTAAACTGTCAATCTTTTTTAAGTATAATGTTTCATTGTTTTATATATTATGTTTACATAATGCTTGAGCAGATGTGTATCATTTTACTCTGTATTGTTTCACCATTTCTACAATAAAGCATCTTTAACAAAAAAAGAAAAAAATATCTACCCAAATCCAGTGTTCAACCTCGACTGTCACCCTTGTTTCCCAGCAGTCCTGCTGTATAGCCTCTAAAGGGACCACCAATCAGTACCACTCCCTTGATCCCTCTTAGGCACCAATACAGACATCTCGCAGAACCAAAGTTTACACCATCCTATCTTCTTCTGACCTCTTCTTCGACCACAGGCAGACATCTACCCAACAAAGGACAATTGAGAGCACTTTGATATAAGCATTCAACCTCCAGTACCAGATCCCAGCATAACCCCCCTCAAGTTCCCCAGAAACTTTAGTGTTGGGATGGGAATGTCCCCTAGATTGGTATATGTGTGTGTTCCCCTACCCTGAGTGGCTGGCTGCATGTGAAACTGGTATGCTTGCCCTGGCATCTCTCAGAACTTGCATGTGGCCAGAGGCCTGTCCCTGACAATGCGAGATCCAAGACCTGTCCTGTGAGCAAGAGGGCTGCACCAAGTGTGCACTCATAGTGGACAGAGGACTACTGAACATGCCCTGGGTGCATCAAATAAAGTGGTGGTGGCAGCATGCTGTATTTTATGAACCTATAGTGTAACCAGACTTTTCTTATTGACTAGCCCCTCTCATGTAAAGTGCTGCTGTTGTGTGTGTCGAGTGCGTGGCATGCAGAATATGCGTGTAATGCATGTATGGTATTAGGACTCTGGGTGAGAGTGTGTGTGTGTATAAGCCTGAGTACTGAAATGAATGGGTCCAGTGGTGTAGCAAGGTGGTGCAGGGGGAGCGGTCTGCCCCGGGCGGCATGAGTTTTGGGGGCGGCACAGCCTCCCCCCTCTTTCCTGCAGCCATTGCAGAAATCGCCACCCCCCCATGCTCTTACATTCAGCTGCCGTGGGCGGCAAACGAAGGGACCGCCACGGGCGGCAAAAGGCGTAGCTACGCCACTGAATGGATCCGTTTTGGATGTCCCTGGTTAGCATGATGCAAGTTGGAAGATGAGGACAGCTTCACCAGACAGTGCAAGTGCATTGCCTGCATTCCAGTGGCTGAAGACTGGAGATCCAGACAATGAAGCGAGGAGGATGGAGACAGGGCTATCATTTGAAATTCCATGAAAACTTTGTTAGTAAGGGGCTGCTTATTTGTTCTTCCTCAGCACTACCATTTGATAGATGGTAGGGGTGAAGGGTGAAGGGTGGGACTGCAGTTTCTGTTGTTCAAGGTGAGGAAGCTTCTGGCTCAGTCGTGCCTTTTTTTGTACCTGATTACTGCGGGAGGAAGGCTGATGAGAGCCATGTGCAGAAACCTCATACATCATTATTCCCATGTTGTGAGTGCCGCTGCATGGAGAAAGCCCAAGTGTGCCTGCTTTGAGAAGCATCATTTTACACAAAGACTGTATCTGCACAGCAGCTTGAGAGGACCACTCGAAGAGAACCACCCCAATCCATTTCTAAAGTTTGAGAGAGTGGATCCACATCCCATGCCTAGACAATGTGTATAAAAGTGGAATCTGAACCACCCCAGTTTGTTCAGTACCAAATTATTCATGACTGAAGAAGGGAGAGCTCTGTAAAGTACCAGAAGGACTGCTGCTTGGCCAAGACTGATGCCTACCTCATAGTCAGTATTCCAGAGGTGAAAGGACTTCACCGGAAGTCTATACTTTCTGCTAAAGAAGCTGAGGGTCTGCCTAGTGCCTAGAAGCTTGCCTGCCTTCCTTCTGTGATAGAGAAGAAGTCTTCTTGGCCCGGTAGGAAGAGAAACTGCCCAAGAGGAGAAGTCTAGTGTGTTGCTAGCAGGTAGAGCACTCAGAGAAAGCAGACTGCCTAAGTGTGTACACCTTACTGGGATCTGTTGTTCACACACACACTCTCAATGGCTGTGTTCAAGATCTGCTGGCTCCTCTGGCGGACATTTGGAGGATGGTTACTTCATTCATCATTTGTTCGTGGACACCACCAAGCTAAACCTGCAACTTTAAGAGGGATTTTAGGAATTGCAAGAAGTTGCAAAGGTACTTTGAGAGGCACTCCAGCACTGGATGGAAATCAGCTTGCTCTGCCTCAGTGTATCAAGCAGTCAGTATTTATATAGCGCTACTAATCACCTGTGACGGTATCCAGGTGCTGGGTAGCAGGGCTCAGTCGAAAAGCCAGGTCTTTAGTCTCTTCCTGAATTTCGCCAGCAAGCATGATGTCCAGAGATGGAGGGGAAGGACATTTCAGGACTTAGCAGTGAGGTAGGAGAGCGACCGGACTCTGCTGTGGCTTCGGCGGATGCGCGGTGTCTGTGCAAGGGAGGTGGAGTGGAGGTCCCTGGATGGTAGGCGGAAGTTCGGGCAGTGGTTTATGTATGCTGGTCCTAGGTCATGGAGCGCTTTGTATGCGAGTGTCAATATCTTGAATTGGCATCTTTTCTGGACAGGGGAAAGGGAGCAATGAGATGGAGCGGTAGTTCTGGAGTTTGCTGGGGTCGGGAAGGTTTCTTGGTAAGAGGTCTGATTTCTGCATGCTTCCATGCATCGGGATAGGTGGCTGTGGTGATGGCGGTGGAAGCGTTAAGGGTGGTGGTGAGTTGGCAGCTGATATACTTGCCTCCTAGATTGAAGAGGTGATGGGGGCAAAGGTCCGTGGGTGCTCCCGAGTGGATGGAGTTCATGATGGTTGTGGTGTTCTGTGTCATGAGCTGTTCCAATGGGGTGAGTGGGTGATTGGGGGAGGCTTCTGTTGGAGTGAGGAGGATGTGGAGGTCAGTTGGTTGGGGCTTGAAGTTCTTGGAGATGGTGAATATCTTGTGTGGAAGTGGTCTGCTAGAGCGTTGCAGAGTTCCTGTGAGGGAGGGATCATGTTCTCATTGGTCGTAGGGCAGGAGAACTCTCTGATAAAGCTGAAGAGTTCCTTGGTGTGGTTGGCGCTTGCTTCGATGCGGTTTGCCAGGGCATATTTTCTCACGTCTTTGAGTCGTTGGTGGTATTTATTGAGGGCTGACTTGAAGGTGGCTCAGTCCGTGGTGTCTTTGCTGGTGTGCCATCTTCTCTCCAGTTGTTTGCAGCTGTGTTTCATTGTCCTGAGTTCTGATGTGTACCAGCTGGCTTGTTTGGTGGATCTGTGGGTCTTTACCTGTTTGATGGGGTAAGACTCTGTCAGCGGCATTGGTGATCCAGGTGGTGAAGTTCTGGACAGCTTGTTCCTGGTTGGTTGCGGGATTGGGCTAGGTGGTGTTGAAGGAATCCATCCATTGGGTGTGTGTCACCTTGTTCCAGCTGTAGAAGGGGGCTTTCGGGGAGCTGGTAGCGGTTCATTGTGATCCTGTGATGGTGAAGTGGATGTTGGAGTGGTCGGTCCAGGTGAGTTCTGTGGTATGGCTGTATTTGACTCTGTGGCTGGCCAAAAAAATCAGGTCCAGTGTGTCTCCTGCTCTGTGTGTGGGGTCGGTGACCAGCTGGATGAGGGCAATGTTGCCCATGCGTTCCAGTAGGTTGGCGAAGTTGGTGTCTGTGGGGTCGTCAAGGTGGAAGTTGAGGTCTCTGAGGAAGATGTAGGGCCTGGACTTGGTGGTTAGTGGGGCGATGAAGTCGGTTATGGCACTGGCATCACAGAAGCCAGTGCGTTGCCCTTGGGTCTGTAGGTGAGGGTGCCTCTGATGGTTATTCTGTCGTCGGTGTGGAGTTGGAAGTTGAGGTGTGCCATGATCTGTGTGGTTTCGTCTTCGGTGGTGGTGCAACAGATCGTTTCTTTGTGGATGATGGTGACGCCTCCTCCGTGTTTGTTGGTGCGGTCTCGGTGTGTCATCTTGTAGCCGTTGGGCGTTGTGGTGGCGATGTTGGGGGTGGAAGAGGGGTTGAGCCAGGTCTCTGTGATGAAGATCGCATCAGGGTGAGGGTGGAGATGGTGAATCAGACTTTGGTGGCATGTTTGCAGAGAGATCGGGCATTGAGCAGAAGGCATTGGAGTGGTTCCGGGACAGTCGCGGTCAGCAAGAGGGGAGTGGCACTGGTTTACTTGAGGGCGGGAGGTCCTGAGATGCAGGTGAAGAGACAGTGGTGGCAGGTGATTGGTCCTGCTGTTGATTGAGGAGATGCAAGGCGTCAGTTGTTGCAGCGTCTGGGGTCCAGGGCTCGGTGTTCCGCGGTGGAGTATCTGTCGGTGGCTGGAGGGCCAGGATCCTTGGCACTGTGCATGGTCCAGGCGCGGACGGGAGCGGATGGGCTTCCATTAAGTAGGTCCTGGGAGGGGAGTAGGGCGCTGGGTGGTGGGAAGCAGGATGGCAGAAGGGCAGGAAAAAGTGGGTGGCTCCTAAGCTGCAAAAATAAACTAAATGGGAAAATGAACTAAGCGGCAGAAATAACTGAAATGCACTTACAAGGCAGCCATAGAATTAAGGTGGCAAAATCACCCCAATCAATGGAGAGAAGTAGGCAGAGTCAGGGAGACCTGCTATGGAGAAGCTGGTCGAGAACCTCCTTAATGAGGTCATGCTTCGGCCTCCACTAAGTAGGTCCTGATAGAGGGGTCTTGGCGCTGGGTGGCGGCAAGCGGGAGGGTAAATGGGCAGGAAAGAGCGGGCTGCTCATAAGCGGCAAAAATAAACAAAGCTACAAAAATGAACTAAGCGGCAGAAATAACTGAAACACACAACAGGCGCAATAGAATTAAGGCATCAAAATCACCCCAGGAAATAGAGAGACATAGGCAGAGTCAGGGAGACCTGCTACAGAGAAGCTGGTCTGGGACCTGCTTAATGGGGTCGCGTTGCAGCCTCCATTAAGTAGGTTCTGGGAGGGAGGCAGGGCTCTGGGTAGCAGGAAGTGGGCGTCTCATAAGCAGCAAAAATAAACTACGCTGCAAAAATGAACTAAGTGGCAGAAATAAATGAAATGCATTTACAAGGCAGAGACAGAATTAAGGTGGCAAAATCACCCCAGGCAATGGAGAGATGTAGGCAGAGTCAGGGCGACCTGCTACGGGGAAGTTGGTCGGCGACCTGTTTAATGGGGTTGTGCTGTGGCCTACATTAAGTAGATCCTGGGAAGGGTGGGAGGCGCTAGGTGGAGGGAAGCGGGAGGGCGAACGGTTGGGAAAGAGCGGCAAAAATAAACTAAGCAGCAAAAATTAACTTAGCGGCAGAAATAACTGAAATGCACTTACAAGGCAGCAATAGAATTAAGGTAGTAAAATCACCCAAAGCAATGGAGAGATGTAGGCAGAGTAAGGGAGACCTGCTAGGGGGAAGCTAGCCGTGGAGCAGCTTAATTGGGTCATGCTGCGGCCTCCATTGAGTAGGTCCTGGGAGGGGCACTGGGTGGCGGGAAGCGGGAAGCGGGAGTGCGAACGGGCGGAAAAGAGCGGGCAGCTCCTAAGCAGCAAAAATATACTGAGCTGCAAAAATGAACTAAGCGAAGAAATAACTGAAATGCACTTACAAGGCACCAATACAATTAAGGCGGCAAAATCCCCCAGGCAATGGAGAGACGTTGGCAGAGTCAGAGAGACCTGCTATGGGGAAGCTGGTCGGTCTTACAGGCCGAGTGGATCCCTTGGTTTAATCTGGTGTGATTCATTAGGGCCACCTCCACCAGCCAAGAAGGCACGTACTCCAAGGTGCATCTTGTCCGTCAGTGACTTATCCTGTACCAGCCCCCCAGTAAACAAACATAAACAGCTCATGCTACCAGCTATGCCAATTCTGTTATTCCATTGCACATTTTTCTCAAAACCGCTTTAGTGCTAGAAGTGGTTACCTCTAGAATAGACTACTGCAACACCAGCAACACATGGGTGCCTAAAATGGTCTTTTAAAGCTCAGAAAAACAACTTCAGTTGTTGGATGTATGCCAGAATACCGAGCCCAAAAATATTGTACATCAAATACTGAAAATTGACGACCAAAGTTCTGACAATCAACCTATCATAAAGGCAAGTATATATGGGTAAGTATAGATTTAGTGTTCTTAACTCTGCAGCTACGTGCTTTAAAGGTATATTTGCTCAAGGTACTTAAAAGTGAAGTTTAGAATAGTAGCTGTATACTTATGTACACAATACTTTGGCAGTTGATAATCTGGCTACTATTGTTTCTTATCACAACATTTAAAACTCAATATTCTGGTACTATGCTCACCTGACTCAAACTGGGCTTGAGTGTCCACAAGTAGATCAAACGCTCCTTGATGCCCCTTCACTGGCTCCTCATTGAACAACCGCTAGCCAATAAATGGGTTCCAAAATCACAAGGCACTAACTAGCCTCAACATGGAGCTAGCTCTTCAAGGGTTTATAGCCTCTTCAGCCTTTTCCATCCTACTGCCCAAGACAAAGCCAGATATAAAAGATCTGGAAAATAAAAATCCACAACACCCAGGGCTTGTTGCTCCAGAATAACCTTCAACATATGAGACTTACAAGGGAATTCCTCAATTTCTACGAACCCCTGAAGACTCATCTCTTCTGACTTACATAAAATGAGGGGCGCAAACTCACCTTGAGTTCTTAGAACCTGCATCCTAGTGGCAGGGACTCTCAACTCCTTCCGTTGAGCTTCTCACCTGGAGGGTCAGTTGCGTAATAGCAGCCAATTACCCAGAAACATACTAAAACACCCTTAAGGATCCAGGCGGAAACCCTGGAAAAGGGTATATAGCCGAAGTGGAACCACATGCTGGTAATCCATCATCTACTGTATAAGGTGCTGATATCTACAAAAATAAATTGTGTTCTAGCATAAGCCCCTACAATGGTTAATTGGACCTTCTGCAAATTATAACTGGTCACATTTAAGTTGTTGATTCAAGTTGGTACTAGTGGTACTAGTGAAGTGGCAGTTTTGTCCAGCTAATTCCAGTGGTCCTGTTTATAAGCAATGACATTGGACGAACGGTACAAAAAATGCGTCTTGGGCAACGAAGTGTCACCTGCATCAAACAAGCATTGGCAAAGCCAGTAGTTCTCCGCTATACAAGAGCTATTGTCTTTGGCAAGGCATTTTAGCCATGTTGTACACTATTGTGACTGTTGTTCAGCATGGCTAAAAGTTAGTGGCATGGAGTGGGGTGGGGTAGGGTATATTGGAATGAGGTAGATTGGGGTAGAGTGGAATGGGGTAGATCGGGGTAGAGTGGAGTGCAGTAGATTGACATAAAGTGGTGTAGAGTAGAATGGAGTGGGGTAGATTGGAGTGGGGTGGATTGGCGTAGATTGTGGTAAATTGGAGTGAGGTAGATTGGAATGGGGGAGTTGGGTAGATTAGTGTGGTAGATTGGAGTGGGTTAGATTGAATTGGGGTAGATTGGGGTGAAGTGGGGAAGACTGGTGTGGAGTGGACTGATGGTAGATTGGAGTGGGGTAGGGAGGGGTAGGGTAGATTTGGGTAGAGTGGAGTTTGATATATTGGGGTAGAGTTGAGATGGGATATATTGGAATGGACTGGAGTGAAGTGGGGTAGATTGGGGAAGAGTGGAGTGGGGTGGATTGGGGTAGATCGGAGTGGAGTGGGGTAGATTTGGTGGATCATAGAAGTGTAGAATGGGATGGAGTGGGGGTTGGTTGGGGTAGTTTGGAGTGGAGTAGATTAGAGTAGGGTAGTTTTGGGTACAGTCGGGTAGATTGGAGTGGGGTGGACTGGGTTAGATTGGACTGGAGTGGGGTAAATTTGAGTGGCGTGTGGTAGATTAGAGTGAAGTGGAGTAGATTGGGTAGAGTGGAATGGAGTGAGGTAGATTGGGGTAGAGTGGAGTGGGGTAGATTGGGTGGATTGGAGTGGGGTAGATTGGGGTAGAGTAGAGCAGGGTAGATGGAGTGGAGTGGGGTTGGATAGATTGGAGTCAAGTCGTGATTGGATTGGAGTGAGATAGATTGGGTAAGAGTGGAGTGGGGTGGATTGGAGTGTAGTGTAGTGGGGTAGATTAGGGTGGAGTGGGGTAGATTGGGTGGATTAGAGTAGGGTAGATAGGAATGGAGTTGGGTCGATTGACGTGGGGTAGATTGAAGTGGGATAGATTGAGAAGGGATGATTGCAGTGGGGTAGTTTGAAGTGGGGGCGATTGGAGTGGAGTGGGGAGGATCGGAGTGGGGTAGAATGAGGTGGGGTTGCAGTGGGGCAGATTGGGGCAGAGTGGGGTTGATTGGAGTGGAGTAGCTAGGGGTACATTGGAGTAGGGTAGATTGGGGTGGAGTAGGGTGGGGAAGATTGGAGTGGGGTTAACTGGGGTGAGGTGGATTGGGGGAGTGGGTTAGATTGGAGTGGAGTGTGGTAGAGTGAAGTGGGGTAGATTGGGTGGATTGGAGTGTGGTAGATTGGAGTGCAGTGGGGTAGATTGTGGTAGGTTAGGGTGAGGTAAAGTGGATTGCGTAGATTGTGGTGGGGTGGGGTAGATTGGAGTGGAGTGATGTAAATTAGAGTGAAGAGTTGGACAGATTGCAGTGGAGTTTGAAGTGAAGTGGTGTAAATTGGAATGGAATGGGATAAATTGAACTGGGGTAGATCGGAGTAGAGTGGAGTGTGGTATATTGGAGTGGAGTGGGGTAGATTGGAGTGGAGTCAGGTAGAATGGAGTGGAGTGGGTTGGGGTACATTGGAGTGGGGTGGACTGAGGTAGATTGGAATGGGGTAAATTGGAGTGGAGTGGGGTAGACTGGAGCAGAGTGGGGTAGGTTTGAGTGGAGTGGGGAAGATTGGGGTAGAGTGGGGTAGATTGGAGTGGAGTGGGGTAGATTGGATCTTAGTGGAATAGACTGGGGTAGATTGGGGTGAAATGGGGTAGAGTGGGGCAGATTGAAGTGAGGTAGATTGAATTGGGGTAGTTTGGAGTGGGGTAGGGTAAATTGGGGTGGGGTAGGCTGGAGTGGAGTGGGGTAGAGTGGAGTGGGCTACATTGGGTGTAGTGTAGTGGGGTAGATAATAGTGGAGTAGATTGGGGTAAATTGTAGCGAAGTGAAGTGGGGTAGATTGGGATACACTGGAGTGGAGTGGAATAGGAGTGGGGTAGAGTGGTGTGGATTGGAGGGGCATAGAGTGGAGTGGCATGTTGTATCGTGGAGTTGAGTGGAGTAGAATGGAGTGGTGTGGCATAGAGTGGAAGAGCATAAGGTGGAGTGGCGTAGTGTGGAGTATGCATGGTGTGGTAGTACACTGCTTTTATAGACAACACAATTCAATTGAAATTACCATTACTTTTGCAGCGAAATATGCTTTTACTGCACGCAAATGATAATGTGTGCGATTGTCATCAACTAGTGTATTGATGTGTTTCGATTGTATTTAAATATTTGTTTCCACCACTCTACAGAATTACAAAAAAAAAATGTGCTTCATTTGTACTAATCCTGATATATTCTGAAACATCAGCACAGTTCATTTTTAGGTCGAGCCTGGGCAGTGCATGCGCTGCTCTGCGAGGCATGCTGTATTCTTTTTAAAAAAAATCTTTTTATTGGCATTTATAAACATACAAACAGGCATGCTGTATTCGAGTAAGGACTTGAAGCACCGCCCACTCTCCGCCCATATTTTTCATTGGCTTGTGTCATTGTCTTTTGTAAATGTGGCTTCTGATTCGTTAATAGGCTTGTTAATCCCTCTTTAGTACCGCCATGTCTTCATTTGTGACCTCCCATGAGGACTGGCCCTTTTACTTCTGTTGTTACACAGTATGTCTTATTTAGTCTGTAAGCACTATTTCCTTTAATGAGTTTCTCCTACTGCAGGCATGACATACTTTCCTGCATGCCCGCTTTTACTTTCCAAGCAGCCCGGGACAATGACGGCCGCTTCTTTGAAATGAAATAGGTCTCGCATTTACAAGAGTTTGAGCTATTAGCATTGTAAATGACAATGCCTTTTATTTATGTGTTAATTATCAAAACAGATAAATAAAAGGCATTGTCATTTACAATGTCAATAGCTTAAACTCTCGCAAATGCGAGACCTATTCCATTGTAAATACTTGTTTTTGTTGTGTGCTAGAACAAAAACATCCTACACCCTCTCCTCTTACATTGGTACTCAGCAGGATTGTCACATAAATTGTCTCACTTTGAAGTCAGAGAAAGAAAAGTAAACACCAAGCTCCCTTGTTAGACAGCTTGACATTTGACCTCTGTCTGAATGCATAGCAAATATGCCAAGATAAGAACAAGATTTAAAGGCCTGTTTACAGAAAGCGAGTTTGTGGAAGAATACAGTAAGCAAGGTTTGGGCAACGGGAGGGACAAACTCAAGCTAGACAGCCTAAAACGTATAAAGCCAGCAAATAGAAAGCCAGAAAATGTGAGTTACAAACCACAAATGCCAATGGCCAGTAATGGACGGAATGCATTCCTAGGTCAGCTTTCTGAATGTCCACAAGATGTCTTTAGCAAACCAGACAGCTTGCTGTCTGGTAGGCTTTGACCTAAAAAGGTGTGAACTGCAAATTAAAGGTGAACGTACAAGCAATGGAAAAATGTGAACAAAAGCAAACACCCAACAACAAACAGTTTTACGTGGCAAACGTTACAATTGTTAGAAAGAAAGTAGGTCAAAAGCTGTGTTGCTGAGCAATACCAGTTGCCTGCCGAGAAGGAAATGGAAAAGCCAGAGATTGCCAAAGCAAATGGTAACCAGCCACCCTGCAGTGTAGCTGGGGATGATACCTGGCCGGTTTTCTACCTGCACCACTGGTATTTTAATGTCCTGGCTGGTTCAAAACTAAGCAAAACTAAGCAAAATCACCTTATGCTGGTATTTTTAGCCCTTATCTCTAAATACTTCAAACAGCAAAGATAAATAGCAAGCACTTTTAAATGTGTTCTAGAGCTGCGTTAACTACCTCTGACTTATACTTAAAGTAAATAAAGGTAGAAAAGTCATGTTACAAATGAACAAATGAATACATTCAGTTCTGTACAAAGTCCTATTTAGTATAATGTCCGGGCCTCTGCAGACTCTTAAAACGAGTGTCCGATATTTTTCTCTTGGAAAGGTGGAAACCCTATGTGCAACTGAAATTCAGTCTACCTGAATTGTGCTATTGATGACTCTGAAAAGTGTAAAATACAGTTATGATTGTCTTGAATTCATCATCGAGGAGACAACTTCTATTTCTAAGGCAGTCTTGCGTGGTGAAAGAAACTAAGGGGCATATCATCAAGCCGGCGATAAGAAATTATCGCCGCTTTAGCGTCTGTTTTCAGACGAAAAGCGGCGATAATTTTATCGCTGTATTAGCAAGGCCACGCTATCGCGTGAATCCTTGCCCTATCGCCCTTTTTCCATAACGCCACCTTTGCATCTCTAATGAGATGCAAAGTGGCGTTCCGTCCCAAAATAACTGGAGAAATGTCGTTAACCGACATTTCTCCAATTATCAAGGAATCCCCAACAAGCATAGCGATGAGAAAAGTAGCGCTAACCTTGGTTAACGCTACTTTCCTTACGCATGCTTTTAGTTTGACTTAGCCATGATATCCAATGGAAGGTGGATATCATGGTTAAGTATGCCCAGCCCTATCAACAAGCTATCGCCAAATGTCGTGCGATTATCGCTGGATTTCCAGCGATAATCGGACATTTGGCGGCTTGCGCCAGGAATTTTATCGATTCTGAGATAAGCGTTGCTAATACACGCTATCTCAGCGATAAAATTCATCGATCGCCGGCGATAAATATCCTAGCGCTAAGTGCGCTTAGCGATATTTATCGCCGGTTGTTGATAATATGCCCCTAATTGAGCCCGCTCACAAGGTCTGTAAAAAGTACTGTCAAAAGTACACACACAGTTTACTGGGGCGCATAATGTCAATGAGCAACACGTGGGGATGTTTCCAGTCAGAAGCAAAACGCCTGGGTTAAGGCGATCACCCGTGATACTCAGTGAAAGTAGCGCGCACCATCTCCTTAAAAGGAGGCAGGTCACCATGCTAGCAATAGGAACAAAACTGACTCAAGGGGCGGGGAGCTCCTGAGTGATGTAAAAACCTAGAGGAGGGGGTGGCATGCGCTGAAGTAAGGGGGGTGTTTGTTGCATGGTCCCTAGTGACCCTGCATACACAAACAATTGGCCGTTGGTCTGAAACATAGGCCATCAAGGTAATAGGAGGGGCAGTGATCGGAGTCCAAGTCTGTCCCCTCTCCACCGTACAGCCGTAATGTGGCTGACAGGCTCACTGGCTATGTTTAGAGGGATGGTTTGAAAACCGCCCGACCTGGAGGAAATCACCCATCGGGTGTTTCCGGGCACCGGACACTGGTGCCTGCAGGGGAGTGAGGCACTTAAAACAGCATTGCAGTGGGGGTGCAAAGTATGGTACCAAAAACGTAGGTGCCTACCTCGATGTAGAGAAAATCCCGTCCGGTCCATGCGACCAGGATGAGGGAAGCGGCTCAGGTACGGGCGCGCAGTGTAACACGTCCAGCTGAAGCTCCACCTCCCGACATTTGAAAGAATGGTGAAGTCATACGGAACTCAGATGGGAGCCGTAGAAATGAAAAGATCAGACCCAGCTATA
This sequence comes from Calotriton arnoldi, assembly GCA_963921515.1. Taxonomy (NCBI): domain Eukaryota; kingdom Metazoa; phylum Chordata; class Amphibia; order Caudata; family Salamandridae; genus Calotriton; species Calotriton arnoldi. Next base: position 617,310 of record CAWUFW010009473.1, on the reverse strand, counting down.
TGCAAATCAGTCTTGACCCTGTGCCTCATGGGAACAGTCCAGCCCGAACTGCCAAGCCAGGTCTTCCCTGAACCGGAAACAAGCATCCTGGGACCTGTTTCAGGGTAACACCCCTCATCAGCCAGGCTATTCTATGTATGACTGTACACCACAGTCAACCACCCCCTTTTTTGCCCCCTCTTCCTAACACAGGATTTGGAAGCCACCCCGAGTGCGTGCGCCGAGGATGAGTTGCCACTAGCTCTTCTAAGCACCAATAATTTGGTATCTGATAGTTTTTGCGTAGCCACATTTGAAATAAAAAAATGTATGTATGTGGCACGCCAATTCATGAGTGCATGTGGAAATATGTATAAACTTATTTCAAACACTTGTCTCTTCACAGGCACGATGTCGACCAGCAGATTTCTAGGATTGGTTCATTGACCTACTAGCCGGCTGTATCCTTTTTTTCCACCTACCAGATTTGGTATTGTGGTAACACCTATCACTTCACATTCTTTCATTATTTACCTGGTCCTGAAGAAAGCCACATCACCTCTGCTGAGGGCCCTAAGGCTGAAACATGTCGAACTTTTGACCACTTAGAGACCATGACAGGTTGAATTTTCCTGCCATGGCCCACACACTTATTTTAACCCTGACCCCTGGATGTTCTATTAAAATGTATCTTTAACATACCAGGTAGTTTTAACTTCACTCACACCTTCCTCACTTACTCCCCCCACGCCTGGCTCATCTGAAGGTTTTAGTATACCTCCCAGCTATCTTACTAAAACATCCTTGAGCTCCTCCCTCACAGTGAGGGGGTTGTAGCCCGCACTGCGACTAGGTTCGCAGTGCGAGGAAGTTTCCGATGATGAAGCATGTCACCTATGGGTGGGTGAGGGAATTCGTCCTTTAAAAAGGGACTCCCCTGCACTCCGTTGTTGTAATTTTGACCCAGGGTGGCTTATTTGTGATGCCATTATTGATACGAGGGGAGTTGCCCCCTACTGGTCTCTAAATCTCCTCAGGCCTTTTTTGTGTGTGTCATCACCCTCTCTGTACCAATCACCGTGTCGCTGGTCTCATATCATGCATTGACATCATTTTGAATCCTCTTTCTTTGCTTCTTACTCGAGCTGATAAGTACCATTCATTTTCTTTGTATTATTGCAAAACAAGTCTTACGGAGATTAAAACCTTTGTTTGGTCTCTTTAGGCCTACTGGGCCTGCCGCTACATTTCCGACACCCGATGAGGGTGTCCTGGAGGCTGGGAAGCAGAGTGCTCTGCTGCCTCAGGACAGTTCATGTCCTCTCTCTACCTTGCTGCCTGCGCATGTCGCGCGCACAGTGGGAAACCCATCTCGTCTCAGGTGAGGTGAGCCACGCTAGCTTGGCGTGACTGAGCTGTTCCCTCGCGTGCACATGGATTCTAGTGCCTGAGGGTCTTCAAAGCTTCCCCTACACCCTACAAATTGGGCAAGTGTAAAATTATACCACAGGTGTTCCCTGAGGGGCTTGTACTGTCGGTCACTCCAGTGACACTGTCTGCTTGTGATCTGTGTGCCTCCTGTCTGCGGCCTGTTGTTGGGGTTGCCCTCCACTATTGTGCTACACATCGTTCATACTGGTGAGATTTTGGCACATACTACCACCTCACTGAACCATGGCTGTGCACAGACAGTGGCCTCTCTGAAGTGGCCTCCAACCAGGTCACTGATGAGGAATATTTCCTGGAAGATAGCTTGGTAGAAGCTTTTGACGCTTCAGTTACCCACTCTGTGAACAGAGCCTTCGCAGTGGTCCTTCAACCCTTTCTACAATAATAAACAGCAAAGAAAGAGAAGCACAATCCCCGCCCCGAGTCATTAGTAGAATTGAAAACTCTAGACACATTAAGTAGAAATTGTTTTACTCTCTCTAGAGAAGTCTCAAAGGCGAGCCTGTTTGTGCTTAGCTGTTGTTACATCCATGGAATTCATGAACACATTGTAACTTACTCTGGTTTCTCTTCAAAAATGGAATTCATGAACATAAGTGTGGGGAGAGTGGAAACACTAGGTGATGAAAGTGGCTCCCCTCTGTGGCCTTTTCACTTGGTATTATCCGTTTGACGTATTAGAATGGTTAAATAAAGTGCAGTGAGACACAGTAATACCAGGTTTCTGATTTATTTTTGAGGCCCGTACCCTCTCGGACAGGATAAAACAATTAGGGGCATATTTTCGAAGAAGTCGCGCAGCAGCAAAAAATGCTGCGCCGCGTTGCGTGACACGGAGGAAGCAGGAGCACGCCATATCTACAGAGATATGGCTCTCTCCTCCCGCTCTCATCCCTGCTCCCTAGTGCAGGGCACTGGTTTCAGCTGCCGTGCGCCAGGCACACAACGCTGAGGTACGTGCCTGAGTCTACCATAGTTTTTGTACAGGAAGGGGACCCTTCCTGTACAAAATGCTATGTCTTCTACAAGTTCAAACACTTTACCCACTTTGTATGTGTGCTGCACAGTGCAGCAAACATGCAAAGTAGGAAAAGAAAGGAGAAATGAAATTATTTCTCCTCTTAACGCCTCCTTTCAGATGGTGTTCATTTTTGGCGCTAATTCCTGTCTCCAATTGTTTGTAGATAGGGTTTTGCATCAGATGGCTTGGGTGGTTTCATGGGAACGTCCATGTACCACCCATGTAACGCCTCATTGGCGCTTGTAATGCAAAGCAATGCTTCCGGCTGCTTTGCTTTACTTGTACGGTACTTTCCAACGCAAAACAAGTTTTACACTGGAAAGTAAATTGGTAAAAAAACATTTTGTGCTGGTTAGCGTCACTTTTGTGACGCTAACCCAGCGCAAGATATTTGAAAATCTACCCCTTAGCATGTATCAGTGTGCAGTGCATAGCTTTGTGGTAGCAATAGTATGTAATCTGTAAATTGTGCTTTTGGTTTCTGTTTCAAAATAAGACAAAAAGCAGCTTGCTCATCTACAAACATAAGGTAAATCAATAACAGAGCCTGACCTCCACTTGTGGCAGGCACAACCGACACAATGATCAGCTAAGTTATTTTAAAGTGCTTTTAAGATTTAGTGTTTAACGTATGTACTTATAAGTGTAAAATCCCCTCTTTAAGTGATTTTTCTAATTTTTGTACTGGATGGGACATTATCATACTGGTCACGCTGGTAAAAAAACGCAGGTGGTAACCTTAGTCGTAGCATGTGTCCTTTATCTGTACGTGGGCAGCCATGACCACTCTTTCAGGGCTCAATCAGATTTCTGTAAGGAAATGACCAAGAGGTCGCCATTGATAATTTCAACCTCACTCAGGTTTAGTGACTTCACAGCAGGACCACTTTGAAAAAGAAAAAAATCACCTTACAGCAACTGGAAAAGGTGAGGGCATGGGGAGAGCATCTAAAGTCATTGAAGGAACTCTGGGTAATTGAAAATATGGAAACTGAAATCCTGGAATGTGTTACAAGCGAGGAAAGGGAACCAAAAGGAACATATTCTTATTCATATGAGGAATTAAGCTATTTCCACCTTCTGTTAACATCATATTATGTTGGCAATTTATGTAATGCACACAGTGTCACTCCATTTCAGAATACAACTCTCTACGCAGAGAATGAAACATAACAGTTCACTCTACTTTGCATAAGACTGCACATCATACTTAACCACACAATAGTCTCATTACTCTGTACCATAAAGAGGCCAACAACATTAAACATCACACTGTCAAAGAACACCACAGAACTAGACAGCATCACAAAGCGCCCCAACACATCACTCCATCCCATCCCATAACACTCTAGACAGAACATCTAAAATCATATATCACTGCAGAATGCACAACATCATTCATCAAATTATCGTATTAGAACATCATAATTTCATATTCCCCTAGACTAATTCACCACTAATCCTTTTTTGGCTCCGCAGTAGCGTGCTACTCGCCGAAAAGCGCTTCAACACCTCATAAGGGGTAGCAAGTACTATATAAAAGCAAACCTTTCCCTCTTCTGTCCCTCCACTATGCTTCTCAATTTTAAATAACAGACTAACATATCCACTGCTCAAATTAATTTCATATTTCACTATACTAATTCATCACTAATCCTTTTTGGGTTCCGGAGTAGCGTGCTACTCCCCGAAAAAGCACTTTGACGCCTCATCAGGGGTAGTAAGCGCAATATAAATGCAATTACAATGCAGTACAATACCACAAGACGTCAAATGCCCCAACTCAAAATTACACCATCCAATGCACCATCACATCCAGACATTCTACTGTTCCACAGCATATCAAACTATCCACACCATTCAACTACACAGTACACAAAGTCAACAGCGGAGTTTGCTTACAAGTGGACGTCATAAGGACTAATTTATGGCCAGTTGGAGCATTGCGTGCATCTTCTGTACACAATGCTACCTTATTGAGTCTAGACTTTCCCTGGGAGTTGTCTAAGGAGTATGCTTTTCCTCCTACAATGACAAGGTGCCCTGGGAAGGTTGTAACAAATCATTACCAACTGATTAATGTTGATGAACAAACTTACGGATACAAGGATACTAAGGAAGAGGAGGATGAACCCGCTACTGGTCCAGGAGACACTTCTGTCCCCTGCTCCATAGGAACTTCTACCACTGCCCCCGTCGGTTTCAGAAATTGACATTCTGACCTCTACATTCAATAATGAGCAGCTCCAATGGCTCCTTGCATTGGCTTTAGATCTCAAACTATGAATTGCTTTTCCAAATCGATGAAAGTGACGGTGGGAGGGGGTGCCTCTTGGGTTCAAGCAGCAACAAGGTATTGGAATGCCCTGCTCTTGGCAAAAACGCTACTTGGAAACGGATAACGAGAGAGAAAGTAAAAAGCGAATTTTAGAGATTATAACTTAGTAGCTTTTGTTTGATTATGGCTTCAGGACTTCTAGCCTTCTAGCACATTGAGCAGCATGGCCATGCATCATCATCAAGATCAATACTTTTTGAGTTTGGGGAGTACAGAGGATGTTACTGTTATGGGTCTTGTTAGGGCTAGTTGCGGCTTGTGGTTTGCTTGGTAGGTCAAAGGCTCTAATGCGACGAGGGGTGTGTTGTTTATTTTTAAGTTTTTATAAAGCGCATCAATCATCCCCAAAGGGATATCGCGGCGCTGTCCTAGCTCACTGTCGTTTGTAGAGGCAGTGATTGGCACAAAAGCGGGTGTCTTTAAGTCCTATATCACACTGCCGACAGAAATGGGAAAGAACCCTCTCCCAATGTCGTGAGGGCCGAGAGGAAATCTCATAAGGGAGTACACCCTCCCGTATTTAACATTGTACCACATAAAGTACTCCTTAGAAGCGAAGATGATACCCGCGTCATAACAAAGGTTTAGATGGGAAGTCCTGAGATGAAGAGACCCACTATGGAGTGGGGAAGGAAACAATTCCTTTTGTTTTAAATACCCTCACACACCCTAGTGGTGTCATGCTTCATCATCGGGTCACCCTAACGCCTAAAAGTCAGGGTGGGCTCGACCGTATTTTCAGGGAGCTCTTAGGAATAATAAGACCAGGGGGAAAAGAAATTAAAAGACCTCCAACAAATCCCAGTATCCCTTTAATATTGGATTCGTTAGGGTTATTAAAAATATGTAAACAGGGGTCAGAAAAGGAGTATTTATGGTCCTATGACCCTTCAGCCGACATGTTTCAGTCCTACTAGGGCCATGACGGTCCCGGACTTTCTTCAGGGCAACAATATAACCTCCCTGGACAGCGCAAGAGGAAAAACCCTACACTGCTGTTTCTCTAAGGGCAGATAGCTGCTCCTTAATTAATTTGAAGATAATTTATCTTCTTGATCCTGTTAACGCTCCATCTGTAAAGACAAACAAAGACAAACAGGGCCAACAACATATATTACTCAAAGAGTACATGAAATTACTTTCCAATAGTGATGTGCTGGCCAGGGCACCAGTGTCATTAACTTGGTGTCAACAAACCATCATCTCTTGTAACCACGCGGATCCGTGGTTATTACACACATATATAGTTTAATTTTTACCACACTCTCATAGGTGGCATAGTATGGTGTAGTGGCGATATTTGTCGCATCCTATTGATTTACACACTCTCGTGTTTGTGGTCTCAAAGTGTATACACCTGTGTCACTCTCACACTACAGCACTAGGCTGCTATCAATCATCGTGTTTTAGTCTTTCACACGCAACATTCAGATTTATACCCTTACCCAGACATGGGCGAGGGAACTCTTCTCCGGGTACCTCGCAGAGTAAGGGGTAGCCCTGTTGTCACACACTGCAAATTGGCAAGCAGTAACGCACCAGAAAGGAAAAGATAAAATCACCAAAGTTTGTGAGCCGAGGAAGATACTCAAACTGCATGTATAACAGCCAGCGCGCACATACCTGTAATGCCATTCAGTATTCGAATTACTCACGTCATCAAGGGTCCTCCCCCGCTCTCTCATAGACTAGAACATACATCAGTGTGCGCGTCATCCAACAGATGCCGTCGCGGCCCGTATAAATCAAATGGAATCAAATATATAGAAGTTAACACTTGTGTGTCCTTCTTTACTTTGGTTGATCATTCTTCCCACATTGCATTGATTCCCACATTGCATTGACTCCTAGATGTAACACAGCACGGTAGTTACTGATACTTTAACAGCAATAGCCCTTAATACTAGGACTAGCAATACTGGGTGTCTCAATAAAGGTTTCCAATTTGTTTTGATACTAGAATGCCCTGATTTGGATTGATGAATTAAACTTATTTCACCAATGTTGGGTTGCCAATAGGTTCAGTATTCTACAATCGAGTCCGTTTGTTTTCAGCTTTGGCCACCAGACACTAGCCCTTTAAATGGTGATGTGCTTATAGAATTGGCTTTCGTTCATTGAATTGTAGTAGATTTGAAATTCATTTAATTTACACAACTTGGCACTCTGTTTATAATTTATACGGGCCGCGACGGCATCTGTTGGATGACGCGCACACTGATGTATGTTCTAGTCTATCCAGTACAGCTCATTTATAACAAACTCGTTAATATACTACATTTCCCAGCATCCTTTCACAAATATGACGCTGCGCGACGGCGCCTGACCTGTAGACACACGCACGTGATCTCTCCAATTAGTTCAGTTGAATTAATTATGGCGCGCCCATTAGAAGTATTTAAACTCCGTATACATGGCGTCTCCACACCAAGACCCGTGGGACCCGCACCGATTAGGTGAGAGAGCGGGGGAGGACCCTTGATGACGTGAGTAATTCGAATACTGAATGGCATTACAGGTATGTGCGCGCTGGCTGTTATACATGCAGTTTGAGTATCTTCCTCGGCTCACAAACTTTGGTGATTTTATCTTTTCCTTTCTGGTGCGTTACTGCTTGCCAATTTGCAGTGTGTGACAACAGGGCTACCCCTTACTCTGCGAGGTACCCGGAGAAGAGTTCCCTCGCCCATGTCTGGGTAAGGGTATAAATCTGAATGTTGCGTGTGAAAGACTAAAACACGATGATTGATAGCAGCCTAGTGCTGTAGTGTGAGAGTGACACGGGTGTATACACTTTGAGACCACAAACACGAGAGTGTGTAAATCAATAGGATGCGACAAATATCGCCACTACACCATACTATGCCACCTATGAGAGTGTGGTAAAAATTAAACTATATATGTGTGTAATAACCACGGATCCGCGTGGTTACAAGAGATGATGGTTTGTTGACACCAAGTTAATGACACTGGTGCCCTGGCCAGCACATCACTATTGGAAAGTAATTTCATGTACTCTTTGAGTAATATATGTTGTTGGCCCTGTTTGTCTTTGTTTGTCTTTACAGATGGAGCGTTAACAGGATCAAGAAGATAAATTATCTTCAAATTAATTAAGGAGCAGCTATCTGCCCTTAGAGAAACAGCAGTGTAGGGTATTTCCTCTTGCGCTGTCCAGGGAGGTTATATTGTTGCCCTGAAGAAAGTCCGGGACCGTCATGGCCCTAGTAGGACTGAAACATGTCGGCTGAAGGGTCATAGGACCATAAATACTCCTTTTCTGACCCCTGTTTACATATTTTTAATAACCCTAACGAATCCAATATTAAAGGGATACTGGGATTTGTTGGAGGTCTTTTAATTTCTTTTCCCCCTGGTCTTATTATTCCTAAGAGCTCCCTGAAAATACGGTCGAGCCCACCCTGACTTTTAGGCGTTAGGGTGACCCGATGATGAAGCATGACACCACTAGGGTGTGTGAGGGTATTTAAAACAAAAGGAATTGTTTCCTTCCCCACTCCATAGTGGGTCTCTTCATCTCCGTCTTTAAGTCCTAAACAACCACGTTTTTAATTTCTTTCTTGAATCCCAAAAGTTCTTCGGTGAAACGCAAATCCAACGGTAGCTTGTTCCACTGAATAACCGCCAGATGATAAAATGTGCGGCCTCCTGCCCTGACTTTTGTATGTGCCTTGTTTTTGCCACCGCACGATTACTGGATTTCAGGTCGCGTGTTGGAGTGTAATATTCTATTCTGTCCTGAAGAATGACTGGGCCTGTTTTATACAGAGATTTATGTGTACGGCAAAGTAGATTAGCATTCGCTGTTTGGTCCATGGCCAACCTATTTAGAATTGCTAGACATGCGGATGCAGAACTATATCTGTCTTTCTTACAAATCAATCTGACCACTGTATTTTCTGTTACTTGAAGTCGAGAAAGAAGATAGTCTGCTATACCTAAATACAAAGCATTCCCATAGTCCAATCTGCTTGTTAAGAGAGCCTGGACTATGGTTTTTCTCCAATTGACTAGAATCCAGTTAAAGAGTCTCCTTAATAGTTTTAAAATAGCAAAAGATTTACCCCAGGTGGCCTTATCTTGTTGGTGCATTGTTCAGTGTTTTATTTCGGGGGCAAGGGGTCTTTAGGTTGGAAGAGTATGATGGGCAGATTGTGTTTGTAGTTCTGAGAATACTAATTGGTTCTAATAGGTTAAGGATGAGGATCTTGTGTATTAGGGATAGGAATGCCTGGGAGGGGGTCAAGTGTATTGTACAGAGATAGTCTAGGGCTCTAGAGTGGTTGTGCAGTTTTAATTTGATGTTTTTAAAGATTTTATTGAGTTTTTAGCAACATACAATAAAAGACATGAACAGAGTGAGGTAATTACCGGTGCTCAAGCATAAAATAATACAAGGCAGTAGTGGCGTATATAGTGAACTCACCAGAGAAGTAAGTAGGAAAAAGAAAATGGTTAGCATGCCTATGAGTTTCAACTAGGACTAAGATGGTACCACCTAACTGCAATGATAATAATGCATTTGAGGAAAATAAAGAGACAGCAATCCGTGTAAATTTCTATAAAAGCGTAGGTCATAAAAAATTTAAGACATCATATACGTATAGGCATCAAAAACACAAAAGAACGTGGGCAAGGGAGAACATGACATAAGGGGGAAGACAGTAAAAGAGGTACAGAGGTAAACAGAAGAAAAAGGCAATGAAGGAGTCAACAGGATAGAAAAGAGAGCTAGAAAAGGAAAAGGATCCATATGGCATTACAGGAGGTTCCAGTTCCAGATCACACCCTGTACAGGGGAGCAAAAAATCGAACCTGAAAGAAACTAAGGTCTCTACTATGAGTTGTGCATAAAGATGTCCAATGTTTTCCATATGAATTTTTCAAGTAATGGGATGACCCTCTGGTGTCGACTGGGCGGCATGTGTGCTTCTAAGGTATGTGACCCATGCCCACCAGGTGTGAAAGGACCTCCAGTCTAATAGGATGACCTGAAGGGCGATAGTGGTCAGTAGGTCAAGTAGGGCAAGGTCGAGGTTTGAAAGCTTAACTGGGTTTATAGATTCATGTGGACCCAGTATGATAGTCGGAAAGTCCGGAATGATAGGTGTGATAAAAATTTTGTATAAGTGGGAGCAACGTTCTTTCCAGTAAGAGGATAAAGAGCGTGCATGAGAAAAACATGTGTTCTATGTCTCTCCGTGCTGATTTACATGTGTCAGACTCTCTTAGCTTTAATTTAAATAGGCTAAGTGAAGCAAATGTAATACAAAGAATTTAGTTTATACTAGTGAAGGAACAAGTTTATCCTTGAATAAATGGGAACAAGTTTTGTCCCTGGATTCATCTGTTGGTGGAGATATGCCCTTACAGAAATGTAGGTGAACAATTTACTACGGAAAAAGGGGTTGGGTTAGTTAGATGTACTACAGAGTAGTTTGTAGATCTAAGATGCAACATGGCCTCATGCTTGGATATGCTTGAGAGCGGAGAAGAAGGTGGTGTGAACTAGTGGGCTTAGTTTGAAGATCTTCGCTTTGATCTTCAAGTCATAAAAATCCAGGGTGATAAGGGAATTCTTCTGTTGTAGCACAGCAAAGGATAGGGGTTTGGATTCTATATAAAGGTCTGCCACCAGGGAGATCCCTTTTCAAGCCCTGATCAGGCCAATTGCTGTGGAAACAGTTGGTTAAAGCATCTCATTGTTCCATAGTGAAATGGAGAATGATTTATTAATATTAGAAGATAGAACTTTGTCTACCCGTAGAAGGGCTTTAATGGCATTATTAAAAATGAGACTTGATTGATCATAGATGCGATGAGACATAACTAGGTTCACAATTAAGTGAAAAGGTTTGTTAATATTTTGTTCAATACTAAGCCAGACAGGGGTATTGGTGGGATCCGGTTCTAGCCAGCATGTACCCTGAGCTGCTAAAAACACAATTTGGTAGTTGGACCAGTCCTGTAGATTGCTGCTATCAGCTTCAGGAGCTGTCCTATGTTTTTTAAAACTTAGTCTGGGTTTCTTCTTACACCATAGAAACTCAGAAGCAATTTTATCCAATGACAGGAAAAAAGATGTAGATAGGTGGATGGAGAGCATGCTAGCCAAGAAATTAAATAGTGGAGTAACCATTATATTCAATGTTTCTAATCTGCCCCACCATGAAATGTATTTTGAATACCACGCCGTCAAGAAGTCTTTGCTTTTATCAAGAGTTTTGTTTGTTTAAAGATATGTAATCCGCAGGATTATTACAGAACCAAATACCCAAATATCTGATGGACTTAGATTGCCATTGGAAATTTGAGTTTCCAATACCAGAGGGTTGGCCGTGAACATTGAGGCGCAGAACATCAGTTTTATCCCTATTCCCTATCCCACATTCCGATTCTCGCTTCTGTCGGTTGGCTTTTTTAAGGTTAGGCTATCCAGAGCAGAGAGAGCTTTCATTGGTAGAGTGCTGAGGAATTTTTGGCATACTTCTTTGGGAGTGGAAAACGAAGGGGAGTATAAATCGGCGTAGAACTTCTGAAAAACCCTAAGGATATCAGACATTTTGGTTTTTATTCAACCATGGTGATCCTTAATGCTCGTGATTAAGAAGTAATTTTCTTTCAATTTTCGGTATTACCCGCCTTATTTAGATAAAATAGTTTTTTACCTTTCTGTGCGTGGACCCAGAGGTGGACACATTCACTGATTATCTTATTATATTCGTATTTAAGTTCTTTGAGTGTTCTTAAGGCTGATGGATCCTTAGAGTGCCTGAACACAAATTCCCGAGACTTCATGTCTGCCATCAGTTTGTCTAGAAAGGATTTGATGGCTTTATTCTTCCTAGCCATGTGACTTATCACTTGGCCTCTGAAGAAACATCTCAGAGTATCCCACAGCATGACGCGTGATGAGATAGTTGAGCTGTTGTCTTTGAGAAATAGTGTTAGCTCTTTTTGTAGTTCCTGCACATCTGCTTCATTCTGAAGGACCTTAGTGTTCACACTGCATGTACGATTTTTAGTATGCGAGGGAGGATCTGAAGAGTGATGGTAGTGGCAGGGTGGCTGAAAATTGTGACGGGCTTGATGGATGCCTTTAAGGTGTCTTGTAGGAGAGAAGGGTTAACTAGAATGTAGTAATTTATTGAAAAACTGTTATGAGGGGGAGGAAAAATGTGAAGTAATTCCCAGAGGGGTTGAGAATCCTCCACACATCAGTGAGACCATGAGATGTAGATAGCGATCGCATTGCTTTGTACGCTTTGGGGACTCTGTGTTTGAAGGCCTAATTTTGTTTAGGAGGATGTCCGTTGGCAAGTTGAAGTCACCCCCCAGAACAATTTGAGGGACCAGAACTGTGGATCATCAGCATTAGGAGCATATATGTTGACCCCATATAATTCTGTGTTGCTGCATTGTAGTCGGTGATCAGCCATCTACCATTGTCATCCTGTTCCAAGGCAATGATTGAAAGACCAGAATTTATTTAAATTAAGGTGATCACACCATGTTTTTTAGCAGTTGCCGCAGAGCAGGATAAGTAGTTCATCTACCCATTGCACATGGTCAACCCTTCCTTATAACCAATTTTAGCTTCTTGCAGAAACACCAAGTCGCCTCCAAGCCAGTGGTAGTATTTAGAAATATTTCTGCGGTTCACAGAGTGGGTGAGACTTTTGGTATTGAGAGAGATTACTGTAAATACAGACAGTGTCAGGCATAACCGTGAGCAACTGTGTGATGTATGATGCGGTAGAGAACTACTTGACAGGCGGAGCTCAGGGAATAACAACGTGTGCCACATGGAAGAAAGAAGAAATAGGGCTGAGGGAGCAATGCAGAAGGAAGAGAATACAAACCTTGAGTTAACAAAACCAAAAATCCCCTCTTCAGAAGGAGCCTCCATGAGGCGCAATGTAGTGAGCCGAGAAATGGGGCTCTCGTGCAAAGGGAGCAAGAGCCCTCCGCACAGAGAAGTAATGTAAAGAAATGTAAAAGCCAATGGAGAGGCAATACCTATAAATATTAAGAAGTCATGTATCCCCCAAATCACTTTTCAAGTGGTGCTGAACTTTAACAGGTGGTCCTGCAAAAAAGACAATATGTCAGAGCAAAACCAAACCCACAGAATCAAAGATGAATTCTAAAGACCACCTGGGAGTCCTGGGCTGGAAGGTGGTTTGTAGGGTAGGACCACAGCATAATCACATAGGTTCAAACTTTCTAAATACATAAAAATATCATGGTCCTATGAATGGCAATTATAGAAGTCTATTTGTATCCCGTAGATGATGTGACAGATGAGTTAATGTGGCTACAGATCCACGTCTTCTCCTTCGGGTACAGCTGTTAGACAACTGGGATGCTTAACCATGAGTAGAATAACTGCACTATTTGCCCATATGCAATACCACTAATAGAAAGCATAGTAGCCAATGGCGATACGTAGAGAGCATGTGCAACAAGAAGGCAATCCCCGCGCACCCATGAGGATCTGTGAAGAGAAAAGAACATGTGTTAACTCTCTGAACTCAGAATGACAGTTCCAATGATGTCAATTGAAACCAATAAACATTGCAATATTGATCATGATATCTTCAGGAAAGTAGGAGAGGTGGGAATTACTTTATATTCCAACCAAGGAATCCAGAGGAGTCGATGATGTGACGTTAACAGATAAATCCTACACTGCACACTGTGGCAGAGAGCAATCAACTCGGTCTATCGTTACTATCATCCATGCTTGCTTTGAAGGTATTGTCTAAGAAAGTCTCAAGTTCCACTGGCTCTGAGAAGACATGAATCTGACCTTTGTTGATAATTTCTTTTTTTATTTTTTTATTAAAATAATCCACAGAAATAAATCATAAATATATATAACTGTTACATGGCTCACAATACAGAATAAAAGAAAAAGGACAAAGGAAAAAGGAAAATATGTATAACCATTTCATCCAGAGCCCTGACATATAATTCTATGTTTTACATACATATTACTAATACATATTACTATTTCAGAGCTCTCCGGGGTCCCTCATATAATCAATCAATGCTCCCCAAACCAAGAGACCAATTTTCCGTTTTCTTGGCCCTTTAACGGAGTACAAGCTAAATTCCATGTTAAAGACACTCAGGAACTTCGCCCGCCAAAATTCGAAGGATGGAGCCTGCGGTTGTAACCAGGCAGAGGTTTTATTCGGGCTCTTCAGGTCTTATACCGAGCTCCTTCGGCTACTATATGCACGATGGGAGGCGCTTCTGATAGGATTCAGATTACTAGAGGGACACGGCAAGGTTGCCCTTGCTCCCCGCTTCTATTTGCTTTGTATATCAATCCTTTTATAAAGATGTTAGAGCAGAATGATCGTATAGCACCTTTTATTGTTAGACAGGATAAGTTCAGTGTGCTGGCCTATGCGGATGACATTGCAATCATTACAACTAATCCTGCTATGGCTTTACCTGAAATCGAATATCTAGCTCAGGAGTTTGGCTCTGTTTCAGGCTATAAACTCAATGCAGCTAAAACACAAGTCCTGTGCACAAGTAAAGTTATGTTTAATGATCCTAGGGTTGTGAGGGAAGCCGTATATTTGGGTATCAAGATCCGGCCCTGTCTTAAAGAATTAGTCGAGACAAATTGGGGAGATATTATTGGCAAGATAAAAGGTTCGCTAGAAAGATGGGAGGCCCTACATCTTTCTTTGTTTGGTAGATCCAATGTTTTAAAAATGAATATCTTGCCCCGGGTTATGTACTTCTTCAGATCAGTACCTTTAGAGGTACCTAAACGACAACTCCAATATTTACAATCTCTATGCTCCCGATACCTGTGGGCCCCTGGGAAACCACGTAGAGCTGCCCGTTACATGACATTACCACGGGAGAGAGGGGATGGGCGATCCCGGATTTTACGCTTTACTATTACGCCTGTATGTTGTCAAATATGCGTATTTTATTAACGGGAGAGGAAGTGGGTAATACAGCTGAGGCTCCCTCAATTTATCGGATGATACTTGGCCCAGAAGTTAATCATTGTCTGTTTAAGAGAACTGGCGGCAGTTATTATAAAAGAACTCGTTTTAAAGTGTTGGAAACCGCCTTTAAAGTCTGGAAAACAATTCGTATGAAATTTCAGATACCAGGGCTAACAATTTATACACCTATGAATGCGGCAGGATTACTCCCGTCGATATTTTGGGATCACGTGGCAACACAGTGGGGCCTAAAAGAGATTACTATACTGGGGGATTTATATCAGGACGGGGGATTAGTCTGGCCTTTTCATCTTTGGTCGATAAATTTCATCTGTCAAAAAATAACTTTTTAAATATTTGCAATTACGAGATTTTTAAGTAAGAACGTTAATAACATGGTACCTTATCAGATAGTCGAAGCTATCAGGTGTCAGGGGAAAATTGGCTCTTTATACAAAATACTGCTAAATGTGAACCCAGATGATCTGGATAAACATAATGCTAAATGGGCCGATTTGTTAGGAGATAGCTCAGTTTCGGTTGAGAAATCAATTGATATGGCAGGGGAAATATTCCTTGTCGCCAACCTAAAAGCACAACATTACAAAACACTCTTCAATCTTTACCATACTCCTGCAAAAATGTTAAAATGGGGGGGTGAGCATAATGGAAAATGTTTCCGTTGTGGTGGGAATAATGCAGATATACTCCATATTTTTTATTCATGCTCAAATCTGTCCTCTGTAATAAAAGACATGGAGAGATATCTGACTGAAATAACGGGGACACCTATAAGACTTTCAGCTTCTATGATGCTGTTAGGCATTGGTGAGGAGGCCACCCGGGGTAGATCTATGTTTAAATTCTGTTGATAATTTCAATATGGATGGACCAATGAATGAGTCTTGAATTCCTCTGTCCAATAGGGATTTTCTGAGCACCAGTAATCCCTTTCTTCTGATGATAGTATCCCTGGCAAAGTCTTGGGATATGGAGATTCTGGAGCTTTGCCACAAGAGTGATTTGACTTTCCTCATGTGTGCTAGAATTATTTTGGTATGTTGGTGATGGATAAGTTTGAAGATCAATGCACGTGGGGACGTGGCATTTTTGGGCTTGAAAGTGGGTATCCAGTGTGCACGTTCCAGTTCAAAGTCTTTGTTGAACGTTATTCCCAGTGTCGATGGGATCAAAGATCCAAGAAAGGCGATCACTGAGGGTGCTTTATCCTCAGAGTTCTCAGGTAGGTCAAAGATTCTGAGATTACTGCATCGGATTCGATCTTCCATCACCGTGATTTCATTCTTGAGTGATGTTATTGCAGCATCAGTTTTACTTAAATCTTTAGAGTGGGCGGGGATGTGGTCCTCACTCAAGCTAATCCTTCCTTCGGCATGAGACATTCTTAAGTTAAGCTCTTTGAGGTCCTTCCTTATCCCTGAATGCTCCACCTGTAGCATGTCCACATTTTTTTTTTGTGGTCTGCGCTATGTCGTGCACACTATTCAGTTTCTTGAGTATAGCTTTGAGAGTGGTGGAACTGCCTTGCTTTTCCTTTATTTGGGAGTGAGGAATTGGGGATTCTTGTTTCGATCTTTTAGAGAATCCCTGGCACCAGTGGAGAGAAGCATTCCTAGGAGAAGCATGCTGGTTATACCACAGTCGTCCCTAGCCCAAATGATTCATAGTGTGGCTTATAAACAATTACAGATCTCAAGACACACTGTAAATTTAGTGATAAATCAGAGGCAGAGTCGAGGATTCTCGTCCAACAGGCCTCGAAAGAGAGACTTTGGCCTGGACCCACCGGGTCTACATTGTGATGCACCTGGTAAACCTAGCCAGCCACGTAAGCAGCCTCTGTGAATATTGTTTCTTAGAAAGTAATGCCTCTCTGGGGTAATGTGTGCTGTGAGGAGAATGAGTCGGTTCTGCACAGATGCTCTTGTTCTCTGGGTGCTGGCATGGATACTGATTCACTAAATGTTGTAAGTCAAAATATTGTTTACAGAAATATTGTCTGACATAAATATCATGTCCTAAATATAATATAGAAAAATATTGCCCCATTAGGTATACATTTTTTATTACTGACTCAAAATGTAGAGCTATCTCGTAGATGGATATGTAGGACACAATATTCAGATGATATTCTGACAGCCATATTCTCGTACCACGTCTCGCTAAAATGCCAGGAGTGGATGAAATTGTATCATGCACCCTTGTTTCACGATAAAATCACAAAGTTCACCCTTTTGTCCCATCCTTAGCCCCGCAAAAGCTTTTGCTCTGCTTTTGATGGTTTAGGGTGAACTCAATCAATTGGGGGAAACCCCAGGATATTAACATCCTTTTTTGTCTTGCTGTTTCTGCCATAAACCCTGAGACCATTGGTAGCAAGGTCAGTTCCAGGAGTGCCAATGGGCGGACCAGGGGAAGCAGCTGCTGCCCCTGTCTACCCCAAACTACACTGTTAGCATCACAGTATTTGAGCTGTAGAGTACTGTTATAGTTGCTTGTTG
>CAWUFW010009472.1:600000-782003 GCA_963921515.1 Calotriton arnoldi | reverse complement strand
TGGTGCAGTGCTTTGAAAACTTGTGTTTTTGCATTGGTTCTATTCTTTTTATTCTAAACATGTTCTAATGTTCATTAACAACTGGAGTGTTTGCAAACATTGTGTAACATTTAGCCATGGTCCCTGGTTTCAATACACTGTTGTGTTTGCATCTACTCTGCCTGCTTTGTAAACCAACACACAGATTGGCCTTTTCATTTGTCAATTACTAGGTCTGTTGTACCACAACTCTACAGTATTCTGTAACATGCAATGAGCTTTGTGTGCCCTCTGTCATTTACCTATCTGGTTACATGCAGTAAATATATGTACAAGCTATCTATGCAGATATTATTACATTTGGTTTGTGAATACACAAACAAATTAATTGGACAGTTATGCTTCAGTGCTCACCGTGAGAGTTTGTGTTGCACTGTATCTTAACTCTCCTCACAATGCATGTCTTTGGTTAAGCCTTGGACTGCTCACCAAGCGTCTCCTAACAAAAATCAAAGGACACTTGAGTGCCCCCCCACTTGCCGTTGTCAGACTGGGTACTTTTTGAGCGCTGATCACTTGTGACCTTGTGCTTTCTCTTATTTAGAGAGCCCTGCTGCCTGGTAGTTAACTACTCAGAGGGAACCCAGCAAGGCACCCATTTTAACATGGGATGAAGGTTACTGCAAAAAGCGCTGCACAATTTCCTAATTATTTAGTGTGTGTATGCTGTGCTAGGTGGTGGGACCCATACCGTCCCAGATATAATCTGAGGAAGTGAGGAGGATCGTAATGATCTAGGTCTCTCCCCGCTTCCCGGATCCGGCCCAGTGCAGGGTAGAGTCACACTCGTCACTTGGGCGCAGTTATTTGGCACAAATGTCTATGGCGTGTCCGACACTTGCCGGTGGATTTGGATGGGGCCAATCGTAAGATAGTTTCCCGATTGGCTGCTGCATCAACTTAGGTACTTTACCTCTTGGTGCCACTGCATTGTTATTAATAGGCTAGAACATCACAGTCTCACCATATTTTTAGTGTGAGAGTTACTATTTTCACTAGGTCCTGAGGAATTGCCGGGTAGATCCACCTGACCCAAACAGGCAAGAAACATGTCGACCACACGAGATTGGAGCACTAACACCCTGCAGCAGCATTGCAGTGAGTCGCCAGCTCCATTTTTAATCAGGGGAAGGCAGGATCATTAAAGTCTAATTTACCTGACTCTTCCATTTCCCTCTGTTTTAATTCACACACTTGCATTCCTACACCTCCAAGGGCCCTTACACCCACTGCACCATACGGCAAGGAATAAAAGATCTCCGCCAAAGAGCCCTGCATAGAGTGCCGCCGGGTGTTGCAGCGCCCGACTCAACGAGGAGCATGCCCGATGATGAAGCATGACACTCCAGCAGGCTGGGTGTGTGAGGAGCCCCCTTATCCCGAAAGGAAGGACTTCTCAGTCCCCCCCTTTCCCATTAACACTACCAATTTAGCCAGTCAGGGACCTTGCCAGTCCCCTGTCCTGCCTCACTTATCGCTTCCCACAGCAGGAACTGCATACCTTTTTCTTTTTCAAGTTTAACTAGGGCATGTATGCTGGACCTCTCTAAAGCCCACAGATCCCCCTCACGACCGGGCCTCCTTGCTTCCAGTCATCAGGTTCCCTGGATGTTTGCTTCTGGGCAAAATGTGGCAATTCAGCACCATAAGAAATGGGGGCATCCAGGGGTCATGCGTCGTCGTGTTCTCCGCCCGCGAAGCACGCCAGAGTCAGGTGCGGATTACGTGATTCTTTATTCTATATATGTTTCCTGCTGCTGCCCACATGCATGTCCGTCTCGTTCTCTCTCTCCTCTCGTCCCAAGTGCCTCCCTCACGACCCTCCTTGACCGGATGTGGTGTCCAGTTCCCTTTCCCCTCCTCATAGTCCGGTGCAAGGTCCTGAGTGCCCCTTCACTCCAGGCCACTACATCTCCCCTCTTTGTCACAAAGAAATGACGAGAGAGAGGAGAAAAAAGAGAGAAATATAGAGGCAGAGAAAAAGAAAGAAAAGAGATATCAGAAAGCGAGAAATGGAGAGAGATATGTGTGCATCCCCATCACTATATTCTTCAATGAGTCTCTTTCGGCCGGCTCTTGCTCGCACTCTTCTTGGACAAGCCTCTTCCTGTGACTTGGCCGTCTCCTTCATGTCATGGTCTTCAGTCCTTTGAAGTGAGAACTGTTCTGTGTTATTCAGTGAAGGTGTTCCCGACTCCGCCGTAATCATTGGCCCCTTGATGTTTATGACTGGTAGTGGGTCATTTGAGAACAGGCTGTCGGACTTTCTTTGTTGCTCGCGTGATGCACTACCATCGGAGTCCCCTTGCTTGAGGTGCGACGGGGTGGCATGTCAGCGCTTTGCGTCTGCATATGCTTTCCATCTTCTCTTGGGCCTCTCTGTCTTTGGCGGCAATGCTTCTGTGCCTCAGGTGGCATCGTTGCTTCTACCATGTGGTAGCCCTCGCCCTGCTTGTCCTTCCCAGCAACTAACTCAAAGCGGGACTTATCTTCCTGTGGAGCACGATGGGGGTGTTTCTATATAGTCTCGTAGCACTTCTGACAAAGTGCTTGGCCCATGGAGATCTGCGCCAGCTTTGCATCGTTGGACCTGTACCTTCTTTATGTTCCCCATGAGCCTTTCCACCATGTACAGTGTGCTTGTGGCCACAAAGGTGTTATCTTCCTGTGATTGAATGCCTAGGTAGGTCATGCAATTTTTTCCAGAATTTATCCCCGAGGAACGGAGGACCGTTGTCTGTCTTTAGAGTTTCTGGGGGAGCCCCTGGCCTGCAAATATGTCGTCCAGTACTGGTAGCGTCGCTGTTGCTGATGTGGATGAAGACGTGAGCGCACTATGGGGAATCGGGAAGTATGCCGCACAATAATCACGAGCAGATAGTTGCCCGTGTCCAGTGGCCCAAAGAAATCGGCTGCCAACGTTGTCTGGCACCGCCCTTGGAAGTTCCCGACATTTGTAGCGGTTCGGGCTTGGTTGGCGGTCCTGTTGTTTGACAGATGTGGCATGTCATGACGGTGTCTCTCTCCACCATTCTATCTAGGCCAGGAACCATACTTTTCTCCCTTAACAATTTTTTTGTTACCACCATGCCTCGGTGCGACTCATGTGCCAGATTAACAGTCTGTGTCGCCTTAGGGAACTTGGTATGACTATCCTTGTTCCTCGCATCATTATTCCTGTTTCTCCGACAGTTCTTCATGTATCTTTTTAGCGCTAGCATTTCCTCCGTGTTTGCTCCCTTCTCCCCAGGTGCAGTTGGCTAAGTTGATGTGTCTCCATCTCTGCAGCCCTGTTGTTCGACTATACGCCCGTCTTGCATGGTGGCATCTTTCGCTGTCTCCTGCTCTCGGCTCCGCTTCAGCGTTATTGGCGCAGGAGTGTTTTTGTTTTAGCACAAAAGCTGAGATATTCTTTTGCCATTGATGTGGTCTCTTGTACTCTGCGGTGAGAGGGGTGTCTTGACATGTAGTCAGCCGGGTTGTGTTCTTTCCCTGGTTTGTGGACGATCTCTTGAAGTCGCAGTCCATCAACCTTAAGCCCCAGCGCCCGATGCGAGGCGGCATTTTTGCCAGAGCGGATTGCCGTATATTGTCACCAGAGCCTGGGTGGTCTGTTATGATGGTGAGCGTGCTTCCGTAGATGAACATGTGATAGTGTTCTACATGCCCATACCACTGCTAGGCTTTTCTTTTTCAGGTTGGGAGTATGCCTTCTCGATGTCAGACAAACTTTTGCTTGCATAAGCAATAAGCCTCTACTTGGTGAATCTCTCCCTGGCAGGTGCTGTGCTATGATATTGCTCCTAGTCCGACTGGGCTGGAGTCCACTGTCAGTTCAGTGCACGGCAGGGGGTCGGGGGCCAGGCAAGATGATCTCTACTGTCATTACGGCCTGTCTGATCACCTCAAACGCAGACAGTTGGGCATTCCCTGAGACCAGAGGAACTTCTGACCTTGCTTGATAGCCACTCGGAGCGGTGTGCTCACTGTGTGCAAGAGTCCTTTATGTAACTTGAGCACAGTAGCTGGCAAGTCCCAGAAATGACCACACTGCTTGCGACATCTGTGGGAGGGACTTGCGCGTCCTGAGTGTCTCTACTTTTGCTGGGATCCGGCCTCATTCCTTTCTTGGAGAAGATGTGTCCCAAGAATACCAACTCACACTCCTCCCCAGCTCGCACTTGTCTGCGTTCAATGTTGGTCCCGCTTGGTGTTCTAGCTGTAGGCATACTAGAAGCAGGGCCCTGTCATAGATTCCTCATCTGATCGTCCAAACACTAGAATGTCATCGCTATAGCTTGGAGCTGTTTCTTCACCGGCCTTATCACCCGCCTTATGGTCTCCTGAAACATTTCACGCAGCCGATTGAAATGCCAAAGCTCAGTCTCTTGTGTCGAAAAGCAGCCCCATGTGCGTTGGAGAACGTGGTAATGTGCTCCTGACTGTTGGTCCAGTTCCAGCTGATGGCACCCTTTGCTTCGGTCCAATCCTCGAGAGTCGGGCAGGCCCCAGTAAGACAGCTGATCATGTCATTTAAGTGGGGCCCGGGTGGTGCTCTCTCTCAGTTGCTGTGATTTGGTACCCCCATGTCCACACACATGCGGATCTTTGCAGGTGTTCTTTTTTGGAACCGCCACTATTGGGAGACACTCCATGGCATCGGCCCATCCGCGAGGCTCACTGATGTCCTGGGCCAGTAGACTTTGGACTTCCTCTTCAACCTTTGGTCGTAGGTGTATGGGCACACCCACCCGCCGATGGTGTTGGGCTACCGGGCTTGGTCGCCTCGTTGATGTGCAGAGTTATTTGTTTTCCTTTCAGTTTGCCGAGGCCTTGCAGTATGGCCGGATGTTCCTGTAGATAAGTCTCAGTTTTTCCGACGTGGTATGTCATCGCCCAGAAGACCCATCACCTGCGCCGTGACATTGCTTAGCAGGCATGGTGCTGGGATGTCACTCCTTTAGCACATGTATCTCTTCTTGGCAGGACCTCTCCTTGTATGCACGTTAAGGTCTCACGTGAATTTCCCCATGTTTTCTACCCGGCGTTTTGGAGCCCCACGTGAGCACATCCAGCAGTGGGCGGTGATAGCGGCAGCCCCACTTCTCATTTTCTCGTACTCCGACATGCACATGATGTTGCATGTGCCCCACTGTCACGCCAGCCGTGCATGGTGTCTCCGACTTCAATGTCCGCGGTTGCGGTTTTCTTTATTTGATGCTTCTCCACTAGATGAATGTGTGCTCTGGTCTTCTGTCTTCGCTCAGAGTTGCATCTGACGTTGGAAGTGCAGTCGCGCAGCTACCTACGCGGGTGCTGCTGGTTCTTCCGACTCATCGGAGGAGCTGTCGCGTTGCTGCGATCCGCCGTTTCCATGTGTCGGAGCATACCTGGCTGGTGGTCGTCCTAGTGAGTCTCGCTCGCTCGACTTACGCTGGCTTCTAAACTGCCTGCCCATGCAGGCGCTTGCAAAGGGATTGTCTCTGTTGCATTTCCTGCACTTCTGGCCCATATGCTGGGCCACGCCCCAACGTGCGGAAATTCAGCGGCCGCATCGATAGTGCGTTTGTTCTCGTTCCTCTTTGTTGGCGACGGGTATTCTTTCTTCTTGCTATGTCCAGTAACACGATTCAGCTTGCTCCACTCTTTTTCTTTCCCCAGCTCCATCTCTGTTTTGGCATGCGCCGTTCCTCTTGCTTCCACGTGCGGAGCCATGGTCAATAGCTTCTCTCGCGTGGCTGGTTCCTTCCAGAACCCGTGCACGGGAGCTCTACAGACTGACAGCCTTCAATGATCGCTTAGTCTTATCGCTTGTTCATTGTCAAAGCTTGTCAAACCTCGGCTGTGTATGTGACCAATTTTCGCAGCTTTGTGGCGAAGTCGTCAAGGGACTCCTTCTGCTACCGCTGACATGCAGTGCTGAAGAGTGTACCTCTCAAAGTCAATAATTCGTTGATGGATCGGAGCTCGCTGTGAGAGCATTGTATCACTCCCCTTGTATGTCGCTGTTTGATCGCTGGGAATGTTATGAGCAGGTCCTCCACTTCATCCCCTACGAGATTCAGAAACAGGTCCAGCTGTTTGCTGTCGGGCGATGAAACCGTGGCGCGCATGTGGCGCTCGGATTGCCGAATCCATCTTTCCCACCTGATGCCGGCCTGTGGTTCTGATAGGCTGAATGGCAGTGGTCTGGCGAAAATATTGCTTGTGGACTGTTTTTGTCACCTGCAAGTGGTTCAACCATTTTTTGGCGTGCAGCTCTGGTGCAGGCCTTGTTTGTACTGCATCACTCGTTGTAATTATCTATTTATTTCTTTGTTTTATTTAGTTCTTCTCTTTTTCTTTCTTCTTTTTATTTTCCCGCAGTGTTACCAAGATGATAACATTACTTCCTTCGCTATTCCTTTTCTGGGTGTAGGTCACACTGCATCCTTTGCCTTTGATCTGTTGGCTTTGCTCCTTAATTTCACCCTTTTCTGTTGCTTCTTGGTGCTCAGCCTGACTCTTAAAGTGGCCTCCCGGCCTCCTTGCCAAGCTGACGGGCTGATCCTGCCTGACCTCTAGAATGGCCACCCGCAGCCTCGCTGCGGAATCGTTAGTTCATGTGAGCTTGCCTGACCTCCTTCAAAATGGCCGCCGGGCCTTTCTTGTTGTTATTCGTTGCCCACGCCTCGACTTTAAAATGGCCGCTTGATTCACGCGAGGTTTGCTTTCAAATCTCACGTGGGCTGCAAGGCCTTTCTTTGTGCTGGCTGGCTGTGGGTGCACAGTCGGGTGCACCCACGTGCGTGTGCGCGCGATGCTCAAAACGCACAGAGCGGGTGCACGCGAAGGCTGTAGAGCAGTCGGGGGCCTCTTACCGCGTCTTCACTCGTGCGGCCGGGGTGGGCTCGCGCTGTTGCTCCTTCCCTGCCGGCGCTCAGACCAGGGTGGAGCCCCTGGCTCCGTCTTGTCCCAAGCGACCGGGTGGGCTCCGGATACCGCAGCGATTCTTCCCCTGTTCGCCGAGCAGCGGCAGTGGCTGGACCAGGGGTGGGCCCCTGGCTCCGATTGCCCGGTCACTGAGGTCTGCGGTGCACGCGTCTGGTGTCGCTTGGAAATCCCACCTTCCTCGCCGCCAGCTGTCGGGTACTCCGCCCAAGAGAAACACGCCAGAGTCAGGTAGGGTTCGTGATTCTTTATTCTATATATGTTTCACTGCTGCTGCCCACATGTGGCATGTCCGGCCTCGCGTTCCCTCTCTCGTCCCAAGTGCTCCTCCCCACTCTCCTTTGACCGGATGTGTGGTGTCCAGTTCCTTTCACTCCTCATAGTCCGGTGCAGAGCAGGTCCCAGCGCCCTTCACCCAGGCCACCCTACAATAAGGCTACAGATAATGGAGGCACAATCTCCCGGTGCCTGCTGGCATTTCCAGCATATGAAACCACCTTTTGCCTACCTTGCCAATCTTCCTTTTTGTCACGGTCCCAGCCCTTTCTTTCTGTTTGGCTGGTGTGGTTAACTCAGGTTACCTAGGTGCATATTTATGGAGGGCCTGATGCGTCATGCTTGCAGCACGCAACATGGCAAGCATGCAAGATACAAAGCTCCAAGTCATATTTATGCAAGCCACACAAAGCCACTTTGCAATGTGGTTTTGAATGGCTTCACAAATATGGAATAATGCAATGCAGCGCAAATTGCTGTGTTGCCTTACCCTTCTGAAATGCTCCGGCAGAAAACCAACCAATATGTGAGTCCTCATCTGGACAGCGATATATCAAGGCCTCTTTGTCTCAAAGGCTCCATAACCAGACTTCTACAAAAAACAGGGCCAGTCATCCCCATCATAAAAAACTGACAATGAACGCCGCTGATCCAAATAATTTCAGGCCAGTATCCAATATTCCCTTATTAGCGAAAAGAACTCAGAAAAATGTGTGCATCAACAACTGAGCCAACACATCTCTAAATTTTATATGGTGAGCCGGCTGCCAATCGGGGTTTCAGACCAGACAATAGTACAGAAACTGCTAATACTTCATATACTGGCACATGCATCAAGCCAGGATTTTTGCGAGTCACTTAACGGCCGTAATATTAAGGATTCGCAATAAAGGATGCAAGAAAATCCTATGCATGTAGGAACTCGCCATAATAATAGCGATTCCTTCTGACATTCTCTTGGCTTGCGACTCTCGCAAACCGCGTAGTCGCAAATAAGGAATCGCTTCCCATTCATTCCCTATGGGCCTACAGGCCCATGGGAATGAATGAGGAGAGTATGAATGGCCCTGCTTGCGAGCGCCAATAGGTACTATGGCAGATTACGCGATGCACCTTCAAAGTGCAGGAGATGTCAGAAAGGACACCTTGTTGCACCCCTGAGGTTGATCCCGTGCACATATGCAGGCACACACATGTCCCAAGGACATGTGTGTGTGTAACCTCAACTTTGAAAAAATGCACTTTAGTGCATTGCTCAAAGTTTGTACAATTTACTCTCTACTGAAGTTCAACTTCGTGGTAAGTTGCGCCCAGCGTAATATCGTCTAATTTTTTGCTTTGTTGCATTGCATTTAAGGAACCTCAATTTGCGACTCCTTAAGTGCAGTCGCACTTAAGTAATCGCAATTTAGAGATTATAAGTGCGATTTTCGCATTTGGAGATGATGCATCCCAAATGCAAAATACTGTCATGCAAGGGGCAGATTCTAGAGAAGTCTGCCCGCTTGCTGGCCGGTTTTCTCTTTGATGCATGTGCCTGATAGTGATGATGAGGCCTTGCAAAGAGAACAGAATGCAAAGATTTTTAGTAAATCAAAATCTATCATCGCCGTCCTAATACGATTGGAGTACCGCAAGGCTCAACTATTTCCCCTCAAATCTCTTTTAACTCTACATGGAACCACTGGCTCTAGAAAATTCTAATCAAGCATCTCTCTCTCACTTAAAGGCTCTGAACTGGAAGCTATCATGTGAGGCCAAGAATACAACTCCAAGGCTGGCTTGTATCTCACACAAGGTGCTACACTCCAAAACACCTTCGATGTCTAGCTCAGGAAAATTGTGATATCCAGAGTGAGGCAGGGTACTCTCCTAGGGCACTGGCGTAGCAAGGGGGCGGAGGGGCGGCACGAGCCTCGGGCGAGCTGCAAAATCATCGCCAGCACCTCTCTTGCGCAGCGGCAAGGCAGGAAGGGCAGGGACCGCCCGCGGGCGGCAGAGTGCCTGGCTACGCCACTGTCTCAGGCGCCAAAGATATTGTGCTGAAGACCACCGTTCTTCCCAGAAGAAAGAAAACATACAACAGAGCTTTCTCAGGTGCCGCACCAAGAATCTGGAATTCACTACCACCAAACATTTAGAAGAATACCGAGTCACTTGTCAAGATTCAATAAGGAAGCTAAGATCTTCTCTTACTGGGTAAAATTCCTTCGATAACTCCCCACCAGAGCAATCAATACCTAAACATTTGTTTCATGATCAACCATTCCCTATGGATATAGAATCCCCTAATCCACTCAAAGACTTCCATAAATGAAGCTCATTGGGATCTCTACAACCTCCTTCATGAGTCCACTACCACGCTAACTTACTGGAGCCGGACGCTCAGCCAAACTGTGCATTCCTGAGTCCTTTGTTTTTGGTGTTCAGTCGATTGTAAAAAATTGTAATACGACGTATTCTTTCAGTTTCAGATATTCCCTGTAGCGCACTGACATCTTTTCCTGTCCACTGATTATATTGTGCTACATTTGTGAGTTTGTTATGATGCTTGCTACTCTCGCAGTTGGGACCACTATATCACTGTTAAGTGCTCTGACACCCTAACTTGGGCTGTTGTCCGCGCTATATAAAACACTAAATAAATAAATATAACTAAGGGGAGAGCGTACCATGGGTGTTGCATGGGTGTGTCCCACACAGCTTCCATGGTTTTGACGCATTCCCAGATTTACAAGGACTTGTAAACCTGGGAATGCGTAGAAATGCTTACGCTTTTCCAGGGGAGGTGCAACGAGGAGAAACATCTTTATTTATCTCGTATGTTTCCTCTTTCTGTAATGATGCTGCGTTCTGCAGCACACATAGGTAGAGAACACTTTGATCTCATGGATTGTTTTTATTCGGGAAGGTGCCCCTTCCTGCAACAAAACAATCCTGCTCACGTAACACTATGCACCCCGCTAGACTGTCGAAGCTGGGCACTCAGCGCTGGGAGAAACTGCAGGAATGCACCGTATTGGATAAATCCAGTCGTTTCCCGGTCCACTTCCTATGCTGCACAGCAGCACAGCAGGTAACATGCTGCACTGCCCTGCGCCACTACTGCATAACAAGCAGGCTATTTGGCCTTCAACTGCTATAAATATCACTTGTATAGTTAGGGTATAGTAGTGCATTACAGTAGTGCATCTCACAATTTTTCATAAATTTCACAATGAAAGATGTGCATGAATATTTTCCTCACACTGGTCAGTCACGTGGGCATGGGAATTTTTGACAATGGACAGGAGACCCCTGCCTCTCCTGCCACTTTGTCGCTGACCCTCGGCGGTCCTAATCGTTAGGAGGGGCCCATGCCAAGTCACTAGGCATGTTTTGCATGAGACCATCAGCCACACACACCTTAGGTGTTTGAGCATCACATAGTGATTCAAATGCAGCAAATATAAACGTTTCTTTGCAAGGAAAAGTGTGAAGAACTAGTAGAGGTTGGTTACCATTGACATAAATGACATGGACATGTGGAGCTTGAGTGATAGGGCAATGCTCACCCGTACTCGAAAAAATATATCCTAAATGATGTAAAAATGGAAGATACATAAATACGCAATAACTAAACTTTACAATACGACAGTGACACATTAATATTTAATCATGGACTTAGCCCTCACTGGTTTTAGAGAAATGATTAAATACTGTCCCTCTGGCAATAGCAATCCCAGGCAAAACTAACGTTACTAGCTGACTGCATAACAATTTTAGTAACACAGCCAATAACAAATGGGCCTATCGTTTGTGGAAAATATGAGGAGAGCAAGAGAGTAAACCATAGATGCAACTTGGAGTCAAGGCCAACAGGAAAAGACTAGTGCTGAGTGGTTAACCTTCCCATAGCCATCAGTCCGACAACCCTGTTGGTAGTCCCAACAAAGTGGCCTCCTTTTCAATGGCATGACTTTTAACCTAAGCGTAGCCTGTGTTATCCAGCACTGCACATATTACAACCGCAGATCACACTCCATGAACATGCATCTCTGTGCAGGCCTTCCCATTTATTTCAAAATGCAGTGCAATTTTTTTTTAAATGAAAGAGCGTCCAAAACTCTGGCATTTGTGGCTAATCCGTATAGAGACTACCGGTTGTATAATCTCTTGACAAAAGGGATCTTTCGCTAATATCTCGCTGCAGCTAACTCGCTTTGTTTTTGAAGTTTTAATCAGGCCTGAATGGGGGGAGTTATTTGGGGGAGAACTGTGTGGTCTGAATTTTAATCCCTGAACCCACCAGTTTTTTCCCTTTATTGCATGTGTGGTGCGGCCTTTGAATTGCAGAATGTTTTAAACATACATAATGAGCTCAATGTCAAACCGCCGGGTCTTTTGTCTTTAACAATAAGCACTTAGCTGAACTAAATGAATAGAAATTGCTTTAGCGAAATTACAAGGGTTCTGGAGCTCTTTCAGGGCACTGATACTGACGTTCATTAATGTCGACGCTGCCCCCAGTTTTGCTAATTCATTCGCATTAAAATTAAAGAAGTTTCAGCAATGCGACTGGGGGAAAGCAAATACAGATCTCTCAGAGCAACCTTGGAAAAGCAAAAAGCGCACAGATGGCTGCAGGCGTTTATTTAAATTTAGGATTTCGAGATGCCGGTAGAGACACAAAACACTGGGCATCGGGCGCTGCTATTTTTTCAGTTTGTCGTTTTTTTGCTCAGGCTACAGCTACATGCTGGATGCGTGTTTGCATTTTTGCCTTCTAAGTACGCATGTTGGTATCCGCTAGTGTATTTTTTGTGAATAGTAAAGTAAAGGGAGATAGCTGTGCGTCGGAAGTTTTCTTAGAATGGAGAAGGCGGTCAGGACAAACTCCGAATCGAGGGAGAGGAAAAGGGGGAGGGGGCTCTGTGTTCCTGCTCGGGAATTAGGCCCAGGCATGAAGCACACCAAGTGGCAATGTGCCCCTTAAGCATGCCCTTCAAACTAAAGCCGCGGTAGCTGCAGAGATGTGAATGCCTTTCCCCTAAATCTCACTGTAATCCAATAAGCTTTTGTGTTTAGCAGCTTGTTTGGAAACTTTGTGTAGCACCCCAGCTTGCGCGCCTCCGTATGTTCGTTTGCAGGCAGGGTGAGTGCCCCGAGGGCCTCATTATTATTCAAGCCAGGCCTCTCCCTGCAGCCCAAACCAGAATGTAATTTGTAATTAACTGCTCATTTACTTCTGTCTGTGCGGACGTGTTGGTAGGAACAATGCATCTCAGGCGCTGGGCCACGGGTTCTTTTGTTTTGTGTATAGTAGGTGCCCTCGCAACGTTTTTGTTGAGTTCCTAGCAAAATGTGGGAAAAGCAAGTGACTGTCATGGCACAAAGCAACTCCACAGCGTACTATGCGCTTCTTGGATTTTTCTGACTCATGCAAGTAGGCCTACACGAAACGGAGTTCTCTCTAAGGGGACTTATTTACAAGGGTAGTTGTGCTTTCTTTACATGAATTGCTATCATAGGGGCAGATTTACAAGCCCCTTGCGCCCACCCGCAATCGCCACTTTTCCCATGTTAAAAATGACGCATGAAGTGGCGCAAGGGGCTTGCAAACAAGCCCCCAAATGTTTTGCAATGTTACACGTTTATGAGGCAGTAAATAGCAATTTGTTGAGTTTATTTTTCTACAGGATGCTTCACTCACCCACGCATGAGCACGTATTTTCCGTTACTCACATTCATTCTGTTGTTTAATGTCTGGATTGTTTCCCAGTAATCTTCATTACTGAGGATTTGAGACCAGGAGGAAAAAGCCCAAAATTGCACGGAAATCCCTTCATGCAGAGTCTCAGAAAACTTCTGCATAAGAGGAATGATTGATATATGAAAACAAGCACCCTGGGAGTCTACGGCTGCCATCCATTTCCCTGCATTTATCAAGGGTATAGTACACAGAATTGTCCTCTTCTTGCTTGAAATTGATGGTTTAGATCATGTGGGTACCTCACAAACATTTGCCCAGTGGCCACAAAGTACGGTTTGTGGTGTGTCCGAGGGCCGCGACCTTACCGATGCCAGCAGGTTGGCAGTAGGGGTCTGGGATTGGGCTCAGGGGTGTTTATTGAGGTTCAGAAACATGTTAAATAAGCGAGCAAGCATTTATTTGTAGGTTAATAAATGCTTGCCCATTTATTTAACATGTTTTTCACGAGCATATTAGTGCTCAGACCAACTCAAACAGCAGCTGGTGCTGCTGTTCACCAAGGGGGCCGCATTTAAAGGTCAAGAGAGCCAGCAAGTGGCCCCCAGGCCGTACTTCTTGAGTATCACTGGTTTGAGATACTGAGGTCCAAAGGTTTCAAGATGCTGATGAGCTGGAATGTTCACTGATGGCCTGAGAACCAGCAGTACTGCTGAGTAAGCCCCACAAGTTATTTCAGCTGTCAGAGCTGGAAACTACAGTCATTTATAAGGAAAAAGCTCCAAAAATTACTTCAAAATAATCTAGTTACTTGGATGAGTTCATTGGCTAGTCCATGCAAAGGGTGCAGTGCCAGGAAGATAGTTTTGCTCATGATGTTGTTCTACGCCCAGGCATCTGTTACAGATGTTTCCCAAGCTGGAAGAACGTTTCAGGAACACGTGATGGACTGGAACAGACAGGACTGCAGTCTTGTATTTGTTGAGCCAGGAAGCAAATCTGTCAGAGTTCTGTGTGGTAAAAGATAACTGAATGCAGCATCTTGAAGGTTTTTGCTGATAGCTTTTCTCTGTGTCTTCTTGAACAGCGCCTGGACTCTCCTACAGGCCTGGACTTATCTTTGAGACATTAGAACATATTTTTTTAATTCTTAAAAAAAACTTTTAAATGTATCTTCTACCCGCAGTCACTAAAATGTGAAAGGCCATGGCGGTGTTACCATGGTGGCTTTATGTGCAACGTTAGCTTTCCAGTCTTGTTTGTTGGATAAAACTGTCTTCTTGCAGCAATTGCTGGCACTTAGAGCAGTAAATCAGCTGATAAAAGTTCATCAAAAGAGATATCTGAAATTAAGTTTATGTGCATTTCCATATGAGCCAACGTCTCCAGGGCTTATTTACAAGAGGGTGGAACCACGGGCAACTTTGCAGGAAACTCGGCTCCATTAGTGCTAGGCATTTCTCTTCCATATGCAGAAGAAGATTATTCGCAGAATATGCAAACAAGGTCTGCATTTCTGAATCCTGGATAAACTTCTCCTCTGCATTGGCTCAGGGACCCATGTTCTTCCTCTCTAATACATATTCTGGAGAAGGTCGGGAGATTATTGAAGGCTGGGAGTTCATTTTGTGTCTCTCCAGCTGAAAAAAGTGAGGAGATAATAGAGTCTCCCTCCTAAAGGTATCTCTTACTGCGGAAGTACATTTTGTTCTCTGCAAAAGCTATATATTAGAGGCACGTGGATAAAGTCAGTACTTGAGGTTGAGATAGAAAGGAGAAGGCTCAGGAACAATCCTTCATCTTCCCACAACCGCCTGTCCACCCATCCTCCTTATCTCCAGGAGCGAAAGTGATAGTGTTTAAGATGAGTGCTTATGAGGATCCATCACCGCAGCCTTTTTAAAATACAGTAAAAAATTAAACCTTTAAAAATACCTGCTGTAGAAAGACCTTGGTGACCAAAGAAATTACCAATTAAACAAGATTAATATAAAAGAAGGACTACTTAGTTGATAAGGCTGAAAAGTGAGCAGTGAGAGACTGCAGACCTACTTCCAAGCTGGCTCAGAAGGCTCCAACATCAGTAATCCAGTTAGCTAAGTATTATGACATACAGGGGGCGTGGCTGGCGCCCAAGGAAGATGGCGGCGATTTCTGTGGCTCGCCTCCAGGGCGGCGCAGGAGCTGGAGGGACTCTGTGGCGTGCTTCCGCGTCAGGGAACCGCTGATAACGGACTCCGCGGTTGTCGGAATTCTAAAGGTAGACGGAGGAGCAAGTTTTGTTGCGATGCGGAGCGCTGCTCTTATTATACGCTCTCTCATTTCTCTCTCACGAGCGGCCATTTTGAGAGCATACGCGGGTTAAGAGGAGCCGGTTTCCCCAAGAGTTTCTTCTTCAAGCTGACCTCCATAGCCTGCAATGTTTTCACAGGCAGCCTGGAACAAGACAGCAACTTATCAAGTGAATATTTTCAAGGATTTTGTGCTGTTAAATACCTGACCCAGTGCTCCTCACTTTCTGGAAACTCTTAACAATCCTGCATGTCTTTGAGGTAACAATTCCTTGCAACTTATCCAAAGCATACGCGAATTTCATTTGAACTTCCTATTTTACAGTATTGAGCTGGAATATGTTAGTATATTGCGCTTTCTAACTTGCATACTTCCATTTGAGGCTGTGGTGATGCGCAACAACCAATTATAATGGGACTGGTCATTTAATGTGATTACCTTAGGGAAGCCTACGGTACTTTTCTACAGGCAGCCTGAATAAGAGCAACATTATCAACTGAGTGTGTCTTAATGACTTTGTGCTGTCAAATACCTGACCCAGTTCTCCTCATTGGTCTGAACACTGCTGACAATCTACGACTGAGATAATAATTCCTCATGCAACTCTACACTGAAATATCAGTAAATACTCTCTGGAACTTCCTATTATACCTCTCTGAGCTGGAAATACATCAAGTACATTACATTAGCGCTCTCTAATTGGCACAGCTACTAATTGAGGCTGCGGCGAAGCACAACTACCAATTTTAACGAGACTGCTCATTTACTCGATACTTTGAGCGAACCTACTTGGACTTTTAGCGCTCACTTTTTTCCTGAGTCTTGGACCTGACCGCCCCCTGCATGGGCAGACTGATAGAAAGTAAGACCGCTGCTGGTTCCCACAAATCGCACATTTATAGTTCGTTCAAACCTTCGCGCCCATCCCGCTACAATGGATGACTCCTTAAACTCGCCACCTAAAAGTGTTTCTACA
Organism: Calotriton arnoldi; assembly: GCA_963921515.1. Lineage (NCBI taxonomy): Eukaryota > Metazoa > Chordata > Amphibia > Caudata > Salamandridae > Calotriton > Calotriton arnoldi. The sequence continues at coordinate 765,801 of CAWUFW010009472.1, read as the reverse complement.
TCTAATATTAATGCTTCTTCCACAGTTAATAAAGCATCAACCAAACGGTTGAAAAAAGATCCTCCTTCTCCGCCAAAGCAAACCTCATCAGTCTCCATGGATCTTCTTTTGGAGGAAATTCGTGCTTTGCGCCCATTTGTAGAAGAGACAAATTCCAAACTACAAGTCCTAACGGATGGATGGGCAAAGATGGAAGACAGAATCACTAATGTTGAACATAGCGTGGAATCTTTAGGATCATCCTGCGTCAAAGTTGAGGCTCTTCAATCTCAGGTCACATCTCTACAGAGACAGATTGAAAATCTTGAAAATAGGAATAGGCGAAATATTCTCCGCATATATGGTTTACCGGAAGGTTCGGAAGGCCCTGACCCTATCACTTTCTTCAAAACGTTCCTGTCGACGGTGTTAAATCTACCTGAGGGAACTATTCTAAACATTCAACGTGCTCATAGACTGGGTCCTCCTCACTCAACATCTTCTAACATGAGGAAACCAAGAGGAGTTATATTATACTTTCTTGAATATACTGACCTTCTCAAGGTATTGTCAGCAGTCAGGTCCATAAAGCGAATTTCATCATCAGGTAGCCAGCTCTTTTTTACTCACAGAGATTATGCAAAGTCTACGGCAGATAGACACAAGGAATTCCTCGCCATGAGACCAGCTCTACGCTCTATTGGAGCAAGGTTAGGTTTATTCCATCGCTGCTTGTTCAAAGTGACCTTCAATAATAACACCATTACTTATGAAGATCCAGTCAAGCTAAAAAGCTTCCTCAATGTGCATTGCCCAGAAAGAATGGACACTTCTAATACACGCTTCAAATAACTCTTTTTGTTCTACTTAAGATCTCAAGCCTTTTACACTTAGGGTCGATTCCGATCTCGGTCGGTAGGGCTCCGAATCGGATTTAGCTTTACCGGATCCGAGTCGGAGGCTTTGTTTCTGACCGATTCATACAGTCGTCCGAGCGAGCAAGTACGATGCGAGTGAACGCGAAATCGCCGACCGACTCGTTTCCGTGTCCGACCCGCTCCGTCCGACTCGTTCGCACTCGATTCGTGGCGCACAATGGAGACGTTTACGGCCGAGCCAGTACGATGGACGGATCGAGTTGGAGCGTCCGGCTCGAAAGCTCCCGGAGCCGGACTTGGTGGGTCCGTGCCGGACCCCCTGCACCCGTAGCCGTACGAGTCGAACACAGGGGGACCCAAGGGTCCCCCTAAACATGCATGTACTGTGCGAGTTGCACCAATGCGTACACACTGTAGGGGCGCACTTGTTCGCGACGTACCCATTGAGTCACTGGGAGCCCATGTACGCATCGTACGACCGGCTCCCATTGACTTCAATGGGAGTCCGACCGAATCGAGTCCGGCAGCATGCGGCCGCATCGTACTCGCTCGGTCGGACTGCAGGAGGTTCGGCTCGGTCGGAAATCTCTCCGGATCCGGCTCGGTCGGAGAGTTTTCCGACCCAGATCGGAATCGGCCCCTTAATATGATGACTTACTTGTAAGGTGATAGAGTGTTCATCAGTTTAGTAAAACGGTTTGTTTACTTTAATTGAGTTTTCTTTTTCAGGCCACAATTCCGTATTGTTAGTATTAAGGTTAAGAAAAATGTTTTAATTTAACAACATATTTCGACGGCTTTAACTTTAAATAATTTTTTTTTCTTCACAGGTTCCATCTTCGTATTGTTTGACTTAACCGTCTTGTATGTCGTGTGTCCTGGAGTCTTCCCCGCCTCACCTCGTGGAGTCTGTACGTGTTATGGTTCCATGTGGCCTCATCCACCCTCACCCTTTATATGTTTTGGATTTTATGTAGGTACAGTCTTTTTTCTTCTACTATTTTTAACAGTAATCTTTCTCTTTTCCACATCTCTTTTGTCTTCTTTCCTTAACTTAACTCTTTATAATGTTTCTCTTTATCAATTCTCCTTTTTCTATTCTATCTTCTCTTTATCCTTTCATCAATTGGTTTTCATAGATCTTATCTTCGTACTTACTACGAGTTTCATATCTGATAATATACAGGTTATCACTGGTTCAATTTATTATACATTCTATATGTCTCACTTATGTTTTTAAAAATTGTCACTTGGAATGTCAGAGGCTTAAACTCCCCCATTAAGAGGCAACGAGTCTTGTCATACTTGTCTAAATTGGATGTTAATATAGCCTTATTACAAGAGTTCCATCTTACTGAGAGTGAGTCATTAAAACTTAAAAAGAGTTGGGTGGGTGAAGTTTTTTTCTCACCGGGGGATGGTAAAAGAAATGGTGTCATAACATTATGTCATAAAGCTTTAAATGCTAAACTTATCTCTCAAGAATCAGATAGTGAAGGTAGATGGCTATTTACTAATTTAATGATAGGGAAAACTCCGGTATCGTTGTTTAATATATATGCCCCAACTAATGGTGATGCTTCTTTTTGGTCCCAAATTTCTCAACTACTTATAAGGTACCCCTCAGAGAATTGAGAATTTTATTTTTGCAGGGGATTGCAATCAAGTGATTGATCCCTTTATTGGTCGCAATTCTAAGACTTTTTTTACCTCAAATAAAACACATAAAGCTTTTTTACAAATTATAAAACGGAGGAATTTATTGGACGCTTGGAGACTCTGTAATCCTTCCACGAGAGAATATACTTTTTTCTCTCCACCCCATCAAACACAGTCCAGAATAGACCATATTTTTATTTCACACAATGGGGCGATTCCGATTCAGGCCGGAAATCTCTCCGACCGAGCCGGACCCGGAGAGATTTCCGACCGAATCGGACCCTGGCAGTCCGACCAAACGAGTACGATGCGTTCGCATGCTATCGGACTCGATTCGGTCGGACTCCCAGTGAAGTCAATGGGAGCCGGTCGTACAACGCGTACGCGGGCTCCCATTGACTCAATGGGTGCGGAGCGAACAAGGGCGCCCCCAACAGCGGGTACGCGTCGAGCGGGTCGCGCCATTCATGCACAGGTAGGGGGGACCCATGGGTCCCCCTGTGTGCGACTCACGCGGCTAGGCGTACATGGGGTCCGACACGGACCCCCAAAGTGCGGCTCCGACTGCTCTTTCGAGCCGGACGGCGCGAGTCGGTCGGACTGCTCGCGGCGCGCATCGTACTTATCCGGGGGAACGTCTCCATTGCGCTGTGCGAGTCGTGTCCGTGCGAGTCGGTCGGAGCGGTTGGGTCCCGCAAACGAGTCGGTCGGCGATTTCGCGTACGTTCGCATCGTACTCGCTCGCTCGGCGCACGTCCGACTCGGTCGGGAAACAGGGCTCCGAATCGGATCCGGTAATGCCGAGTCCGATTCGGAGCCCTACTCGGCCGAGATCGGAATCCGCCCCAATGTCTCCCAATCCCTACGTTTGGCTGATATAGGTCCCATAGTTATCTCTGACCATGCTCCCGTCTCAATTCAATTGGACATCCTACACCAATCAGTGCTGCCCAAAAGATGGCGTTTTAATAATTCTTTACTTCTAGATCCCAATTTCAATGCTTCTTTTGTTTCCTTTTCATGAGTAATTTCGAATCAATCAAACAGATAACATTACCTTCCATACAATTTGGGATGCTTTTAAAGCCACCTCTCGTGATTTTATTATCAGATATGTTTCCAATAAACGTAAAACCTCCCGGGCATTAAACAACAAACTTCTTACTAAAATTAAAAGACTAGAACATTCCTTTTACACCTCTAAGTCGAAGGAATGTCTAACTGATCTTATAAATGCAAAAATTGCTTTTAATAAGACCTCCACTGAGAACGCTTTCCTATATTTATTAAAGAGTAGCGCAAAGTTTTACGGTGGCCAAAACAAATCAGGCACATTTCTAGCTAACTACCTCAAGATTAAGATAAATAAACTTCAAGTTGAGTCCATTGTTGATGAAAACCAAATGCCGAAATTCAAAGACTCCGAAATTCTCCAAGAATTTGTACATTTTTATAAATCTCTATACACACCAGAAAATGAGCCTTTAGAAGCAGACATTATCCAATATCTCTCTACAATTCAAAAACGTACCAGCCCCCTGATGAATTTGGACCTCTTGGAAACTGACATTACGCAGAGAGAAATGTTAAATGCTTTAAAGACTGTTAAAAAGGATAAAGCTCCGGGTCCTGATGGATTTACAGTTGAATTTTACTTACACTTTGCCCAAATGCTTCTCCTGCACTTACATAACCTTATTTCCTCTTTTACCACATCTTGCAACTCCTCAGGTTCCTTTTTAGAGGCCCTAATATGTTTAATTCCGAAAGATGGTAAGGATCAACGATATTGCAAAAATTACAGACCCATATCCCTAGTCAATGTGGACTAAAACATTTTCTCAAAAGCTCTGGCCTTACGATTCGAATCACACCTTCCTTAGTTACTAAGGGGCCCAGTACGATGGCGGGCGGAAGCACAACCGCCGTGCTGGCGGATGCAAAAACCACCAGTTACCGCCGGCACGCAGCAGTCCACACGCCCGCCCAATTACGATGCGAAAAGTAGGCCAAACACCGCCGGCAAGCCAGCAACACCGTCCGCCATCAAAGTGCGCCCGTACACGTAGCGGCGCAGCTCAATTGACACACACCGTCCGACGAAACACGTCCCGCCCGGCGTATAAATTACGATGCCGCAAACAAACGGCTCCCACGGCCAAGAGATACCGTACGACAAACCGAAGCGGTAACACGGACGCCGAGCACGGACAACGAAGAAGCGGCTCCCCCGAGCATGAATCCAGCACTGCAGGCCCTCCCCATGCTCCTGCTGATGCACCACCAAGGACGCAACGTACCGCGGAGACGCAGGTAGGCACACACACAACAAGTGCACGCAAACAGCGCACACAGTGCAAGGGCGGAAAAAGCGGACAACCCCCCACCAGCGCGTGTACACTACACATCCACCATTGCATCCACATATGACACACAGGCCAAATCGTAACATCGCGTAACACATGTGTACACACCACCTGGGACTAGGAACCAACGACCCCGTCACGGCCCCAAAGCGGCGATGACGCCGCCACACATGCGCACAACGCAGAGGCCAACCGCAGCGCCATGCATGCGTCGCACACAGACACAGGGACACAACCAAGCAGCACACACATCAGCCCCACCCCGAACGCACATGACACGTGACAGGCCTGCCACAGACATGTCCCCAACGCCCAATTCACGGACAACACCCAACGCCACACAACCGACGCACACATGTCAGTGAAGTCACGCAACAGCAGGACACACCCCAGTGTAACAAACATGGCGTAGCACACAGCGGCGGCAACACCAACTAGGAGAAGCAGGGCCCCTTCGGGAAGAGGAACGCCAGTACCACACTGAAACACCCATACCACCCTGCACATATGAACAAGACATATAAAACGGAACACCAAAGAGCCCGGGGACCGACAACAGGTGGCCCAAGAATAACATTCACACACAAGGCCCAACGCAGAGCGGAAAGGCAGCCTGCCGCCCACACAAGGGAGAGCAGACAGCACTGAATGACCTTCCATTCCAACTCCGAAACCACAGCCCTACGACAGAAGCCGGTGAATACAGCCATTGTCCAAGAATAGACCAACACAGGCATGCCGAGGAGACCGACCACAGGGCAGATAGCGCATATCACAGAAGCACACAACGGACGGGGAAGAAAGAAGAAAACACTCCCCCATGTCGGCCACATGCAAGTTAATTGGAAGGAGTCACACATCACTGACCTTGAACTGTCTGAGAAGCATGTGGGATGAGGGCCCGTGTCCTCCAAACAAGCCAACAGAACACAAGTCCTGTCTCCCTACGACTACACAGAGCTCACAGCAACCTCGGAGCGTGCACATTGCAGACTGCACACACATCCGGAGCACGCCACCACAACGCACCGCTGCGAAATGGCAACCGCAACACACCTACCCAACTACGCCGGACAGCTCAAGCTGTACAAAACCAACCTGTTACATATATTGGGATGCGATCTCCTGTCCCTGCTGAACGTAAGTTACCGACTGACTTACCGCATCACATTGTTCAGCTGCGTCATGCCCGTCTTCTACTGTCGGAGGTGTCCCTACCAGCATCCCGTGGAGATATGCCTCTCCAACCCGGCATGTCTAAAGGCGGACCTGCTACCACTACTCCTCCCTCTGGACGCACACGACAGGGCCTGCTCTGCCTATGGGGGCATGGCGTATGTGGCCAACATCGCACCCGCACTGAAATGGGACCACTGTGCCTCCACACGACGGATCATCGAGAACAGCTACATCGAATGTCACCCAGCATGCCCCATCATGGTCCTCCAAGGGACAACTTACGAACAACACCTTGACAGCCACCATCCGCTACATTGGCTGGCAAACATGTACACCACCAATGACATGGAAGCCCTGCTGGACGGCATCGCATACCTGACAACCTGTAAATTCGTCGGACCACAACGCAGGTTCCCCGATTGACCTATGATGTCCAACCCCGCACCCATGCTTAGCTTCCGCACGGACTGGCCAGTCACCACCACAACAGCCATACCAAACGACCGGCAACTGTAACCACACCATCAACGACATCGCCATGACATCGGATATGACCGGGACATGCACACTGTTCCCCATCACATCCAGGAACACCGCATGCATCGTGGGAGGCAGTGGCATGGGGTCTGTGTATCGCACCCACATGGACGGAACTGCACGAACAACCAGGACACGACATGGATCCAGCGCCCATGGACACACACACCGCTCAGTGGACATGAATAGGTCGCCTGGAGTCTGTGGGTGCTGCACCCCTCCCACCCCCGCCCCGGGAATCCCATACCAGGACCTTTGCATGGACGACAAGTGCATACAACAACAACACGACCCCAGTGACTGTGACATGTCCAGTAACCACCACAGTGCAACAACAAGTGGCACGCCGCTGCATGCACGCAAGCACATGCCCTGATGTCATCACACATGCACGCGTGCATGAGGAACAACCGCAGCAAACCTGTCACATGGAACTGAGATGGACTGTGCCCATGATGCCAAGCGGTCTGGTAGGCTACATGTATACCGTCTGTGTCAAAGTCCGCAGCTCCGCAGCTATACGTAAATGTACATTAGCACAGCCTTGGCCAAGCAGATGTAACTCTGAAGCCCACATCCCACATGCAACAGCCAATCACATGTAACCCCACACCCTATCCCATTTGCAATCATGCTCAGTATATCCTCAACATGTATTCCGCTGCCAGTAGTGTCCACTATACTGCATCACAGAGGACAGAAGACTCAATATAATGTTTGAAACCAAAACTGTCTCCGCTGACTCATTTCACAAGTACGAATGAGAGAGGATGAGAGTATGTGAAGTACACGGCAGTCGTGACATGACCATGTAGTCCACTGGTATTGGATGTCAACGCAAATGAGTAGCACAACTGTGGAAGACACACATGTGTCGTGTGAAGTCGTATGGACGCAGTGCTCAGGTGGGTGGGTGTGACGGGTAGATGCGCACATGCCAAGTTGGAGCACGCCGTGTCGGGAGGGGTCATGAACAGTACACCACCGCTTCCCTGGGCATTGTGAGAGGACACCTGTCGGGGGGAGTGAACACGTGTGTGCACAGCAGCCGGGCACACGTACAAAGCGGTACCAGGCGCACCTCAGCCCACCCTCTGTGGACAAGCTGGATCCTGTTGTGCGCCCGCCATGCCCCTTGACAAGGCACACACAGCCCCAGTCGACCAGGTGTAACCCCAACATAGTCAATCCGCACAGGCGATACAGGGCACGGGATGGCAGTGGAGCATGGTGTGTGAGAGGTCTCCTCGCGCTCCTCCTGGTCATATCACGCAGGCAATAGAACCTCAACGTCTAGCATGGCACAAGTCAAATGGAAGTGTAGGGGGGACGCACCACAGCACGAGCAGCACTGACGTCACGGGAGGTGGCTCGCACCATCCCATCCATTGCCCATTATACCAACCACGCCACATGCCATTGCGACTAAGTGCAAGCGCGTGCGCCACCACCCCCGAGCCCTCCCCAGAGAGGCCAAAGAGTGAATGTGTGGGCCATCAGTCACAGACGGACGCGGCCTGGCCGCAAGGGCAGCCACAGCCACTGGGTGTCGCAGGTGGCGGATCCGGAAGGCGAAGACTGTGATGCATAGTCCATGCAGGCCGGGTCTCCATTTGGGGCACCACGCAGGTGGACGGCGTCCCGCAACACATCATACCCTGAGACAGCCCACTCGTGCAACTGGACCCACACATACACTCCTTGCCCTCTCTGGTGCGAGCTTGGGGCTGCCTGTGCAAGCGCTAGCCTCGCAGGTGCACATGCATATTGGGGGAGCGAGGGGAGGACATGAGGGCTGGGGCGAAGATGACTGTATCACTGTCAGTGAGTACAAGGGATGACCCAGATGTGGAAAGGAAGAGACGTGTCCCGTGTGTACTGCAACTAGTCGCCAATCCAACTACCCCCCATGTCCGGAATGTAAGCCCGCACCTAGGCCCGCCCATCCGCCACATCGAACATACCACCAGCACGACAACCTTCCCATTCGAAACACTGACTGGGGGTGGCGACCAGTGAACAATCATGTGTAGCCTACCCACGCGTACATGTGGGCCCTCCATGATCCATGTCACCTGCGGCAAAGTCATGACATGCGCAATGAGGGAAGTGAGGAGAGCTGTCCGCCCCACGCACAGAAGGTGCATCAGCTCCACAGACCCAGCAGCGAGTCCAGCAGGGGTCACATGTGCAGGGGCAGCTGTGCCTGGTGTGAAGGCACATGCATATAGACAGCACATCGACCAATGTGTAGTCTGCCCACATCTACAGTCCATCATCATGCGGACATAGGAATTGAACACAGGGCAACACATCTTAGTGGGTGCACCCACCGTGACCAACAATGCGCAATCATCGACGTACCCGCCCTGTGCATGGCCCCCCACCCAACGGAGGCACATCCAGTGCCACCATCCCACACACACAAGCCTTCCACGGAACATGCTGTGTCCAATGGTCAGTACAGAGTCAGCGCCCATCTGGTGGATCCTGAACAGGAGACACATGCACACACATGCCAGCTCCCACTATGTACGTCTGCCACCTGGCACGTGCAATGTAACCTCTCACCTGTGACGTGTGACTGCAAGCACACAGCCGTCTTGGCATGGGGCTGTCAATGTGGACACCTGTCAATGTTTCGTGAGGTGTGATCCGTACAGTGCTGTACATAGGGTGCAGTGCTGACACCTACTACTGTCTCATATCCCCTCGTGCCACAGGTCCCACTTGTTTTGGCCGCTCAGCCTGTGCCCACATCGTCGTCGTCGTGTGCCATACTCATCCAGCCTCGGAAGCAGTTCCATGCTCAGCAGACATTCATGTTGCCGTGGCGTTGCCGCTTGACGAATATGCAGTCAGTCCCCATCAGCACGCCCCGCAAGTCATTGGGGCCTAGATCCCCATGTGCATGCACATGGCAGTGGTTTGTATCACTAGCCATTGCCATTGTTGGGAGACCTGTGTAAGTGTATTGTGGCCGTGCCGTCCCAGCTTGACAGCTGGGCTGTGGCTCATGTGCTTGCTCAGTCATGTCAGTGATGTGTATGCGAAATTGCTATGTGTTGTGTTGCTTTGACATGTGTCCACTGCCAATTTCCCTAGGCGGAGACCGAACATTGACCGCCCATACCAATTGCTGGCGGACATGGACGATACAGAGGTCATTAGGAAGTTTCGGCTGGACAGGCCAACCCTGCATCGACTGTGTGCCATGTTGGAACCCCATCTCCGTCCCCGCAGGGTGTATCCGACAGCTGTCACCCCCACGGCTAAGGTGATGGCCGCCATGCATTTCTTCGCCACTGGGTCATTCCAGCACACAGTGGGCAGTGGAGGAGGGATGTCCCAGCCCATGTTCAGCAAGGTGCTGAGGGATGTACTGGCAGCCATGATGCTGTACCGAAACAGGTACATCCGCTTCCCCAGGACTCGTGAATTGGCGGCAGTGAAGGGTGCATTCTATGCCCTTGGCAGAATCCCACACGTCGTTGGAGCCATTGACTGCACACATGTTGGCCTTGTTCCACCACAGGCCACTGAGCACCTGTACCGCAACAGGAAGCACACGCACTCCCTGAATGTGCAAGTGGTGTGCCTTGCGGACATGGTGATCACCCACGTGTGTGCAAAGTTCCCAGGCTCGGCCCATGACGCACACATAATGCGCAACAGCATCTTGCCACGACTGATGTCCAATCTGCAACAGGATCGTGGCTGTATTGTCGGTGAGTATGTGGAGTGGTGTAGCGTGCTGGTTGTGCGATGCTGTCCCCTGTCCAGTTGGAATAGCAACGGTTCTCTGTGTCCCTCACACCCAGGTGACTCTGCGTACCCGAATGGGGCATGGCTGCTCAGTCCATTGAGGAATCCTCGCACCCCAGCAGACGATCGCTACAATGAGGCACATGGGAGGACCAGACGTGTGGTCGAGCGTACCTTTGGCCTCCTCAAGTCCAGGTTCAGGTGCCTGGACCGCACCGGGGGTGCGCTGGCGTACTCCCCACAGAAGGTGTGCCAGATAGTGGTGGCGTGCTGCATGCTGCACAATCTGGCCATTCGGAAGCAGATCCCCCTCATCGTGGATGACGGAGATCAACCAGGGCCCCAGCCCGCAGACCAGGACAGCTCGAGTGAGGAGGACAGCGGAGAGGAGGAAGCTGGTAATGTGCGGCAGCAGCTCATCGCCCACTACTTCACTTGACGGTGAGTGTCCATGTACGACGGCTGATGTGGCTGTATCTGTGCAGGTGTGTGTGTGCTGTGTCAGGGTGGCCGTTTGTTCACTGCGTGCTGTGTGTCAACGCTCCATGGCCAGGGTTGTATGCCACTGTTGGTGGCTGTGGCATTGTGCCCTATTGCTCTGTGCGATGTGTGTACATTGCTTGTAGTTGTTGACATGTACTGTGTGATGGGTGTGTGACACACTCATTGAATGTGCTCCTGTTCTGTCTCCCACCCCTAGGTCCCTACAGGCCCTCCGGTTCCATTGCCATGCCACGCATCAGGTGCCTTTCCGCCCAAGGTGGCCGTTGTATTCCGTACAAATAAAACACAGGGCACAAACAGCAGTTTGTGTAAGAGGTGCATTTATTTCAAACTGTGACATGTGATTGTGTGTAAGGTGATGACAAAAGTGGTGCGTGCAGTGACAATGAGCTGTCGGTCATGGCTGCGTGATGCTCAGGGTGTACCCACTGGTTCTATGTCCATAGTCCAACACACACATGCCATCCAGATGGCTGTGTGGAGTGGGATCGTAGTCCAAGTCAATGCAGTGGGTGGTCAAGGAAGGCTGGCTGGCTGCCTCACTTGCGTCTGGAGCGTGCGAAGTCCTCCCGGGAGATCTGTTTCCACTTCGGACGGCCCCTTCCACGTTTGCGAGGGGGGTGCCTGCTTGCGACATGCTGGTGGTTGAGGTGTGCTCACTGGCTGTGGACGCAGGGGAACTGGACACTGCTGCTCGACCCTGCGCCCCGGCAGGTGGTGGCGGAGGGGAGCTGCTGTCCCTGGCTGTGACCTCACCGCCACCACCAGCTGGCCCATGAGGTCCACGAGTTGGCCCATACGGGCGTCCATGGACCTCAGCACCCCCAGCACCTCACGCGTGTCTGTAGCTGACCTGGCCCATTGTCCTTGGGCCTCTTCATAGGCCCCAAGGACTCTGGCCATTTGAGGCAGGGCATGGCTCCCAGGGGAGGCTGGCGTTTCCCTGACCCTGCTCCTCCTACCAGTCCTGCTGCCACCGGCCTGCCCACTAGCCACATTGCTCACCACGGTCCTCGCTGTGGCTCCCAGGGTGGATCCAGTCGGCCGGGCCACCACCTGCGCTGGGGCTGGTGCCAGCGAAGACGTGGTGGTGGTGGCGGCGGTGGTGGTCGGTGCGGCGATGGTGGCGGTTGCGGCAGTGGTAGTGGCCGCAATGACCGTGGGTGTGGCCGCAATGACCGTGGGTGTGGCCGCAATGACCGTGGGTGTGGCCGCAACGACAGTGGCAGCAGGGGGCTGGGAATGTTCAGCAGCCCTGGATGATGGGTTGGTGGGTAGGAGGGGTCCTGGGGAGCGGCTGGGCCCTGCCACACCAGATGGGCCTGCTTGGTGGTCCGTGTCCGAAGAGGTGGACAGATCCTCCACATCCGTGTGTCCTCGTTGGGGGCTTGTAGGCTGGCTGTGCTGGCTGCTGTCTCCATCCCCAGCATCCAGCAGTTCGTCACCTGTGGAGAGAATGAGATTTGTTATTGTGTTGCACCTGGCGAAGTATGTATTTGTCGTCTGACATTCACAGTTCGTGCAATCTCGTACATGGGTTTCCCGGAGGCGTGTGTGTGGCTGTACCATTTGTAGTTGTGTGTGCTTGGCAATGGGACTGTGTGCTGTGCACATGTGGCATGGGACGGATTGGCCATGCCGATGGGTGTGTTGCTGTGCCCCTACTTATTGTGACTCTGGTGTATGCGGGCTCCTGGCCCATCCTGGGTCTGGTTTGTACTTTGCTTTTGGTGTTCAAATGGGACGCTTAGGAACGCATATGGCAACATGGGGGCCATGCCCCAGATTCGCATTTGGGAGGGAATATGCTTTTGGGGTTCAAATGGGACGCTTAGGAACGCATATGGCAACATGGGGGCCATGCCCCAGATTCGCATTTGGGAGGGAATATGCTTTTGGGGTTCAAATGGGACGCTTAGGAACGCATATGGCAACATGGGGGCCATGCCCCAGATTCGCATTTGGGAGGGAATATGCTTTTGGGGTACATGCTGTGAGCCATGGGTGCCGAACGTGACATGTGTTGTGGCAGCATGACAGTGCATGGTCTGAGGTGTGTGCATGCCTGACATGGCCTGCATATTTGCTGTCTGTTGTGATTACTGGACATGGCATTGGACGCATCGTTATGAGTGAGTGATGGTTGTGTGCCAGCCAACGTATTGCAGTTGTCCCATCTCCTTGGTGTGCGTGCTGCCCTGTGCCATGTGCATCACTGCAGTGCTCGTGGGGGGTGTGGCCCATGTTGTGTGTTGTTGCTCACAGTGTGTCGTGCGCTTCATTGACTTCTGGCACATGGTTGGTCATGGGCATGTATCTTAGCGTGACTGCTGTATGTGTGGCAGCTGTGCGGATGACATGCCTTTCATGAGACTGGGGCTGACGGATGGGATGGATGGTATGTTGTATGTGCATGGTGTGTCTGTGTGTTTGATGGGTTCAGTGGTGTTCGTGTGCATTTATGTTGTTCCGCTCTGTTGCGTCTAGTGTTGTTTGTCTTACATAGGCGTAGTTGTGGGGTGTGTGGTTGACAGGCAGTAGGGGCTACATGGACAGGACTTCAATGGTGTTTCGGTTGTGTGTGATGAGTTGCACAGTGGCTGCCGTGTGGTACTATATTCAGTGTGGCTTGTGCATGCAGACGTGGCTCCTTGGGTGTTGCTGTGTCTGTGATGGGTCATGTGAGGTGTGAGTCTGTGGTTCATGTCCGTGTGCACATTGTTCACTTGTTCGTGACGGTGGGCGGTGCTGCGTGTTCGTCTGCTACGTGACATGTCCCATGTGTTGGTCGTGTTACGGTCCTCATGCCTCCAGTAATCCAGCCCTGTCCAGTTTCCCACCTGCAGGTTGTTCGGGCGTGCACTGTACTGGATGCCACATGGTTCTAAGCGGGGGGTGCTCCATGTTGCAGGTCTGTGGGGGTGGGGGGGTGTTGTGGGTCGTGGTGGTGGCTGGACACCCACTGACACCGATTGCTGTGGACCGTGATGTCTACCTTTCGGCTGTCGTTGTGCACTGCGGTGGCTGACACGTGGCTGTGGGGTGTGGGGGATGCTCCTCCTTGCTGTGCTGTGGGACTAGGGGCCTGGTGTGTGTTGTACTTGGGCTGTCCACCCTCCCACCCACTGCACTTTGTGTTCCTGCCACTTACCTGTTACTTGTCGGTTAGTGCAGCTGTGGCGGACACATGGGTGTGGTGGGTGCTCGTTGTGGCGCTTCTGGCATATTTGGGGACCTGTTGGTGGTTACGTGGCTGGCTGAGTGTACACATGTCCCCACGCATCTTACAGTTGTTCTGTTTGGGCTGTGTGTGGTGGTGTCTGTTGCATGTGTGTGTGATGTGTTGTGTATTGTGTGCTGGATATGGGGGTGTTTGTCCCTGGGAGCTGTGGCATGGTGGTAGTGCATGTGAGTACATAGCGGTGTGCTGGTATACATTAGTTTGTACTTACCAGCCTCCACTCCCCCTGCTAATCCGGCGAGGATCTCGGGATGTATGATGACTCGCACCTTCTCCTCCCACGCTTTGAAGGTCTTGAAGAGCGCGGGATTCCCTCCGCCAGTGACGGCTGCCAGCTCTCTGTTCTTGGTCTCCTTCTTCTTGACCAGGCTCTTGACGTCATTCCACCGTTTGTTTATTTCGACTCTGTTCCTGGGCAGGGTCCCGACTGCATTGACCTGGTCTACGATCCGGTTCCACATTCTGTTTCTGGTGGCTAGTGGTGTGTGCTGGACCAGGTTCCCATAGATTTGTGGGTGCACCTTGATGATCTCGTCGACCATGACCGTCAGCTCAATGGGCGTGAACTTGGGCATTCTTTGTGGTGCCATGGTGTTTGTGGTGCTGGTGCGGTGTGTGTTGTGTAATGTGCAGGGGGTTTGTGGTGCCGGTGTTTGGTGGTGGTGGTGGTGGTGGTTGTGATGTGTGCGTTTCTGTGGTGTGCTGCTGTCCTTGCTGTGTCACTGTGTCCTCTCCTCTCCTCTCTAGTTTGCAATGTTGCAAGGGGTTGTGGTCTGTGGGAGTGCTGCTTTTGTACTTACCTATGTGGGTGTGTCCTCATGGTCTGTTGTTTTCAGGTGTGTTGTGTCTGGGGTTCTGGCCTTTGTAGTTTTTGTTTGTCCAGGGGGTGTTTTCGGGATGTGTACTGTGCTTGTGTATTTGTGCGTGCCTTGCTGTGTGGACTTGTTGGCCATGTTGTGTGCGATTGTTTTTGTCAGCGGATGGTTTCTGTGCAGGGACGTGGGCGCCATGGCTTCTGCCGTGTCGATTCTCATCGGCGTTGTTTGCGCAGGCGGGCGGTATATTTGTAGTTTTCCCGCGCTCATGGCGGTGCGATCGTAATCTCACGTGCGGTGTGTCGGCCGTGAGGGCGGGCGGTTTTGTGTTGTCGTGCGTGTTTCCGTCCGTGGCGGGCGGTTTGACTCCGACTCGGACGATGGCGGGCGGTATTTTGTGTGATTTTTCCGCCGATGGCGGTTTTCGGTTTGTGTAATCGTAATGGCGTGGTCGGTGTTCAGACGGTGTGTGCGGGCGGATTTTTGCCGCTTCCATGCCTGGCGGATTCTTTTACGCCGGGTATCGTAATGGGCCCCTTAGTAAAGAACAATCTGGTTTTGTTAAGGGGCGTAATATTACGGACAATAAACAATTATTTTTATATTTTATCTAGGACACCACACTATTCAGATCCACTAGCAGCAATTGCCTTAGACGCGGAAAAGGCCTTTGACAGAGTCTACTGGCCGTTCCTCTTTCATACCCTTAAATGGTTTGGATTTGGCCCAAAGATCATTTTCCTAATTGCTTTACTCTATTCTGAGCCCAAAGCTGCTATTTTCTGTAATGGTCTTGTGTCCCCCTACTTTACCCTAAAAGAGGAGTTCATCAAGGCTGCCCTTTATCCCCTTTTCTTTTTAACTTAGCTTTGGAGCCTCTTCTGTCCAAAATTCGTCAAAATCATTCCATAACAGGGTTCATATCCAATTCCCAACAGATTAAATTAGCAGCATATGCAGATGACATATTAATGTTTATTTCTCAACCACAGACTTCGCTTACAGCATTTATGGAAGAGGTTCAAGCCTATGGTCTAGTTTCGGGCTACAAATTGAATAATGAGAAACGTGAAATACTACCTTTATCCAAATATACCTTTAAAGAGGTTTTTAAGATCTCTAATTTTGTATGGAATTCTAAACACATAAAATACCTTGGATTATGGTTTTCTTCTTCTATTAAAGCATCCGTCTCTCTAAATTTTGATAAGTGCCTAGATAAATTAAAAACACTCACTATGAAATGGCATCCTCTCTATCTTTCTTGGTGGGGCCGCCTAGATACCATCAAAATGATGCTTACCCCTATTTTTATATACATGATATCTAATATACCAATTTCTATACCAGCCAAACTTTTTCATGAGGTCTATTCTATCCTTTTATCATTTTTATGGAACAATAAAAAGTCAAGAATGTCAATACAGAAATTGATGCGCCCAAAATCAGAAGGTGGTGTAAATTTTCCCTGTTTTTTTAATTATCATAGAGCTTTTCAACTGAGGCAGTTATCGAAGTGGGTATCTGATCAATCAACCGATCTCCCACTATGGG
The DNA here is from genome assembly GCA_963921515.1 of Calotriton arnoldi. Lineage (NCBI taxonomy): Eukaryota > Metazoa > Chordata > Amphibia > Caudata > Salamandridae > Calotriton > Calotriton arnoldi. Next base: position 749,324 of record CAWUFW010009472.1, on the reverse strand, counting down.
TTGATTTTGAGACCTCATTTATAGCACCCTTCTCATTTCAGGAATACCTCTCATTCACTCGTAAACCACAGAATAACTCCACACCAGTAATTAAACATTCCTGTAAGATACTAGATACTCTCCTTCACCCGGTTACTCACGATTTTGACACCTTCCTCGCATCCACAATTTGGCATAACAAATTCATACTTGTCAACAATAAACCTATATACTGGAAAATATGGAGAAGTAAAGGTTTACTTTGGGTACATCAGTTATTTGAACAAGGCATACTTCTTACATTCTCAAAGATACGCACCCTTTTTCACTTACCCATCTCCTTTCAACACAAATTTTCAGTTTTACGAAATGCAATCCTTGAAGTATGCACTCAGTTTCAGTCTGTACCTCCTTCATCTTCCCAGACGGATTCTACATGGTATAATTTCATACGTATGAATCCTAAAGCTTCTGTTACTTTACTCTCGCCTATCACAACCCCCCATAAATTGAGATAAAACCAAAATAGAGCTTTCTTGGGAGACTGATTTGGGCATAGATTGGCCCATTTCCCTATGGAAAGGAATATGGACAAAAATCAGGAAATCATCTAGAGCGGCAAGCATTGCACAGACTATTTTGTTTATTTATAATAGACTCCTTTTTACACCCGCACATTTACATAAGATACACAATGGAACTTCTAACACTTGCTGGACATGTTCTTATGAAAATGCTGATTTCCAACATATGTTATTACATGCCCGTATGTATTCAAATTCTGGAAACAGGTTTGGGACCAAATCAACACCATCTTTAATACTATAGCCCCCTTTCCTTTACCAACATTATCTTAGGGAGATTATCAGTTGATTGGAAGAAGAGACAATCGCAGGTACAAATCATTGATCTGTTACTGGCGGTTGCTTTCCAGCAGATAACAAAAAATTGGAAAGATGCATCTAAATTATCATATTAAGCTTGGTGGTATGCTGTTTGTCATAACCATAGACTGGACACGACCCTTGTATATCCTATATCTCTCGCTAAAAAACAATTACAACTATGGTTCCTATCACACAATTTTTAGATGATAGTGCAAACAAATCTTTTGTTCCCACTCCTTGTTACTCCTTTTATATTGAAAATGACATTATTCAGTATATTAATTTGGTAATATTTATATGATTGCATATTTTAATTATATTAAGTTTTTCTTCTCACTCCTTATTGTATTAAGATTTTTATGAACCAGATTTTCATACTCTTAATGTATTTATATTTCTTAAATGTATCTTCTTCATTGTTTTTCAGATAGAATATGTAATAGCATTATCTTTTATCCATTCTTCTTTTACCTATGTAATATTTATTGATCATTTGTACGAAGTACTGTTATTTAATTACCTTTTTTTTCAATAACCCTATTCTTGAAACTAAAATAAAAAATGAATTTCAAACCATCTCCGCTAGCTTCACTGGTTGCCAGTCTCAAAGTGGAGCCTTTTTAAGCACTATGTTTATGCCAGAAAGCGCTCTATGACAAAAGAAGAGACAAATACATGTCCTCCATTTTTGTCTGCCATACACCATCATGGATTTCGAGATCAGCATCTAAACATCTACTTTGCATTCCAAGATACAAAAGACTTAGCACAAGAGGAACATCTCTCTCAGTAACTACCTCTAAGGCTTGTAATGTCAGGCTTGTCTCACTGAGGGCACAACAGATTTTTCTGAGTTTTCATAAATAGCTGAAGACTTACTAATTTGACTTAATTCTGCAAGAGCTAATGAGATGTTGGTGTTTCCTTTCTATCTACTTTTCCATTCAAGAATAGGGCATACAAAGTACCTGGATACCTCTTGAGACATCAATGCTGCACTATATTAATGTCATATTCATTTATTTATTCATTGAAGAGCGGCTGGTCTGGTGCTGGGTCCAGCATGTGTTCTTTCCTAGTCAGAGCTTAATTTGTAAAATAATAACAGCAGGTGCCCAGTTTTTTCTGAGATGCCCGCCAGTGCTACTGACAAATGCTGGAGTTGCCGAATACAAGGGCTGCCTAGGCTTTATTTCACTTCATCCCTCTTTCATCTACAAACATAATCTCCCTGCTCTTCCATCGCACTCTCATAGGTTACTTTTCATCCCTGCTTTCCTCCTTTGCCACTGTTTTTCTATCGTTCTCTTCCTCCATCTTTCCTCCCTTGCTGCTTTTCTCTTGTTTGTTTTGGGTCAAAGTCTGATGATTAAAAATAAGTGCGGTCCACAAAAAAAGAGTGTGCCCCACCTTCAACCACTGGCTCAAATTAAGCACTGCCCCTGCTACTTCTGAGATTTCAGCACCAGGTCTGCAGACATGTAATATGTTGTTCTTAATGTGTGATTCATGCTGAGCACATTACTGTATAGTTGTCATACATTACATACTGTATTTTAGTAGTTTTGCTCAGAATCCCAGACACTGATCCGGATGCTGACCCTGTCACTGTTGATCCGGCTGTTCGGACCTGATCGATCTATATTCTATGATTTGATGTATGTACTCCTTGTATCTCTGATTACATCAGCCTCTGACGCTGCGCGAATTCACTGTTGATTGATGCACCATACCTTCATTGTACTCACTCGTGATGCACCTTGCTGTTGGCATAATTATTGATTATGCGTGATATGCCAGGGAAGAAGGAGGGATAAGAGGGAGGGAAGAGAGTTCGTCTAGTTGTGGCAAGGGTGCGGCAAGAGAGACTCTTACATTATCCTCAACGCCACTTGGTAGCTACTAATATATTTGTTTTCTAAGATCTTGTTGACATATGCTGCTATTGTAATGCAGAGTGAAACACAATATATGTTGGTCAAGGCTATGTCACCTGCTCTTGGGCGCGACCTTATCGTATTCTCATTGCGTGAGTACCTGCTTGCCTATATATCCTGATAATGATTGTATCGTTTTGTTTTGGAAACAATAAAAACATATTTAAAAAAAAAAATACATTACATACTGTATCAAGTACAGTATTGTCCTCCTAGAGTTGACTAGTAAAGCATTTATACAAAGCTGCACACTGTATTGTTCTAGACAGGCATGGTTTATACTTCTATACTGCAGTGCATTTTACAATACCTTGAACTTCTCTCCATGGATAAACCAAGCTGTTTTAGTTACACTAAATCCTCCTCTATGAGAGAGGAATTATCAGTGATTAATCCCCTGCATTACAAGAACACAGATTCAATTTGTAACACACCCAGTGCCTTTCCCACTGAAAACAATTACGGATAATTAGCATCCACCATTCGTGCTTGAGGTTTTACTTGAGGTCAGGCAGTACAGCGAAGACACTCCGCCATTGTGAAACATGTCTCTTTCTTTGAAACAGATATGCAATCCAACGTGCTGAATGGAGTAGGGTATATACTGTGAAGAATAAGGAGAGATATAAAAACAAGCATTGGCAAAGCCAATTGGTGTCACCTTTATAATGTGCCAAACTGTTGGATTTTACAATTTTTGTCTATAAAGTATTGTTTCTTTAAAGTATTGTTTAAAAAATATATATACATATTTTAAAATACTGGAGGAAAAGCAAACACATATCCTATGGTATCTCAAAGCTGTAGATTGAATCCATTGTTTTCAATATTTATAAATTGCATGGTGAATTTTACAAATGCCTTTCACTCAGGAAACTCTTGACGGAATTTAAAAAAGAATAAGGAAGTGTCAGGATGTAAGGGAAAATGCTTCCCAAGGCCTAATGTGCTTTCCACAGGATTCAGCCATTTGCTCCTCTGCACTAGCCCAGGGATCTGATTTATGAGCCTCCAGGTGAAGTGTCATGCTAGGTGCAGCTTCTGCCTCTGATGCCAGGTGAGTGAGTGCAGCAGATGGCCCATCTCCTAGCACCATGAAAGCCTTTGTGTGCCAAAGGTTGTGCTTAGTGGAATGCATGAGATAAAAAAGCGCAACCCTTTCAGCCCTTTCCCAGCAGAAACATTTTTTTACAGATAAGCTGGGAGTGGTAGGTTGCATCTTAGCAAAGGGGAGAGTATTTGAGAGTTGAAGCAGCACAAGAGGGAGAAAGCTAGAAAACACATGCATTCTCATGAGGTGCTGCATGAAAAAGAATAAAGTAGTACCTTAAATGTGAGCAGAGAAAGGATACAAGTGAGCCAATCAAAAGGATTGAAAAAGACTATGCTCCAGGGGAGGGTAAAACACAAGAAGAAGGCAAGTCATCAAATAAGAGGCAAGCAAATAAGACTGGAAATAAAGCCAGCCAATAGAAAACAATGGGCGAGCTGTAAGCCCACTGTACTGACAATAGTTCTTTCAAACCAATCAGCTTGCGCAGTTTGGTTGGTTCGATCTCATACAAGATTCTAGAGTAGGTGATGTCTCAGGGTGGATGGGCATTGCCATATCATAGCATGCCATTTACCACTGAGGTTTACCAGCTGTGATGTCTTGGTCACAGGACCTGGAAGGCAGACACGTGCCATCTTAGTGATGCCAGCTTAGTACTAATAAGCAAACCAGGACCTCTCTGAAGTCTTTCTAAATGCTGTAACATGCAAAGTGTGATTTCAGTGGCACCAAAATAAGCTGATTATTTTAGAAGGACACTAGGGAATTGCAGGTAGGAGAACACAACTATCTGAAGCTGCCATATCACAGGCTGCTTACCCTATCAGCACAACTATTGTTGGAGAGGATGTGGCCTAACGGCTAGAGAGGTCTACCCCGAAGCTGGGGAACCGGGTTCAAGCCTCGGCAAGGACACTCAACATCCTGTGACTCTGGGCAAATCACTTAATCTCCCCGTGCCTAGCAAAAATGATGGTGTCAGTCTGTAATGTAGCTGGTGCTTATGTAAAGCGCTTTGATACCTTGGGGTTGAGTTTGCGCTATATAAAACAAAAACAGTTTACATGGTGGGCTTACCTTTCACGTGTACTGATCAAATCTAAAGTGTAATCTCTTCACATGTTGCCTTTCAGTATTCGATAGTTTTCTGCTGTTCCAGCCAGAGAGATATTTCACCCCATTATTATTCACAATTACGTTTTTAATTTTGGCTAATGAGCACCCTCCGCCTTCGGCATGTGTTGCGTTAAAGCTGTAATATCACCTGAATGTAATGCAGGGGCTTTATCATGCAATTAAAAAAGCATTGACGTACATCAATCATTAGAGAAGTCATTATTTACTGAAGCATCTCGTTCAAAGCATGACAGATCCCTTTTAACCTTCTTTTAATGGGGGTGAAATTATGTATTAATTTATAGAATGAAGTGATCCAGCGCTAACAATAAAAATTCTTCTCCTATATGCTTCGGTCATCCAGGTGCAACTTATCCCTCCAACACACAAACTATATCCATATGACGGTGGGGCCCATAACACCGCATATACATTCACTTACTCATTTATTCCCTGGATTACCTCCGTCCTTAACCTAGGAGAAAACGATTCGCTGGAAGGAGACGGGATACCTCTTTTTAACACAACATAATGTTTCTCATTGCTTTTAAGGTATTCCGCTCATTGGTCGATGGACCAACTAGTAGGAATCAGTTGATGGTGATTAAGACCAGCTCAATCACAATAAACTCTTTAACATTTTACCTTAATTATTGAGCTAAAGAATCACTGAGTCATTTGTTTAAAGAATAATAAAGTTTATATAAGGTTTCGAAGCAAGATATAAGTTTAAGCTTATTATTCAGATTATTACATTTATCATCATAATAAGAATACATTGAAATTGCAATGCATACCTATTAGACGGAAAAATAAGGTTGTCATAGCAAGAACTCCAAAAGATCAATCTATCTGTCTTGGAAAGTCTAATACTTCTAAATGAAAAATCTATCAGGAGTAAAAAGGCTCTCCAAAAGCAGCATCTTATAATCAACTAAAAATATAAAATAGCAGCAGCAGCATCAGCTCGTCAGCATCAGCAACCGCAACTTCACCCATCTACAGCATCCACTCTCTCCAGCATCTAACCCCTCCCCACCAAGAGTAGGTCTTCTTATACCCTAATTCTAACTTACTGAATAAAAATGTTGCATCTCTATGGCGTGATTCTCTCTTATTGGTTCATTCAAGTCCATATACATTTTAATCAAACTTCCTTGTCTTAACCAGTTCTTTGTGGAATGTCCATGCTTGCATCGTTTCCCACAGTTCATGACATTGCTCATCAGTTTCGATCAGTCCAATTTGTATCTTTTTCTGATACTTTTTAGATTCAACAGTTCCGTCCATTTATTCAGTTTGACTTCTCACGCTTCTTGCTGATCATCTTGGCACACATTTGCTCAAAAAGGTCACAATAGCCTTGACCATACTTCCATCTTAGGCTCTCAGCACGAACACGTGGTCATCCTTTTTCACAGCCTTTCTCCTCTACCACACGGCTTCTTGCTCATGCGTACTCTAGCAAATGGCGGCCATTTTATATCGCTGCTCAACAGGCCTAAGCGCACTATTTTCAAAGATAAACAAAATATTGTTAAAATAAAGAATATAAACCCTTTCATTTCCCTCCCGTCTTTCTATGTACCCCAATTAGGTATTACCTAGCAAAAAGCAACATATAAAGCCGTCCCTTACTTACTATCGCTTTATTTTGCCACCAAACGTTTTATTTTCAAAGCACAAATCATGCGTTTATTATTTTATTAGTACGCAAATATTACGTTTATGTTAGACACGTAAACAATTATAAGTTGATTAATTTGCACACAAAAATAGCGTGTTACCTTTAACCCTTTACATGTAACATACATTGTTGGTTATTTACTTAAACGAACATGTTTATTAATTATTTTACGAAAATTATTAGGAGGTTAAAAAAATTTCATTTATCCTGCTCCATCAGAAGCAACCTTACATTTATGATTTGCACGACAGAAAAAATGATAATTAATATTGGCGTTCTAATAGTAAGTTGCATACTGGCAATAAAGAAGGATTTAATAAGGCAAAATGTTAAAAGTCAAGATGAAAGTAGAGCAGTGGGTATGTGCTAACTATTAAGAAAAATAGCCACCTATTTTGGGATTAATGGTCTCTGGGTAGAAATATCATTCACATAAAACACTCTTTGACATACAGTTAGACTACTTATGGTTTGTGAAGAACCTTTCCATTTTTAACCCATAACCAAGACTAATATTTAACACACATTTCCCTCCACCCGGTCACAACTTTGACTCCTTTCATATATTGCTCCATGACTGATGAATATCAGTGGCAGGCCAAGTGCTAAGGGTGCGGGGAAACCGATTTTGTTCTGAGAAATATGCATCATTATAGTGAAAGTACAGATATGACTTATTAGACTTGTCAGCCTTAGGGTGGTCTTTCCTCAAACTTTTGCCTTCTCCCCTGTTGTTTTGTTGAATTCATTTTTGTTAGCCTTACCCTTATGTGCACTTTACCACTGCTAACCAGTGCTAACACGCTTGTGCTCACTCTCTAAAACCTGTAACATTTTCTTACTCCTAATTGGTCTCTTTTATTTACTTATAAGTCCCTAGTGAAGAGATATACCATATACCCACGGCTAGTAAATTAAATGCTACTAGTGGGCCTGCAGCACATATTATGCCACCCACTCGAGTAGCCCTTTAGAACATGTCACAGGCCTGACATTGCAGCCAGTCTGCAGTTTTAAACTGCTAATTCAACCTGGCAAAATAAATAATTTTTGCCAGACCTAAACCTTCTTTTTTAATAACAGTTAAGTCACCCCTTGGGTAGGCCCTAAACAGCCCACAGGGCAGGGTGCGTTGTATTTAAAAATTTGGACATGTATTTTTAAGCTTTACTTGTCCTGGCAGCGTAAAACTCACAAATTGATTTCCACTACTGTGAGGCCTACCACTCCTATAGGATAACATTGGGTTACCTTAGTACATTTAATAATTGATAACTTTTATTTAGGATCAGGTGGTTGAAGGAATTGTAATTTTAAATCCCCATAAACGATAAAGTTGGATTTTAAAACACAATTCTGAAAATGCCACTTTTAAAAAAATATCATATTCTTGTTCTAACCATTTGGTGCCAGCAGCCTGTTTCCTGGGTCACATGTCTAGGTGTAGTTAGCAGTTGGCCTTTGTGTATTCCTCCCAGACAGTCACACAATACATGTGATGGAGCAAGGACTCACAAATGAGACTTGCTCGAATACAATCCCCTCACAGTATTAATTTATTAATTTTGTATTGTGTATATTAACTTTGCATACACTACATGAATAGCAAGGAAGCTTGCCTATGTGTTCTAACTAACAAGTAACGCTTGTCTTTTCCTAAAATGGCCGCTAAAGCGCGGGAACCTTACTGCGCATGTCTCAACCATATCACGTGTTGTGACGTCTTTCTTTGCTTGGTGGGAAATTTCTGCTTCTGCGCAGTGTGCTTTAAAATGGCTGCTTGATGTTTTCACATGCTTCAGCTTGCTCTTGTGTTATTATTAATTTGTCGTTTTCTTAACGCTACTAATGCGGGATAGATTTATAAGTAAATGGGGATAGAGTAGAAAGAGTGGGTATACAGTGAAACATATTATTTGTGATTTTAATATTTTCTTCTTTGACTTTTATTAGTTCGTAAACTTGGGCCTGGGGTTGGTGATCTGAAACTCGAGAGACAATGATTCTGCGCATGTGTCCTGTTTGGCTGCCAAAGAATAAAAATGAAGTCAACCTGGACGTCGTCCAAGGCCATGACCTGATGGCCGAAGCTGCTGTGCTCTTGCCTTTCCTGTTGAAAATTGAAACTTTGTATATGAAGAATATATAACATTTGTCGTGAGACGGGTGGGAAATAAAGCAAATGTATAAAATTGGATGGGCGGTAGTTTAAAGACAATGGGCTTCAGAATACGAACCAAATCAATATGGTGTGAGGATCAACCCCCTGTCCCTGTCCAATCAGAAGTAGTGGTCCCATATTTTAGCAACATTAAGGGGAGGTACATGGGCGTAGAAGGGTATAATAGATATAGAATTAGCTAATTAGTTAGAAGGTAGATGCTGCAAGAGAGCAGACGTACACACGAGAACAGGCGTTCATGCTGTCAGGCAGAAGAGCTCCAGACCGCCAAGCTGATCGATTGCAGACTAAACCGCTGTCCAGAGAGGTCCTGAGGAGGGGGCGGCGGAGTCCATTAGAAGGAAGACACGGGAGAATCGAGGAGAAGTCGAGTATCAGAGAGGGGAATGACGCAGGCGTCGTTGTAGAGAGGTCACCGGTCCTGTCCTGATCCTGGAGGAGGTCTTTGCTCTTCATCCTTCCTGGGTCCTATTCTTTTCCAACTCCTTGGCCAAGGGGTTTGGTTCTCGCACTTAGGTAAATATAAATGCAACCTTTAGTTGCGCTGCTGTCTCTATCTTCTCCTTTCTGAGGGACCGTCATTAATCAATAATTATTATTCTATGCTTCATCCGTGATATGCGATTAAGTACCATGTGGTTATGTAATTTACTCTGCTAAATCTTTAGATAAACATTTTAAAACTTCCTGACTCAGTGGTTATTTCAGGATTATGTACTATAATGAATGTCACTCATTTTAAACTTCCCAATTAGCAAAGGATTCATTGGTAAGTCATTACTCTTCAATCGGAAGGTAATTGGTAGCAGGGATTTTGATAAAGAGTACAACTGATAACCCCAGCGTAAGTATTAGCGTAGTATGAATGTATGGGCCCAAGTGAGTATCTGGTGTATGAATGCTGTTTGCTAATATCGCGCTGGATCAGTTTTCTGGTAATCAGAGGATGGTTACTCTTTGTTAATTGGGTAATGAGAATTTTATTTTTATGAACTAACATCCGTGTATTCAAAGTTTGTTTTATGTTGTCTAGAATCCCCGGGGAAAATTGAATAGCGGTTGGTAAGTGGAAGCCATACTGCAGTGAGGTTATCTGTCAGGCAGAAATAGTACTGAAAAGTTAAGCAGGACTATCAGTACTGGTTAGGGAATCTATGTGTGTGAGTAATAGCAAAAGAGTACGCTGGTGAAAATTTGATGTTATATCACCTAGAAAGGGTAACATTGAAGAAGTAACAGGTACTTCTGGAGCTTGTGTGAAGAGTAAACGGAAGGGTTTTTACTCGTAGTGTATGTTTAGTAAACGGAAAGGTTTTACTAAGTGTGGGAGGAAACTATCTTTTCTATTTTTAGAGAAACTGGCACGATAGCGAATGTTTTATGTTGTTACTGAAATTTAATTAAGATTTATAGAGAAAATAAGTTTGCGTAAGATTTTGTAAAGGGAGGGTCAGCTGCCGGAGAGGGAGCTGACGTCAGAAAACGCCGCGCTGGGATTGGTTGAATCAGCGGGTGTGGAAAGACCTTGTAAAGGAGGGGTCAGTAGTCAGGAGCAGTACTGACGTCACAGGTGCCGCGCTGGGATTGGTTGAAACAGCAAGGGACAGAGAAGAGCAGATTGTAAAGGAGGGGTTGACAGACTAACGTCACAGAAAGGCCGCGCTAGGATTGGTTCAGAAATAGAAGAAAGCAGACACTTGATTGGTTGATATTCTAGAAGCTAAAATCTTAGTGGATAGAGATTGCATGTTAAAACGCGATCCGACTTTAACAGGAACTCGTCCGGATAGGAGATTCCTAGGTTTTGCAGAATATAATTTTATACACCGAAGATTAGATAGAATGTACGGAGAGAAGAGAAAAATGTCCTTTCTGCAAAAGATTAAGAACTATTTTAAAAAGGATAAACCAATCAAAACTAGGGAAGGAATTATCATTCCACCAGCTAAAACGCCCGCTTCATTCATGATGATGGAGAGAGGTTATCATACTTGTGTATGGATAGAGAATTGGATAGAATATACCAAAAATGATGGGATATTAGCATTTCCCGAGAATGGCACTTTCAATGGGAGAATTCTTCAAAATTTGAGATTGAGGATGAATGACCTAGAACCCAGACCTAGATTAACTCAATATGAAGCCTTAGAGGAATGGGAAACCGAGGCATTTGAGCGTGACCGATCCAGGAGTAATAGGGGTTATCGAGGATTTTTCCCAAGAAACCAACATGAGTCTAGGGACGGTCAGATGAAACAATGGAGGAGGGCAATGCTTACAGAAGGATTGTATCCATTGTTAACAGCAGAAGAAAAATTAGGAAGCAAATGCACAGAAAAGACAAAACACCTAATGAGAAATGGAGATTCCGAAGATGAATTTATAGAAGAAATATTAAGGAACCCCCCACCATATCAGGAAGGGACAAGTGGATGCACCCCAAGTGCACCCACTGTTAAAAACTCCATTAGTACCACAGGTAATGCATGATTTCACCCCCAGTAGGATACTTCACGATAAAGAGAAAGAAGCCCTAGAGAAGACCAGAGCAGAATTAATACAGAAAATAACACAGATAAAAGTGCATCCTGACTCTTTGACCATACCTGTAACAATTGGTCCAGTAGTTCCATTATATGGTAGTCAGGGAAACTGTCCTCCACCGTTAGTTATGCCTACTCCTGTGAATATTCCTAAACCTGAAGCAACAGTAATGGTTGAGGATCACTTTAGTGATTGTGAATCTACGATATCTCTAATGGATTTACCAATTCGAGATTCTGTCAATAGTACTCCCAGAAGAACTACACCTGGGTGCTCGAAAGAGATAAACTTGATAACTTCATCAGGAGCAAAAAGTGTCACTGTAGTTAGTCCAGAAGACTTAGAAAGGTGGGCACAAGGATCAGAACAGCAGTGTACACCTCCAAAAATTTTGGATATTTATAAATTAAAAGTCGAATTAGAAGAAATAATAGCAGGAAATGTGGGGCTAGATCGCCTAAATGCTTACAATGAAGAAGAATTATTGTTCGTATGCAGAAGTATCACCAGAAATGTAAAAATATTCCATGAAAAATTATCAGATTTGGCTCTGCAGATGGGAATTGAAATAGGGAGATCAAAGGTGTTGCAGAAACCCTATAGAGCAGATTTCTCAGACAAAGATTTAGAAAATATGAATGCCTCTGGAAGAAAGTTACAAGTAAAAGAATTAATGATAGTCTTACAGAAATGGGGAGACCTAGATAAATGGAGAGTTCGATGGGCAAAGAAAAAGGAAGAGGCACGATCCAGTAGAACAGCCTCTGAATATGTGATGAAAGAAACAGGGAAGACAGATCAAATGTATCCGATGCGAGAAGTTCCAGGAGGGGGCTATGTACATGTCCCATGGAGTAGACAGGATATTTTGTCATTTACGAATGATTTTCCAAAGTTGAGAGAAAAACCAATTGAATGGTACAAGCAGGTTGAGAGGTTTGTGAAGGTGTCAAAGGTATTGTTGAAAGATTTAGATGGTTTGTTTGACATAGTGGTACCTGCCGATTTGTGGACAGATTGTAAAATTACAGTTGATTGGCCAAGTGACGAGTATCCTAGAGATCCGAAAACAGGTGCCCCGTCAAATGATGTAATGAAAAAGTATCAGCAGGTGATAACTTACCTGAAAGGCAAAATACCACCGAAAGAAACAGATTGGGTGAAAATAGACCGAACCACCCAAGAAGCTAGTGAATCGGTACACGCCTATTGTGAGCGTTTATTGCAGGTATTTAAGCTGTATAGTGGATTTGAGGACATTGGAGATAAGAACATGAGTCAGTTTGTGTATCGATTTGTTTATGGTCTGAAGCCAGAGATTTGTCAGATGATTAAGCAGCACATGTTGTGTTGGCAGGGCAAGCCCATAGATGAGATTCTGAAATATGCGAAATACTGTGGAGATGATATTGAGGATAGGCACAAGAAATTGCAGGAAAAAGTGATGTGGGCACAGGTGAAAATGGCTGAGAAACAGGGAATTAATTTGGATAATCCAAGTGAAAATCAAGGAAAGGATTCTGGAACGAATGGCGATACTGGGAATGGTGGAAAAGTGAGAGGACGAATGAGTAGAGAAGAAGCTAAAAAGAAATTTCCTTGTCATGGATGCGGAAAATTGGGGCATTGGAAGGATGAATGTAAAAAGATTCGGAATAATAATGGCCCAAATCAAAATTTAAATCCACAGACGCAGAATGACTCACAGCAGGGTGTAAATCCTCAGAGTCAGTTGCCACCTGCACCTATTCAGGGTAATGTAAGCAGAGCAAACCACGGTACAGACGTCGGATATCAAGGAGGAAGTGGTAAGAATGATTATGTAACATCACAGTTTCTTTTACAGGACGATTTCTGTCAATACAGTTCATGACGGTGCCTAGGAGAGGGGGAGAAGGAGTGCGTACTTGGCGCATCCTTATCGGTAGATCAGTCAGGTCCATATGTTGAAGGGAAGGTGAAAGGTAATGATATTACTTTCCTTTTGGACACTGGTGCTACCAGGTCAACTGTGAGAACAGCAGACATTCCAGACCTTCCTCTCTCTGGAGAAGCTATCCAAGTAGTGGGAGTAGCTAATAGAAAGATTAGAACACCTCTTACCGAACCAATGGAAGTTAAAATTGGAAATTTCAGAGAAATGCACCAATTTGTGGTGTGTGATTCTAGTCCAGTAAATTTATTAGGTCGCGATTTGTTATGCAAGATGAATTGCACAATTTTCTGCACCCCAGATGGTGTGGCAGTTCAAACCCCAGATGAAGATCATGTATATAAGTTTATGATTGCAAAACAAGGTACAGAGGTAGATGAGATGTTTTCTTTGATAACAAAAGATGAGCTGCCAGAAGAATTAAAAACTGCAGTAAACCCCATAGTATGGGATTTCACAGGAAAGGAAGTAGGACTTATGGCCAAAATAGACCCAGTTAAAATTACCGTAAAGGAAGGTGCGATTTTCCCAAATACTAGACAGTACAAAATGAGTGCAGAAGTAAAGACAGGAGTCATTGAAGAAATCAATCGAATGGTAGAACAAAACATACTAAGAGAAGTAATGAGTAGCCCATGTAATTCACCAATAATGGGTTTAAAGAAACCTAGCGGAAAATATAGGATTGTTCAGGACCTGCGGAAAATAAATAAGATTGTGGAACCTTGTTGTCCTATAGTACCCAATCCTGCAGTAATCCTATACCAGATTCCTTGGAGTGCAGGATGGTTCACAGTGATTGATTTATGCCAAGCGTTCTTTTCAATACCATTGCACCCAGACAGCCAGTATCTTTTTTCATTTAAATTTGAGAACAAAGTCTATGTATGGAATCGTGTTCCTCAGGGGTACACGGAAAGTCCTTCCATCTTTAATCAGATATTGAAAAAGTGCCTTGAGAAACTAGTGATGCCAGGTAGCTCAGTCCTAGTGCAATATATCGACGACTTACTGGTGGCATCGAACACCAGAGAGGACTGTGTTGTTGATTCCATAGCACTATTGAATCATTTGGCTGAAGAAGGGCATAAAGTCTCACCAGAAAAATTGCAGTTCTGTACAACAGCTGTTAAATATCTGGGACACCAAATTGAGAGGGGAAAAAGAAGAATAACCTCGGAAAGAGTACAATTGATTAAGAAAATGCAAATGCCTGTAACCCAAAGAGAAGTGAGAATGTTCCTAGGAATAGTAGGTTACTGTCGACAATGGATACTAGGATTTTCCTTGTTAGCGAAGCCCCTAATTCAAATGACAAAAAAGAAAGCAAAGGACCCAGTTGAATGGGATGATGAGAGTGTAGGAGCTTTTGTAAAATTGAGAAATGCTCTGTGCTCAGCACCAGCCCTAGGCATGCCCGACTATAAAAGAAGCTTCGCATTGTTCTGTCATGAGAGAGAAAATTGTGCACTTTCAGTCTTAACACAAAGACATGGTCTAGACAGACGTCCTATAGCATATTTTTCTGCTACATTGGATCCAGTGGCAGCCGCGTTGCCAGGCTGCTTAAAAGCAGTAGCGGCTACCTGTTTAAGTATTGAACAAAGTGAGTCAATTGTGATGGGACACCCAGTAAAGGTGTTTGTTCCACATGCGGTTGTGATTCTGTTGACAAGAACACGAACTCAGCATCTTACTCCTAGTCGGCTGACTAAATATGAGAGAATAATAATGGGTGCTGAAAATGTGAACATAGTGAGGTGTACAATAGTAAATCCCGCAACCTTACTACCAGACCCATATCATGAGGAAATTAAAAATGACGAAGAAGAAGAACATGATTGTTTACAAGTCACAGAATTATGCACGAAACCACGTCCGGACATTGAAGAACAGCCCCTTAGAAAGCCAGACAGGGAGCTGTTTGTTGATGGTTCATGCCAGAGGCATGAAGACGGTAAACTAACTGCTGCATATGCAGTATGTGAATTAACTGGAATAGTTGAAGCATCCTATTTACCAGGAGTAAAATCTGCACAAGTAGCTGAATTGATTGCTTTGATAAAAGCTTGCAAAATTGGGAGGAATCAAAAAGTAACTATATTTACAGATAGCCAATATGGTTACGGGGTTGTGCATGATTTTGGCCAACTATGGATGCAGAGGGATTTCATGACTTCTTCAGGATCCCCCATTAAAAATGGACAGTTTGTAAGGGAATTGCTGGAAGCAATACAATCACCAAAAGAATTGGCTGTGGTGAAATGTGCCGCACACCAGTCAGGAGATGACTGGGTGGTAATTGGCAACCGATATGCAGATCTTGTGGCTCAACATTGTGCCAGAAATAGATTATCAGTCAATAAAAGGGTGGAAAGAATGGGAATCAGCTGCCAACTTATGCTGTATATGCCACCTGAAACATGGAATGAGGTTAGAAGATTGCAAGATGGTGCTGATGAAAATGAGAAGAAAACATGGGTCAAAGTGGGTTGTTCCCAAAGGGGAGATGATGAAGTGTGGATTTGTGCTGATGGCAGACCAGTCATGCCTGACTGTCTGCTCTCTCAAATGGCCAGGATGTATCATGGAGACACACACATAGGGAGAGATGCAATGATTAGGCTTTTCAGACAGAACTGGTACAATCCCAAGTTCAGGGCTGTAGCAGAGAGCCTTTGCCAGAGATGTTTGACTTGCCAGATGCATAATCCAGGGAGAAAGACAATAATCGGGTTTGGGAAGATTGGAAAGGCAGAGGGTCCATTTATAAGACTCCAGTTCGACTTTATACAGTTACCACCATGCAGAGGGTTGAAATATGTACTAGTCATAGTATGTCTGTTTTCAAAGTGGGTGGAGGCTTACCCTACCAGGAGGAGTGACAGCATTACAGTCGCAAAGCTGTTACTACGAGAACTCATTCCTAGGTTTGGTTTCCCAGTAACTTTGGAATCAGATAGAGGAAAACATTTTAACAGTGAAGTGATTCAAATAATTTGCGGAGCATTCCAAATTGAACAAAAATTGCACTGTGCATATCGTCCAGAGGCTTCTGGAGT
Source organism: Calotriton arnoldi (assembly GCA_963921515.1). Taxonomy (NCBI): domain Eukaryota; kingdom Metazoa; phylum Chordata; class Amphibia; order Caudata; family Salamandridae; genus Calotriton; species Calotriton arnoldi. The sequence goes on along the minus strand of CAWUFW010009472.1, from coordinate 732,943 downwards.
GGTTGAACAATTGAATGGCACTATAAAATCCAGACTGGGAAAAATGTGTGCATCAACATCATTGGAGTGGCCAGATGCATTGCCACTTGTCTTAATGGGCCTAAGAAGCATTCCTGATAGAAATACGGGACTGAGTCCACACGAGATAATGATGGGAAGAGCAATGAGACAAGCACATGTTCCCATAAACAAACTGCTGAATATATCTGATGATATGGTTCTGGATTATTGCAAAGGATTGGCTGACCTAGTGCGTTCTATCTCTCATCAGGTCGGAGAAGACGCAGTTTCAAGGCAGCCTGAACAAGAACATGATCTGAATCCTGGTGACTGGGTGGTAGTGAAGAATCACACCAGAGAGACGTGTCTATCACCTAGATGGGGAAAACCTTGTCAAGTCATACTGACTACCAACACAGCAGTGAAGTGTGCAGGATTTCCTAATTGGATTCATGTAAGCCACACCAAAAGAGTACCAGACCCTGAAGAAGAAAATCCTCAGTCAGCATCAATCACTGAGGAAGCTGAAGGTTGCCCAGCTGAAGAATCTCAGGCTCGAGATTCAGAAGAAGCTGCAGAAGAACAACCGAGCACAAGTCAGGACTGGATACCGGTGGTAGAAATTCCTGAAGTCTACTACAGAACAAGAAGTCAAACAAAATTGGAAGAAATTGAAGAAGATCAGATAGGCGAAGAAGAAGCAGCTCAGGGAAAAGAAGAACATACAATAAAAGAACCTGAGCAGGACCAGATAGGGAAAGGAAACTGGGCTCAAAATAACGAAGAACCAACAAGTTTTGAGCAGGAACAGACAGGTTTAGAAGAATCCGGTCAGGCTGCAGAAGTACAAAGTGCAATAAGCCCTGATCAGAACCAGTTAGATCAAGAAAATCACACAGAAGAAAAAGATCTCGAGAAAAATGAACATGAAGAAATAAATCAAAGCACAAGGTCAATTATTGGAAACTCACAGTGGAGCTGCTGAAGAAAAACAAATCAGACCTGAAAAAGAGCAAGAAAGAAAAACAGTAATTGCAGAAAACGAAAAGGTGTCAGAAAGTGAAAATAAAGAGATTGCTGAAGACAAAAATAAAGAAACAGTGCAAACAAAGAAAACAAGAAAAGGTGATCATTGGCCTAGTGTCATTAAAAGAGTAAAATACCACATAACAACCAGAAGTGAAGATCCAGATCAAGTAAATGAAGTAACAAGTCAAACCGAACAAGAAAACAGAACTAAGAAAAGAAGAAGCAAGAGACTGAAACTTGTGAATAACAAATTCAAGGGTCCTGATTGGACTTACATTATTCTTGAAGATTACGAAAGTTCAGAGTCAAGTGAAAGTGGTGACGAAGGAACAAGTGCAGAACTGACGTACGAGAAAGAAACAAGACCACCTTGACTACGCAAAAGAGTCACATAAAGAAAAGCGAAAAATAGATAAGAAGAGCAATCTTCCTTGTCGAAATGCCTGATGATAGAGTTGCTGGGAGACCAAAACAGAGATGTTGTAGAAGATGCTGTGCAATATGCATATGTAGTCTAGTAATGGTGCTTATAGTTTGGTTAGTCCTGATCGTAGCAGTTCCTTACCTTATGATAATGGATAAAAAGATTAATAACGAAACTAAAGGAAGGACAGCACACATGAAGGGAAATAGAGTAGAACTAATGGCAGAAAATGAACCAGAATTTCATCATGAAATAACTGATAACGACACTAGTTTAAATGTTTTCACAAAGTTATTATTTCAATATGTAGATACCATGGAAGTTAGTAATTGTTATGTCTGTATGAAGTTACCCGAATCAGTAGCAGAAGGATTAACATATCATCACTTACCATTGACATATGGCATATCATGTAGTGTTTTATCTAGTTTATTTTATAGAACAGGGAGACTTCAATATTATTATTCAAACATAGATGTGATATTTTCTGAGGTTCCGATTCGAAAGAGTATGAACCCAGTGCTTAGTAGTCAAGACGCACAGTTTATGGGAGAATTTTTCTTAACAATGAAATCAATAGATATAACACATGCACATAGACACAATCTAACATGTTCTTTACACGAAGAAGAAAAGATATTTTTGAATTTAGTAGAAAATAGAAGACAAGATTTTCAAAGGAAAGCTTCTGAGCATAAGGCTCATTTGCCACCTTGGGCTGAGAAAGAAGGGAGTTACACACCTGGCAAGGCTCAAGCTGCTATGGCTCTGGATTTTGTAAAGACGGGGAAAATTTGTCTACATAGGTTAAGGACTGATTATAACAATGTTTTCATCGGTACCAGTGAATGTGAACACAATTTCTTAATTCTTGGAGGTTGGGGAATCAAAGGAGGAACAGATTCAGTTTTTCCTGGGATCTATTATGTATGCGGGAATAAGGCTTACTTTAGGCTTCCTGCACGGTGGTATGGAAGTTGTTATTTTGGAATAGTATTTCCAAAAATATACCACGTAAAAAGAAACACTGGGAGCAATGAAAACAATGGCGAATTAACACGTAGTAAAAGAGCTAGTTTTTCTGAAATTGTAGGTGATATATTTGGTGCATTGATACCTTCGGTGGGAATAATTCTGAACTCAAGGAAAATATGTAAATTGTCTACAGTGGTTGATCGTTTATCAACGGATACTGCTGGAGGATTTCTAATGATTAATGCGGAGATGGTTGCGATTAGATCTATGGTTATGCAAAATCGACTTGCTCTTGATATTATATTAGCAAAAGAGGGCGGAGTCTGTAAATTACTGAAGACGAAACATTGTTGCACTTACATTCCTGATAAAAGTGCAGAAATTGGAACGTATATACAGAATATAACTAAACTTGAGAAGGAACTTAAACCACTGGAAGTTGATAGTGTATGGGAAAGATTGACAAATAGTATCTCGTCAATTGGTACCTGGTTTGCTAATGTAGGAAAAGGACTTATAGGTCAAATATTAGTACCCCTAGCAGGGTTAGCAATAATAGTACTGACAATAATAATATGGTGCAAATGTTGTAGAAAGAATGGAACATATAATGTGACAGGAAAAGGGAAGAAGAGAAAGATTGACGAAATAGAACTTGAAGAATGGAGAAGTGAATTATACAAGAAATTAAAAGGGGATGTTAAAAATAGAAAATGTAAAAATGAGAATGAAACTATTTGCTAGAAGTTGGCATCTGATTGAGGGTAGTATTTTGATGGCTCTTAAACGCCATCAGAGAGGGGATTGATGGAGCAAGGACTCACAAATGAGACTTGCTCGAATACAATCTCCTCACAGTATTAATTTATTAATCTTGTATTGTGTATATTAACTTTGCATACACTACATGAATAGCAAGGAAGCTTGCCTATGTGTTCTAACTAACAAGTAACGCTTGTCTTTTTCTAAAATGGCCGCTAAAGCGCGGGAACCTTACTGCGCATGTCTCAACCATATCACGTGTTGTGACGTCTTTCTTTGCTTGGTGGGAAATTTCTGCTTCTGCGCAGTGTGCTTTAAAATGGCTGCTTGATGTTTTCACATGCTTCAGCTTGCTCTTGTGTTATTATTAATTTGTCGTTTTCTTAACGCTACTAATGCGGGATAGATTTATAAGTAAATGGGGATAGAGTAGAAAGAGTGGGTATACAGTGAAACATATTATTTGTGATTTTAATATTTTCTTCTTTGACTTTTATTAGTTCGTAAACTTGGGCCTGGGGTTGGTGATCTGAAACTCGAGAGACAATGATTCTGCGCATGTGTCCTGTTTGGCTGCCAAAGAATAAAAATGAAGTCAACCTGGACGTCGTCCAAGGCCATGACCTGATGGCCGAAGCTGCTGTGCTCTTGCCTTTCCTGTTGAAAATTGAAACTTTGTATATGAAGAATATATAACATTTGTCGTGAGACGGGTGGGAAATAAAGCAAATGTATAAAATTGGATGGGCGGTAGTTTAAAGACAATGGGCTTCAGAAAACGAACCAAATCAATATGGTGTGAAGATCAACCCCCTGTCCCTGTCCAATCAGAAGTAGTGGTCCCATATTTTAGCAACATTAAGGGGAGGTACATGGGCGTAGAAGGGTATAATAGATATAGAATTAGCTAATTAGTTAGAAGGAGATGCTGCAAGAGAGCAGACGTACACACGAGAACAGGCGTTCATGCTGTCAGGCAGAAGAGCTCCAGACCGCCAAGCTGATCGATTGCAGACTAAACCGCTGTCCATAGAGGTCCTGAGGAGGGGGCGGCGGAGTCCATTAGAAGGAAGACACGGGAGAATCGAGGAGAAGTCGAGTATCAGAGAGGGGAACGACGCAGGCGTCGTTGTAGAGAGGTCACCGGTCCTGTCCTGATCCTGGAGGAGGTCTTTGCTCTTCATCCTTCCTGGGTCCTATTCTTTCCAACTCCTTGGCCAAGGGGTTTGGTTCTCGCACTTAGGTAAATATAAATGCAACCTTTAGTTGCGCTGCTGTCTCTATCTTCTCCTTTCTGAGGGACCGTCATTAATCAATAATTATTATTCTATGCTTCATCCGTGATATGCGATTAAGTACCATGTGGTTATGTAATTTACTCTGCTAAATCTTTAGATAAACATTTTAAAACTTCCTGACTCAGTGGTTATTTCAGGATTATGTACTATAATGAATGTCACTCATTTTAAACTTCCCAATTAGCAAAGGATTCATTGGTAAGTCATTACTCTTCAATCGGAAGGTAATTGGTAGCAGGGATTTTTGATAAAGAGTACAACTGATAACCCCAGCGTAAGTATTAGCATAGTATGAATGTATGGGCCCAAGAGAGTATCTGGTGTATGAATGCTGTTTGCTAATATCACGCTGGATCACATGGACTGGGTGTTGGCAGAATGGGAGGAGCAGAGATGTGCACAGCCCCACTTGTACTTCAAAGACACTGCCTAAGCCCACACACAAAGAACTTCACACCAGCCTTTAGCACCCCAGACATCCCGGTACCAGGCCAGGAAGAGAAGATATTCCTTCATGGTTGGCTATAACTTTTGACTTCACCCCGGTCTCATGTGACGAGATTTCTACGGTTGGCTCTTTGATGTTTTGAGTGCTATTTTTCTCTTTTAACTTTAAACATTCATAACTCTGTTCTATAGATTTATTTTCTTGTCATTTTGGTGTCAAATTATTTATTACATTTTACTCTATTTTTCTACATTAATGTGAGAAAATGTTTCCCAGCTAGATATTTTCTACTCAAACTAGTCTTCCACAAGCAAAAATCATGTTAAATTTCACGTTCTTCTCCAACCCAACGGCAACCACCAACACCATCACTCCTTTACAGGACCTCTGCAGCAGCCTCCCTGACTTCTTCCACAACAAAATACTCAAGAACTACAGTAACTTCGAGCCTCAACCCACCACAGAGACCTCATCGGCCATCTCCCCAACACCACCAATAATGTCCATCAACTAATGAACTGGAGCCCCCTCACCACAGAAAATTATGAAGACCATCCATTCAGGGGCTCCCACTGACCCTTGCCCTCTCCACATCTACAACCTGGGAAGAACACTGATCAGCACCACCATCATCAATGCCTTCATTCTTAACGGAACCTTCCCACATAACTGGAAATATGCAGATTTCACAGCTCTCCTGAAGAAACCCTTGGCAGACCCGGAAGAAATCAACAACTACAGACCCGTCCTGCTCCTACCATTCCTGTCCATAGTCATGGAAAAAGTGATCAACAGGCCACTCTCCTCCCACCTATAACAGCACCACTTCCTGGATATCACTCAGGCAGGGTTCCACAGCAACCACAGCACACAAACTGCCCTCTTGGCAGCAACATTCCTGGATATCACTCAGGCAGGGTTCCGCAGCAACCACAGCACACAAAGTGCCCTCTTGGCAGCAACAAACGACATCCGGACAATCATGGACAGAGGGGCAACCCCCACGCTCATCCCCCTCGAACTCTCAGCAGCTTTCAACTCCGTATACCACTGTACCCTCATCACCAGACTCCATGACTCAGAAGTCCAAGAGTCAGACACCCCATACACCTTTGGACCCAAGAAACTTGAAACAGAGTCTCTCAAGGATCTTACCTCAGCCCAACCCTTTTCACTGTGTAAATGGCACCCATCACCCGAATCCTAAGAGCCTATGACATCAACATAGTCTCCAATAGCACACAGTCCATCCTCTCCCTCACCGACTAGAACAATTCCACCAGGACCAACTTCATCTCCTGCATGCCCAAAGTGGCCAACTGGATGAGGGAGAGCTGCCTAAAACTCCACACAGACAAAATGGAGATCCTGATCTTTGGAAACAAGCGCTCCCCCTGGGATTGTCCCCTGTTTGCCTGCCAAGCTGGACCTAGATGACAAACTCACACCGAATAAGCAGGAGAAATCAATGACCTCATCCTGCTTCTTCCTTCTCAGAATGCTTCGCAAGATTTTCAAATGGCTCCCCACGTACACAAGACACACTGTCACCCAGGCCCTCTAACCAACAGACTAGACTATGCAAAGCGCTGTAAGTTGGCATTTCCAACCAGCTCACTTAAATACTCCAGACCCAAAACACCGCTGCCAGACTCACCCTAAACATCCCAAGAAGCACTCACATCACTCCCTACTTCAGAGAACTACACTGGCTACCCAACCAGGAACAATGTCAATTCAAGCTGCTCGTCGATGCCTACAAAGCCCTCCGCACCACCGGACCTGCATACCTCAACAACCGACTTCAACTCTACCAACCAACCAGACAGCTACGCTGAGCCTCACACACCCTTGCACGTGTCTCCAGCATCTGCAGAAGCAAGTCAGGAGGTCGCTCCTTCTCCTACATCGTGCCCAAGACATGGAATGAACTTTCTCAATACATCAGGACGCCCCCTTTGCCACTCAACTTTCGCAACACACTGAATACCTTTTATTCAACTAGGACCTCTGTTCGACCTACAATCCTCCTCCAGCGCCTGGATACCCTCCCGGGTGATAAGTTGCGCCATAAAAATCGACCTGACATAAAATAACATATGTGAAATAATGAAAAATGTGTGCATTTCACGGCAAATGAAATTCAGAAACTATGTTAAATTACACTGGAGTAACAAATATTTCACAGAAACTGAGTGCACATTGCTTGTATGATGAGAATAGATAAGAACTGAAGAATATCTGAGGTTTATCAGTTGCACCATCCTGGAGTGCAAGAGAGTGATGTTCTATCGGCAGGAGTGTAAGAGAGTGGCAGCCTACCGCAAGGAGTGTAAACATGTGGAGGCCTATTAGCGGGAGCACAAGAAAGTGACAACCTACCAACAGTATTAAAAGTAGACCCTCTTATTTGTCACAAAGGACTCCATGGTTACTACTTCTCACACGGCATTGAATAAATAACTATTTTGACCTGCAGAAAAATAGTAAGTTTTAAAAGCATTTAACTCAGAGGTACTCATTTTACCGAATTCTCAGATTTGATCATCAACATCGAGGTATTGTGCTGTATTGTTGAGCTTATATGCGTCATAGTAGCCTAAAAATATAGTACAGGGGATGTGGGGTTAACCATAAATGATATACTGACATTTGTCATTGTTTAAGGGACCCAAATTAAGATCAGTAACACTTTTATACTTGTACTGACCACAAATTAGAGTATGTTTTCTATTTCACAAGTCTGTCATTGGCATGACACCTACATAGCATTTCCAAAAGATAAACGTTTACTTGCCCACCAGTACTCCCCTCAGCACAGTTGTATTTATCACTAGTGCCAGCATTCACATGTTGTACGTGTTGGGGGAGGGGAGATTCTAGGGTTAGGGACCTCCTCATTGTGGAATGTGTCCCTTCACAACTGAGCCCTGCCCTGCGCAGTGCAGACTTTTGTGAAAACCCCTCTTTTCGTGCCTTTGATACAGCATTTTCTGGGCCCACTATTTACCATTGGTCCTCCGACAGACCTTTCTATCTGACCGAGAGGTGACGGGAGCTAGCATTAATCAGCAATGAAAATTAATTAACAGTGAAACTCATTTGGCTACACAATGAGGACCAGAAATCGGTAGCTATGGGTTAAAATGTTTATTACAAATTCAAAATTAAGTTCAAATACACGACGCTTAAAACCATGCTATAGAAATACAGAATAGCTACAGGCAAGCCAAGCCTGAGAAAGAAATTAAGGCGGACTAGTATAAGACAGACAAGCAATTCAGTCACAGCAGTATAAGAGATTAACAATAAAACTTAATGCTCAGAGAAGAGTCGCAGATTGTGTTGTCTATGCATTAGTAATCTACATTTCCTAAATCTAGTCCAAACTAAGAGGATGGTTAGATAACCTAAAGGATCTCAAAAATCTGAAAATTTCCATGAAGAAAATCAGAACAAGATGCTCAGTCAATAGTCTTTAATAGGTAGGGGAGTAAATGTTAGCTTAAGCCACACTTAGGAAAGAATCAAAATAGGCATAGAAGTCTTAACCTATATAAATCCATAGGCAGAAGGGGAGAAGTCTGTAAACTCCAAGAGAAAATCTGCATGAAATCAGGAAAAGACCTGAGTCTCTGATGGGGCGAACAATAAATTATAACACCCAAAGTCCACTAGGTAACACCCCCTTTGTACACATCATACAGGTTCAATTTTTCTTGCCCATTTCTCATGTTGCAGACTGAAACATCGACAGGTTATCCCATACTGGACATGGGAACGAGATCTCCTTCTCACGCACACATCAGTTTGCTACGTTTGCTCAATAGGCCTTTCAATTGACTCTCTGGTTCTCCATGTTCCTTTGTCAAGGTCTTCTTCTCAGGCTCTTTCCTCTATCTCTAGTACAGTAATGTATCTATTCTACAACTAACTATGCATGTGAATACCTGCAAGAAATGTCATGTTAGCAGAAAATGAAAAACAATCTTTATGCAGCATGGTGAAATACAGGCCTACTTAGGACATGTTAAAGCATGTACTCAATGGTGCACATTTAATATATGTGTGCACATTTAAATACAAATTAATATAAGTTTCTTGTGCATTAAATTCCACATCACATATAACATTCAGTAAATCTTCAAAATAATCGCATGTCAGTATGGCTAAGAACTACATTTTAATCAAATATATGAAGTATTAATGCACACATTACATAATTCTTTTATCGTTTTAAATAAAATCACATTCTACACATGTACGGATGATTTTTATCCAGTTATCTAAACAGTCAGTGCTATTTAAAATGTCAAAGCACACATTATGAAAGTCGAATTTCATTTTAATAGTGAGTACACCATCTACTAAATGAGGCTGGTTTAATTATCACAATCAGTTATGGTAAATGTCTCTAAACCTACAGTGAATGCACTCTTTAATAATGATGTCAAGTGCAACATTTACATTAGTTTGTTAAGCCATACAAGAAACATGTGCCAAGTGCACTTTCATACTGTGGGGCCGATTCCGATCTCGGCCGGTAGGGCTCCGAATCGGATTCGGCTTAACCGGATCCGATTCGGAGCCCTATTTCCCGACCGATCCGTACGCGCGTCCGGGCGGCGGAGTACGATGCGTATTCGCCGACCGACTTCGTCCGGGCGTCCCGTCCGCTCCGACCGACTTCGTACCCGGGTCTAACCGCACCGACCGACTTCGCTCGGACTCGACTCGCACCGCGCAATGGAGACGTTCCCGGCCGGGTAAGTACGATGCGCGCCGCGAGCTGAGTCCGACCGAGCCGCGCACTCCGGCTCGAAAGAGCTGTCGGAGCCGTACTTTGGGGGTCCGTGTCGGACCCCTGTCCGCGCGTCGACGCGCAGTCGCACACAGGGGGACCCATGGGTCCCCCTACCTGTGCGTGTACGGCGCGAGATCAGCTCGCCGCGTACACGCTGTAGGGGGCGCACTTGTCCGCATCGCACCCATTGAGTCAATGGGAGCCCGCGTCGCAGCGTTATGCGACAGGCTCCCATTGACTTCAATGGGAGTCCGACCGACTCGAGTCCGATGGCATACGTGCGCATCGTACTCGTTCGGTCGGACTGCACGGGTCCGATTCGGTCGGAAATCTCTCCGGGTCCGGCTCGGTCGGGGAGATTTCCGGCCCGAATCGGAATCGGCCCCTGTGTGTCTGTTAAGTATCCGTGATGTATTTGTGACAAATAAAGGGTGGGCAACATTTGTGCTGCACCACGTGTCCCTGTTGTGTATTCCCAACATATGGTGTCTGAGTGCTGTTAGGATTCACTATATGCTATACAATATCCCAAAGCAGAGGCGAAAGCACCCTATCATGTATGCTGCTGGAGTTTCTTGCTGTACTTGGCATTTATTTTATTGATGTATTGTTTAAAAGCCCTTCGGTGACATGTGCTGTCTCAATGTACAGGGTCATTGTATACTGAGGGCAAAGTGGACTGACTGTCTGCTTGACTTGCAGTCACAAAAGTATAAGTACAGGGAACAAATTTACGTCATTAATTATCATTTACAAAGTTTAACCTCTAGGTATGACAAAGTTAAACAAAAAAGTGGTAGGGAAATGCATGGAATTATTTTTATAGGGCACGTGAAGATGTATGCAGGATGACTTAGCATTTCTTTTTGTGAATGAACAATGTCCTTGGGAACCGAAAGGGCAGCATGTGTAGCAAAGATTAACAGAACATAGCCCTGCCAATCGTATGAGCCACAAACACCTTATCAATCAATCTTAGCTCCTCTTCTAATGCTTGCTCTTAACCTATCAGCTCCTTCAATCCGCACTCCTCTACTGAAGCCTGCTATTATGGAATAAGGATAGGTGACATCTTAGTTTCAAAGTTGCCTTACAACTCCCTCTGTTCCCCTGTATTGTATTGCATTGCATTGTATTGTATTGTATTGCATTGCATTGCATTTTATTGTATTGTATTGTACAGCAGCATTCATATTGCGCTTCCTACCCCTATGTGGGGCACTGAAGAGCTTGCCTACATGGGCAGAATGCATCACTGTGTAGGTTGTGCAACTGGAAGCGTATTGCCTTTGTTTTCATCTTATATGGGCAGTGTTTCCATGGCGTGCATGACGGCCACTGAGGTGTGGTTATCATGTTATGGGATGCAGCGTGTAGTAGTATAGTGTATAAAGAGGCATGAGAGACAGACACACAGTTTATGGTTATTTGCAGACTAGCGTCTTTGAGCAGCTATTCAGGACCCCTTTAGGGTATTTTTTATGATCATAATCTACTTAGCCGGTTACTGCACTGGGTAATGACATATGAGATATTTTCTTTAAATTTAAAAGGTTATAGTCCTTAGCAGGCATGGGTTGGAGAGAGAAATGGCATGGAGACCTGCGGGGATGGGCTCTGATACTATCATTTCATATCTGATTGTGTTTGTGAAATGTAAAGAAGAAGTCATAGTAAGTAGCTAATTGGGACCTTCAGTGGTGGACTGGATTAAAGCCCTCTTGTTGTGTAGTTCCTATATTACCTATACAGGATCTGTGCGTTTGGATAACATAAACTGTGGGTTTGGTGGCGGACAGATTCCGTGCACCCTCACCGGATACATTAGCCTCTCTGTATTAGCTAGCTCACAGTGCCACTATAATCTCCTCTTATCACGGAGAGAATAGATTCTGGCAACCTCAGAACATGACAACCCTGATCCCTCAGAATCGTGGAAACAATATACTACCTTTCGCTCAGTCACTCATGCTCACTTAGTTTGTTTCAGAGAGTTACACAGAATAAACAGGCTGGGCGTTTTAATAAGTATTTATTGAACAGTTGTTATTCCAGTGTATAATAGATGAGCAGTAACAACCATTAAACAGTAGCAGAGATATATGATTAGCAATACTACGAAAGTAAAGGAATGGTATAGTTCTACCATCTTGCAGAAATCATGAATATATACAAGTACATAAAACACATGATAAAAAGTGCGTACTCCTACGATGTCTCCCTAACTAGATGTACCTAAATGTACCTAGCATCTATGTAGGTGTTATGCCAAGAATCCCTCTAGGATCTAGTCCACCCCATTACCTGAGAATGAGAGAATATGGGACCCCGTCCTGGTCTTGAGTTGGACACCCCGCGAGGGATGTTAGACCACTGCTAGCTGGAGCGTCTGCATGCAGGAACCTCAGCGTCTCTCGTCAGTGTGTCAGCCAGGAAGTCACGGTCTCCTCTATCTTCCTAAGCAAGATGTGTTGTATATATACCCATTGGTCTCCCCAGGGGTCCTACCTTGCTGAGTTACTGTGTCGGCCTAAAAGGATGATGTTGGGCCTGAACTTTATACAGAGATATTATACAGGAGATGGTAATCCTACTGTTAGTCCGGCTGTGCTTCCAAGAAGCCTCATGCATAATGTATGAGAATCGAACCAGGGAAAAACCCGCGTTCTGAATGCAGTGTCATATCTAGGTAAAAGGTCAGTGCCTAAGAACCGTTATGTATGTAATGTAGGGACGGATGTAGGTGAAAGGTTGCGATGTTACCTGTGCCTATATAGGGTACCTATATGGAATATAACACTCTGGTTGCCCATCAGTATGAAGCAGATTTCTTCATTTATTCCATGCCTGTTCAGTTGGTGGCGGCTGGTTTTGGGCTTGTACATTACTGGGTGATAGACCCATAACAGATACGTCTTATGTGAGTGTAAGAGAACTAAGCAGTATTAGTGAGTTATTATGCAGTCAGCAAGAACTACAGTTAGCTGCTCACCGCTGAGTGTTATGGGATCAGTGTGTGCCAAAAGTATTATGTATTAGTTGACATTTGCAAAATAAATTACTATATAATACTCAGGTTTTCGGTAGGTCAGCCCTACATAATTTACATTAATATAGAAAGTAGTGTGCTAGTTGGACTGTTCCCCAACTATGGACTCTAGACTCGGCTTAAAGGTGAGTTTACCATTCCAGGGTCTATCCCAGGGTTGCTGCATGATGTAGTCCTTCATCGCTGCTGTTTCCCACAATATACTGCATGTTCTTTAAATATGCCAGCCTATTCAATATTATATGCCAAATATTTTCAATCTCTAAATATACACTATATCATGAAAATTTGCCCGGAAAGACTAAGTTTAATAAATTAGATCAATCTAATCAGTAGGTAGAGAGTGCAAATGCGACTCAGGTAAAACAAGTGCAAACTGTCTATTTTGCATTGTCATTGGATCTCAGAGGACCACAAAGTATGGGTGGACCCAAAAGAAGCATTGAGGGTAATAAGCATCAACAAAGTGTTTGGCGAGAACGGCTGTTTTAGACACTCACAAAAATCTGTCCCTGGAAACGGATGTTTAAATATCTTTATTTATTTTTTATAGTTTTATATAGCGTGAACTTGACCCTAAGGTATTGGAGTGCTTTACATGAGCACCAGTTACATTATACAAGGACACATTCAATTTAGTTATGTACAGGTAGATGAAGTGATTTGCCCAGAATCACAGGACGTTGAGCCAATGCCGAGACTTTAACCTGCTTCCCCAGATCCAAAGTCTCCAACTCTGGCCGTTACGCAACATCCTCTATTAATGATGGTGAATCATGAATATTGCAGTATCAAACTGCTAGTTTTGTTGTTTGGTTACTCTTCGGTTATACAGATACCTGGGTACACGTGAAGCTTGGAAATGGAGCAAGAATATCCAGAAAAGTGTATACCAACACAGGACTGAAACAGGGGAGCGTACTGGCTCCGCACCTATTTAATTTATTCATCTCAGACCTTTCGAGAAAGCTAGAAAGAATTAATTCACACTCACCGAAGTTGGGAAAATTACATCTGTCGCATCTCGCCTTTGCAGATGATATCGTTCTTTTAAGCTTGACTAAGGTAGGCCTGACAAGACTACTAAACGGCCTCTCTGAATTTCTGTTGGTAAATAATTTGGAACTAAATCTTTCAAAAACCAAATCTATACTCATTACAAAGCGAACAGCCTCGAGTCACTATGTTAGACTATAAGGTAATCTACTGGAGAAAGTATCATGCTACAAATATTTGGGATTTTATATATATGATAAATTATCATTTCGAGATCAGAAAAAATACATGACGCAGCGAGCAGGGGCACTAACATTTGCCCTTAAAACACTTGCAAAGAAACTGGAGGGACCGTCTTTGAAACCATTATTAACGACAATTTCAGCTAAAGCACTGCCAACACTATCATACGCCAGTGCTGCAATGCACGAGAAGGATTCAGAAACCCTAAACAAACTAATAACGAGCATTTACAAAAAGGTTCTCCAGCTCCCGAAGACTGCCTCAACAGCACAGATGCGCCTGGATTTCGGGCTAATGAACGAAACACTGGGCAGACTTTACACATACATAAAAGTATGGTACCAAATAAAACAAAACGTAGAGGAAAATAGTCTTAACGAATCCTTATGGCAGGAAATGGAGCAGGATAAACACTCTCCAGCCTACACATTTTTGGAACATGCGTTAAAGGTTACCTGCACAAATGAGTTGTGGAACAAACAAATGACCTACCAAACATTCAAATTAACACTAAATAAGGCTGCAAAGTTCCACTCGCTGCTGGTTGATAAAGACATTTTTTCTACAAGAAGTCATTCATGGACAGTGATCAACACTTATAAAACACTGAAACAAGCGGCCTATCTGGACTCCACTTTTTCTATTTACGTAAAAAGAAAATTAATAACATTAAGGTTTGGACAGTTCCCTACTCTTGCGGATGCCCCTCATTGGATACACAGGGAAAATGAAAATTGCCGGCACTGTGGCTATAAAAAGGAAGACTTGATTCATCTTGTATGCCACTGTAAGATACTGCAACCAGCACGAACCACAATATTACGGCGAGCATTCCTGGACAAGGGCATAAAGTCGTGTAGAACAGCTATCATAAGAGGACTGGATTCCACCGACCCCCAAATGAACTGTAAACTGATTAAATTTTTATGTATTCATGAACAGGAACTGAAAGCTAAACCTGAGCAATGATAAAACAAGAAGTATATTTTCATAATTACATAAATTTGAAGATGTTTTTAGAGAAATGTAACTTTTACGCAATATGCTCTTTTTTAAATAGTATTTGTAATATTGTTATGGTTTTAATTAACTGAACAATAAATAAATAAATTCAAATTCAATTCGGTCAAAATGACATAAAAGTCCACCTCAGTATCTGTCTGGAACATATGCAACTAAATCTAATCCAATGTACAATCACTCTACTGATTTACATTCAGGGGAACAAGTGTAGATTTATTGAAGCAAATATACTTTTGAAAGAACAAAGAACATTTTAATGTACAAATGTACAATTGCACCAAAGAATTCATATTTAGACCAATAAATGTGCATTTTAAAAACACAAATGTGCATTTGTAGGGTAACCACACATCACAACTTAATGTACCAGGTAAACCGACCATATTAGAATCCTTATTTATTCATCAAAACAATGCAGCATGTACAGAATGTTTTCTCTACTAAACAATCCTGAAAATAATACATACTGAGGGTATGCAAATGTGAACTGTGTGCTACATCACTGTAATGCATTTAATGCATGGCTTCCAATTGCAGATATGGATGCAATGGCTGCAGAACACAACACTTAAAAATATATTTTAGAGGTACTGACATACATTAGTTAAGTTGATTTTGAAAAAAAACCAAAAGATAATCAAAGGGCTTGTGATTCTTAGTGAAGTTGAAGAGTGAGACGGGCCCAGATTCTCACAATTGTAGAGTGTGCCTATGCCGGGGTGACAGTCTGTATGCCGGGGGAACAAGACTGTTCATGTTGCCCTCACACATCCCCTAGAGGATGTCATGCTTCATCATCGAGCGTTGCTCCTCGTTGGGCTGGCGCTGCAATGCCCAACGGGACCTCCGAAGGGCCGCTTTTGCGAAGATCTTTTGCAAGGTTGCCGTATGGATGAATGCAAGTGAGGGGGGTTGTTTCTAAAGTGGGGTGTTGTGTGTGCGGTTAAGACTGGTAAGGGGATTAATAATACAGCACTTTATTAATAGGAATACCCTTCCAGGGATAAAAAAAAACCTATTAAAGGTTTGATAGGAAACCAGGTAGTCAGTCAGGTGTGGAGACAGGAGAGGGAACTGCGCTTCCTGTCTAGACAGGGGGACCTAGTGGTGATCACTCCTCAGAAATATTATGTTGTCGACATGTTTCACGCCTATTATGGTCTTGAGAATCCGGGGCAATTCATCAGGACAAATAACAAATATAGTGAATACACTACCCCACACTGGTGGTGCCAAATCGTGCTACCTATTGTGTGTGTATCATGTTGATCCCAACGACCTATAGTTCTGTGGTTAGCCGTGTCATCGGGTGACGCGGAGGTGCCGCGTAGTACTCGTGGTACAGTTTTGCTTTGGCGGCCCAGTTGGCAAACACCAACCCTCCTCCGAGTCTCCGGAATCACCTAATAGCGCTATACAAAATTCGTAACGTATTCTGAAAGATCACCAGCATTTCATTGCATGACTATCTGCATTACCTTTATTTTCCAGGTGACTAGCTGTATTGCTTTTTTTCCCAGGTGTTTTGCAGTAATTATAACCTGTTATTGTTATGTGCGACATATTTTCATTTTATAGTATTCACCTGTTGTAACTTTACCCACTTGACTTCCCTATTGACTGATATGTATCATTACAAAATGCACACAGTACACCCATGTCGCATATGCACAGGTCGTGGATATGAAGCACAAATGTCAAGGCTCAGTGCCCATACAAATTTTATACAAAGTCTGGCCAAACATTGGAGTAATTGTCTGGATGTTACTCTTTTCACAATGTTAACAGGGTTAACTTACATTGAAATGTTTGTTTTTCCACTAACACACATATAACAGCTTAAGTTTGTAGAACTTTCTACTGCAGGTGTTCCATTTTGTTCTCAAAGTGAATTCCTTGTTGTCCTTTCGTTTGAAAATTGCACTTTTATGCCACATCCATGCCTTGGTTCACCCGTGCTTGGAATGTCATGCGCCAAAGAAAAACTCTCCAGCCAATGAACAGCGCCAAATATCAAATTCCAAGTGAACCATTGCATGGTTGGGAATGTTCAACATCATCAGAAGTCTAGAAATTGACCTATCTCAAGCTATTTAAACAGCTGGTCCGAGACCACCTCTAGGTGACACCTAAGAGAGAGTATGATTTTGGCTATGACTAAAAGAACGATTTGATTCAGTGGTAAGACAACAATTTGGCATAAAGCCAATAAAATCCCTAAGCCAGGCTTGATACTTTTACTTAAAATGGTGCATTGATATTTATGGATAACTCGAAACCGTGTGCCATATCATGAGCTAGTTCTCATACACATTCACCTATTCCTGAGTGATCGATGCCTAACTATGAAAGGTTTACATCACAGTACCACTATCGTCCTTCATCGTTGTTATGTTTTCATTTTCCCTTTTTAAACAGACGACTTGTGACTTAGGTCTAGTTAGATGGCAGGCCAAAGACTATATCAGGGTTCAACATTCTAGAGTCACTGAAAGTGATAAAACTAGGGGAACACCATGGATTTCACACAGATTGTACTATTTGTTTGTCTATTTTTAGAAATGATTACTTTGGCTGCGAACACTACAATTGACATATTTATAACGGACTTGAAGGGAGAGCATCACACTAGCTGTGGCCTCAAGCATTCCCACTGATTCATTCGATGAGGTATGTTTTTATAGTGAGTCAGGGGTGCAGTGCTTGCATTGATGTGAGAGACTTTGATTGTGGCAGTTCCCTGTTTGCCCGGGAGAGTAGTTTTAGGCCTGGTGCAGTCCAAGGGATCCCTCAGTTTTGTGTGGTTAGCAGCAACATGATGACGGGCTGGGATGGCAGAGCGCACAATGGCAGAGGGGGCTCTGGTGCTGGGAGTCTCTCTTGTGCCCTTGAAGTGTATGCGGCACCCTACTGTGGTCTTAAGGATTCTTGCAGCTTTACCTACTAAGGTGCATCTCAATTGGGGGTTGGGTGGTGAGGCTTGCAATGATGTAGAGGACTCTGGTCTTGAGAGTCCCTCATTTGCCAATGGGGTGCACTCTTCACTCACACTGAGGTCTCAAAGATTCACAGTTGTTGTTGAAATGTGCCTTTTTAGGGGCACACCAGTGCAGGGGTCACCCTTATCTTTGTCCACGGGTCCTTAAACCAACAAAGAAGAAATTGGCACTGAAGCTGGAATTCAAAGAACAAGTTTATTCACTCATGAGTGAGACCACGTCCATACAACACCCTCAAGTGTTCCAGGAGGTAGTGGCTTGAATACACAAACCATGGTGCTTTTATACAGAGTTTTCTGCACTGGTAAGCATGTAGTTACAAATAGAAGGTACAGGCCTACACAGGAATAACTACCGTCAAACATGGGCAAATGGGAAATCCCTTAGTCAGCAAAGTGGGAGGGGGAGCAGGAGTGCTTATGGCAGCACTAAGAGATTGATGACACAAGCAGAATAGAAAAGCAAGCAACAGTGAAGACGGAAGAATTACATAGCTAACAAAATGGATGCCACAAACAAGATGGCTTCAGCTCATGCTAACAGCAATTATTTTCGATTCCCACAGACGGCCCTTTTAGCATTGGCTGAAGACATTTCTACGACTTAGAAGGGGCATGGAAGATATCCTGTACATCTATTCTCATGAGTTCATTAATTTCCTGGTCTATTGCTAGGCGGGCATTTACATTTGTGACATTTCGTTTAGTCGGTATACATGAGGTACAAGTAGAAATACATAGGGAACAGAGCATCGGGCCACATTGTATACAGAGGCAGCAAATGAAGAGAATAGCAAGAAATATACATAGGGCTGACAATAATTTCCAGCCCCATACAGTAAACATAGTCCATAGCCATCCAGTCAAAGTCCATGTCCCTGAATCCTGATGGATTTCAGTGACTATTTTGTGCAGCTTGGAAATTGCTTCAAAAACTGAAGGGGCGTGGTCAGGGATGTATACACAGCAGCTGCTTACAATGATGCGGCATGCTCCACCACGATCAGCCAGGATGACATCAAGGACCATCCTATTTTGGAGCGCCACGATTCTCGCAATTTGTAGTTCTTCTGTGATATTTCCAAGTGCCATGGCTGTCTGATTGGTTACAGCCTCTACAACACGTGTCAAACGCTTTATCTTTCTGCTGTTTAAGGCCGCACCAACAAAGAAGAATAGTCCCAAATTAAAGTCAACGTACTGCTGCAGTGCAGTATCACTTTGATCCACCTCATCATGATTTATTGTCCTCTTAGATCGACTCTTGGAAATGTCATTATACAGTTTATAGTCTTTGTGGTAGGATGCAGGTGCCAAGAACACAGGTGGTAGCAAAAGGGCACAAAACATGTACCTGACCAACCAATAGGCAAATGATAATATCCCTTATTACCACAAATAAAATAGGTGTTATGTGACGACAAAAACTGCTATTGTTCGCACCAGTAATGTTTAACACCAGAGTACAGTCACTTTTTTCCACAGGGATACTACCAATACTGTTCACACAAAGGTCTGCTCGAGCTCTAGTAACAGCTATAACAGGAGGTCCATTACCCTTGACAGTTCGAGTGTTAGAGAAAACATAGCGTGTGGAGGCATTTCCTCTGCGATATTCCTCCATTTCCCATACAGATCCTGTGGCTTGTGGGTCTCCTTCTTCATCAGGATAGCAGACTTTATTTAGCTGGGCATTAAGTCTTCCTACAGTAGCGTCAGTGATATTAGCAATTTCAGAAGCCCACAACAGTGCAAACCAGGCTCTGCAGGAGCCATTATGTGAAAACGGCAGAGAAATAAAAGGCGTTCCTCCCTTTTTCTGGTGGGCTGGCATCATTCCACACACCCAACAGAGTGTTCGTAGCGTTGTAGGTGTGGTGCAACATTTGAATAAACGTATTGTTGAGATAGGACAGTCTGTGCTTCTTCTGATGATAAGGAAGAGTAAAGTAGTTGTGCTCAATGGGGACAGGAGTAGTAGCAGTCAGTAGATTTCGAGCAGGAGATACTCCTTCTACAACCCATGTTACTGTAGCAATAAGAACAACAATTGAAATAAGTCCAATAATGAACATACTCTTTCGATCACAGACTCTTGCAGCAGTTGATTCCTTTCCGCAGGCATGTTCATCTTGTCGTTGAACAACAGAACAGATGGTGCCCTAAGGTCCTGGGCAGACGTTGGTTTCTTCGCTGAGATTGAGACGAGTAACCACTAAAAGAGTACCCCCCTTTGTAACTCAGTCTTTCACTACCCAGGACCGTGGCTCAAACAGTCTTTTTCAGCAATTAAGTGTCTTTCTTCCGGGGTCGCAGCTGATATCGAGATGCACCAGGGATCGTGTGGTCCGGGAAGACTTCTTCAGGTCCTTCAGGTGATGTAGCTTGTCCTTTCTCGGTGTCCAGGATATCGCGGTGATCTGCCAACACAGCTGGGCTCACTAGGTCCTGCAACACCTTCCAACAGTGTGTCGCATAAACCCAGTTCTTCCGATTGGTCACTTGAACCGCAGTCCTGGTAGCCAAGAGCACCTACTCAGGGCCTCGCCATCTGGGTGCTAGGGAGCTGGCTCTCTGAAAAGACTTCGTTAGCACCCAATCTCCAGGGCGCAAGCAGTGGCCATCACCTTGCGACCTGTCTGGAAGAGTCTCCCGAACCTGTTGATAAATAGAAGACAAACTGTCAGTGAACTGAGACAAGTAGTCGTTCATCAATACATAGGTTACATCATGTATAGGGCATGGCTTAGGAATCCCCCAAATATTCATTGGCCTTCCAAAAACCACCTCATATGGTGTGAGGCCAGATCATGTATGTGGTACCGATCTAATAGATAGTAAAGCCAATGGCAGTGCATCAGGCCATTTCAAAGATGTGGAAGCTTGTATTTTGGCCAATTTTAGTTTGAGGGTAGAATTGTAACGTTCCACTAGTCCTGCTGATTGTGGGTGAAAAGCAGCATGAAACTTCTGCTTAATTCCCAACCCTTTCAGGAGGTAATCAACAACTTGCCCAATGAAATGGGGTCCGTTGTCACTCCACAAAACTTGACAATTGCCGAATCTGGGGAAAAACTCCTTTAGGAGCACCTTTGCTGTAGTAAGAGCTCTATTTTCTTTTGTGGCGTATGCCTCCACCCATTTACTGAAGGCACAAACCACTACCAGAACATACTTCAGATTATTACAGCGTTCAAGCTGGATATAATCCATTTGCAGGACTTCAAAGGTGCAGTAGGTATGGCAAACCCTCCTGCTGGAGTTCGTGTTCCCTTTCCAGGATTATATTGGAGACAAATCAGACAAGACTGGACTATCTTTTTAGCTGTGCCGGCAATCTCTGGATGATCCCAAACTTGCATAAGTTGCTTTGCTATTGAGGATGCTCCAACATGTGCCGGCCCATGTGCCATGTGAATCATAGGATGTAAATAGGCTGTGGGTAACTTCCATTTTGTCATTTCTTTATTCCTCCAACAGCCCTCATCATCCAGTGTTCCCTCCTTAGACCATTGGTCTAATTCCTCAACAGAAGCAGATCGCTGCATGTCCAGCACCTCTTGCCTGGCATCATGCCAACGTGCAGCCTGTGACTTAACTACATACATAGATGTAGTACTTTGTTGCATTGCAGTCTCACGAGCTGTGTAGTCTGCAAAGGCATTTCCTTTTCCTATTTTATCAGTCACTTTCTTGTGTGCACTACACTTAACAATTGCCACTTTCTTAGGATATGTCAAGGCAGTATGGAGATTATGTACTAATTCCCCATGCACTATTTGTGTCCCATGTGAAGTAAGAAAACCTCTTTCCTTCCAGAGTTGCCCAAAATCATGAGCAACTCCAAAAGCATATCAGCTATCGGTGTAGATGTTAACAAGTAGATCTGCACTAAGCTCACCTGCTCTTGTCAGTGCTATCAACTCAGCTGCTTGAGCCGACTTCTGTGGGATGCGAGCTGTCTCAACTACTGTCTGAAGTGTTGTAATTGCATAAGCAGCAGATGTCGTGCCATCAGGCAACTTCAGGCAGGACCCATCAACCCACAGTTCCCCATCAACGTTAGAAAGAGGTGTATCTTGTAGGTCAACACGACCCTTTGTTTGTTCTTCAGTAAGGGATATACAATCATGTAACTCTTGTGACTGAGACTGAGTAGCTGGAAATGGCAATAATGTAGCAGGATTCAGAGTCAAACATCTTTTCAGTGTGATATGAGGAGCCAAAAGTGTCAATTCATAGCCTGTCAAGCGCGCACTAGTCAAATGTTGTGTTTTCGTTTGATTTAGCAGAGCATCAACTGAGTGGGGTACTAGCACAAGCAATCTATGTGACAAAACTATTCCCTCACTCTGACGTATGGACACAGCCGTTGCCGCCACCGCTCGAAAACACCCTGGCAGTGCACGGGCGACTGGATCAAGGACAGCTGAGATATATGCACAAGGACGCTGCTTATCACTGTGTGTCTGTACTAAAACTGAGAGAGCGCAACCGTCCCTCTCGTGTACATAGAGTGTAAAGGCCTTAGTGTAGTCTGGAGTTCCTAATACTGGTGCAGAACAAAGAGCTTGACGTAACTGTTGAAAAGCATTCTGGCATTCAGTAGTCCATGGGCGGGGCATCAGAGTATCTTTAGTCAAAAGGGCCAACAAGGGTTTAACAATCTGAGAAAAGCTAGGGATCCACTGCCTACAGAAAGAAGTAAGGCCAATCAGTGCATGAACATCCTTCTGAGTACGGGGTACCGTCATGTCTAAAATAGCTTGAATACGGTCTGGTGTAAGTGCACGTCCCCCCTTAGACAGGAGGTGACCTAAATAGGTAACCTGCTGTCTACAATATTGCAATTTCTTCCGAGAGACTTTGTGATGATGAGATGCAAGAAATGATAGCAATAACAGTGTTCCTTCTTCACACTGCTCAGGGGTATCAGCAGCCAACAAGATGTCATCGACATATTGAATAAGAGCCACCCCTTTTGGCACAGGGAAAGAATCAAGCTGCCTTTTCAATGCCTGGCTATAAATGCTAGGACTCTGTATACCCTTGTGGAGCTCTACAGAATCTGAAGGATCGATTATTCAAAGTGAAGCCGAACAAATAGCGGCTGTCAGGATGAATAGGTATTGAGAAAATGCATTTTTCAAATCGATTACACTAAATGTAGTTGCAGTAGGAGGAACCATAGTAAGAAGTGTCGTGATGTCAGAGACTACCGGGTATTGGGGCACTACAATTTTATTGACTTCACGTAAGTCAATGATGAATCTATAAATTCTAGTGTCAGTGTCTTTTTTCAAAATAGGAAGAATAGGGCTAATACAGGTATTGTAGGGGACTTCTTCCACAACCCCTACTCTGATCAAATCCTGAACAATATGTATTAATGCTTCTTCGCCTTCCCGAGATATTTTATATTGGGGCAGTCGAGGCAACGAAGCACCGTCCTTCACTTCAATATGTACTGGTGGAATGACCATTTGCCCCACATCAGTATCTGAGGTAGCCCACAAAGTACTAGGTAGCGCGGCCAAAGCAACATCCTCTTTAATGAGACAAGACCTCTCAACCATTGGATAGTTATCATTTATAAATAACACGCACACCTTCTGGGGAACAACGTATTGTGGCACAGAAATGTTTAAGCATATCGATACCCACAATGTTATCCGGCGTGTTAGGGGAGAGCAGAAATGGACATGCTGCAGTGAATTTATCAAGACTAAATGCAAGTGGCTGTGACAGTGGGCTAAGTGTAGGTGTCCCATCGAATCCTATCGATGTTATCATTGCGCCAGACAGGGAAGCCCTAGGAACCAGTTTTTTTAGACAGAGCACTATGAGTAGCTCCTATATCAACCAGAAACTGATCAGTAGAACCCAAAACGTTTGCATCAACATAGGGACCCTTCTGATCTACTGGGACCTCAACCGGTTCCTTACCCCATCCTAGGCATTCCTATGCATAATCAGAATCCTTAGGACCATCAGCCGAATAATCAGACATTTGGTATTGGTTTCGTCTATCAAAGGTATTAAAAGAATTTGGGTTGTTTTCAACTACCTCAAATCTGGTACGATTATCCATGCCTCCCTAAATCCCGTGTTCCCTGGGCGGCCTCTCATGCTTCCTCTACCTCGCTGATACTGCTGACCTCGCAAAGGGGGCACTCAGAACGCCAATGTCCAATCTCTTTACAATAAGCACACTGATCAGAAGACAAAGTTGCTCGAGGAAAGGGGATACACCAGGGCGATACATCGCACGTCCACCTCTTCCACTACCTCTAAATGGTGGACCATAGACTTGAGCCAACATAACTTTCGTTTTTAAATCCTTAACCTTTTTATCTTCCTTGCCTTTTGCTTCCAATTCCTGATGCTCATAATACTGGGCTATGGTCAAAAGGGAGACTGGAGAAGACGTAGTCCATGAACTCTCGCTGGCCTTTAGGCGACTAGCTATTTCTGGCAACATGTTAGCGACAAATTTGTCGACAAACAGATGCTTACCCGTGTCATCTGTCAATGACTGCCCACTAAAGTCATGGAATGTCTCTTCAAATCGTGTAAAGAAATCAGAAACTGACTCATCCGCTTTCTGTTTACAAGACGCTAATGTAGTCCAATCTATTTTCTTAGGGGGTATAAGAGTTTTCAACTTAGTCACAATAGCTTTGGGAAGATCTAATATCTCCTGTTGTGGTTTCTGCGCAGGCTCCCTAGCTGCATCTATTTCTTCTAAATGTACCCAAGTATCACCATATGCTACATTATCATCTATTTTCCGAATCGTTCTCCACATGTCAGGGGGAAAATAAGTCCGAAAAACATGTCGATATCTGGCAGTCATGGTACAGGAGCTAATAGCTCCTTCTACCTCTTCATAGAAAGCGGCAGGATTTTTCCGTGGATCGGGCAAAGCGGCTTTAAGAGCCATAACGTCCGCTCAACTCAAGGAGTATAAACCTAATTATAAATAAAATACCCCTTCGCATCATCTGAAGTTTTGTCGTCATCCTTTCCTGAACCTTTCGTACATACAAAGGTGCAGCTTCGCGCATTGGTCGTATATTAACTTCAGCACTACTAGATCCATTATTTATCTCTGAAGTTTCTGCTATTTGCGCTGGGGGTTGAGCTAATTGTACAGTCTTATTTTTGCTGGCTTCCTTTTTCTCAGCCTTTAAGCGAAATATTTCATCGCGTAACTTAACCACTCGCCTAATTAGATCAGGTATATTTGAGGAAAGAAAAGTGCCATCACTCAATTGTTTATAATCAGAATTTATATCAGCAAGCTCTAAGTTTTCAGAAAGGTCTCTAAAATTAAGTATTACTTCCCAAGCAAACTTCTCTGTAAAATATAACTGCTCTATTTCTTTCCACTGCTGGATCCTGGCTACAAGATCGGAAGCGAGAGTTTTCTTACGGGCTTCTGAACGAGCAGTGGATCTAATGGTGGCTTTTTCATCGACAGTTAAAATAGAGCGTGTCTGTCGCCCATCTTGCTTATCTGTATCTTTATCGTCTGAAGAATGATGTTCTTCATCGGAAGGATCTCCGCAGGGGCAGAGGGAAATTTATACGGGGGCGGGGGTTGATCTAATAAAATGGAATCATCTTGAGGTTTATTAAGCATGGGATAAATAGGGCGCCTAATAGGGTACTGGCCAGTTACCTCTAAACAATGCTCCCTATCTTCTTTTTCTTTTATTTCCTTCATCTCCTTATTTTTCAATTCCAACGCTTTCTGATAGATCGTTTTGCGCTGTTCTTTTACTGATATAGCTTCTTCTTTTCTCACTCTCTCATGCGCTTCTTTCTCCCACATTCGCACACAATCAAACATATCTTGTCGACTCTTATGTTTAAATAAACACTGCTCTACATACTGAATCTTTTTAAAGTCAAATGACCCATTTACTGGCCATCGCAGATCAGGATCCTTTTCGTATATTTGTTCCACAGTGTACTATACAGTATGGAAGAAATACCATATTTAATGTACATATACCTATTTGGTGTCGCCTCTGGGGGAGCCGGCTGACTTCTTTCTAAATCCATTTTGGTACCTCCAAGACAGCAACACAACCTACGAAGTGCGCTAGGAGCAGGCATGCAGCCAAATTATAGTAAATATTACTATTCAAAAATCTTCAAAAGTAGAGAAAAATCTCCACATTACCTGCCTTTATTTATTGCAATAAATAAACAAACAAACAAAACCAGAATCTTGGCCAAGCAAATCCAAAATCAAGAGTGCCGCTGCAGCGACCTTACCAAACAAAAGTCTCCAACCTCCAACTGCCAATCTCTTGGTCGACCTAATGGTCACTGCGAAACTTGCGCCAAAGGAAATCTCAGTTGGGATCGGCCACCACCTGGAGGGTCAAATCGGGAAAACCGGAAAAGCACTTAGGTCTGCAAAGACAAGGGTCTCCTCGTGCAGGACGTCTCCTCAGTAAGATTCCATTCCTCCGTCAAGACCACTCCTTTGGGCGGCCGCGTCTCCGATGAACCCCACGAGTCGGGCACCAAAACTGTGGAAATGTGCCTTTTTAGGGGCACACCGGATCAGGGGTCACCCTTATCTTTGTCCACGGGTCCTTAAACCAACAAAGAAGAAATTGGCACTGAAGCTGGAATTCAAAGAACAAGTTTATTCACTCATGAGTGATACCACGTCCATACAACACCCTCAAGTGTTCCAGGAGGTAGTGGCTTGAATACACAGACCATGGTGCTTTTATACAGAGTTTTCTGCACTGGTAAGCATTTAGTTACAAATAGAAGGTACAGGCCTACACAGGAATAACTACCGTCAAACATGGGCAAATGGGAAATCCCTTAGTCAGCAAAGTGGGAGGGGGAGCAGGAGTGCTTATGGCAGCACTAAGAGATTGACAGTTATGTCTTTAGTCAGGTGCATTCTAGCAGCTACAGGCCTTTGCTCAGCACATTGCTTTTAGCTCAGTACAGAAGGAGTTAACTAGAGTTGATGACACAAGCAGAATAGAAAAGCAAGCAACAGTGAAGACGGAAGAATTACATAGCTAACAAAATGGATGCCACAAACAAGATGGCTTCAGCTCATGCTAACAGCAATTATTTTCGATTCCCACATTGTATGTGGTCAATATGCACATTTGTAGTATTCTTATTATATGGGTAGTGAAATTCAGCATATGCATTGTTACCACTTTAATGCACACATTTATCACATGCAACAGTTGTAATTCCTCACAATAAATCCTACCTATGACATAATCATGGTGGTGACGATATTACCTTGCAGATTTTTGCAGGAAAATAATGGTCTACTTTAAATGAGGGCAGTAGTGCTCAAAAGAATATATGTAGGGGCATATGTATCAAAGAATGGTTTTGCGATTCTCAAATAGCGATTTTTAGAGAATCGCTATTTGAGAATCGCAAAACGAGATGTAAATAAAAATTCGCAAATATTTTGCGATTCCCTGACATTCCTTAATTGCGACTCGCAAATTGCGAGTCGCAATTAAGGAATACCTTCCCATTCATTCCTATGGGCCTAGAGGCCCATAGGAATGAATGGGAAGACATGTCGCAATTTGCGAGTACCCATTAGGTACTCGCAAATTGCGAATGCAATTTCAAGGGTGCAAGGGTGTCAAAAGGAAACCCTGTTGAACCCCTGAAATGGGCATGTGTGCACATGTGGCACACATACATGCCCTAAGGGCATGTATGTGCGCCACATGGCACTTTGAAAAATGCAAAAAAGTGAATTTTTCAAAGAAATCGCAAATTACCACCAACTTGAAGTTGGTGGTAATTTGCGATTCCTAAGGCCAAATCGCACTTTTTTGTGCTTCTTACATTGCATTTAAGTAATCGCAATTTGCGATTCCTTAAATGCATTCGTCAAATAGGGAATCGCAAATTTTGCGATTCCTTATTTTGCGAGTGGGTTTTTGTGTGATACATTGCACACTGCTAAATTGCGATCGCAAACGCTGAAATTCTGCGAATTTTAGCTTTTGCGATCGCAATTTAGCTTGATACATATGGCCCGTAGTGTTGTTTGTGTGCAAGCGAAGGCTGTAGCACCTACATATACCAGGCGTATATGCATGTCTGGCATTTGTAGAATTTGTAGACTTCTGATTCTATTGTTGTGTTTGCAGAAATTCCATACATAACCACAAAATTTGCATTTCTACTGCTTCTCGCTAACTGGAAAATCAGAGGCAGCAGGGTTCACCACCCACTGATTGATTCCATAGGTCAAATACACTTAGAATCTTTCAAGTTTGGCCGTGTGTCCTTGCTTTTCTGGGGGGATAGCCGTCATAAAATTAGAGGTGTCTAAAGCCATAATTTCTAAAAGACTATGGGCCACTTGCATCAAAAATCCATTTTGCATTCCTTAAATAGCGAATTTTAGGTAATCGCTATTTTAGGAATTCAAAGTGGTGTGTAAGAAAATAGCGATTACCTAATAGCGATTCCTAAAGATTCGCAATTGCAGTTAGGTAATCGCTATTAGGTAATAGTACTCCATTCGTTCCTCAAAGCCCATAGGTGCAAATGGTTTTGCATTGCCTAATTTGCGATTACCTAATTGGTAATCACAAATTAAGTAATGCAATCCCAAGGGTGCCCGGGGGCCTATGGCCCCTCTGAAGCACCTCCCAAAAAAAATGCATACATGTAAAGCGCACACATGCCTTGTGTGTGCCACATAGCACTTTGAAAAATGGATTTTTGTGCATTTTTAATAATTTGCACATGGTTAATTGCATTTCCCAAATGCACAGTTTGCATTTAGAAAATGCTTGGAACATGTGCTAAGGGAATTATAAATTGTGATTCCGTATTGGTAGTTGCAATTTTAGGTAATTGCAATTTTTGCGATTACCTAAAATTGCGACTCCAAAGCCTTTCATGAAAGGCTATTTTGCATTTGCAAATGGGCGAAATTACCAATTTGCACAGTTTGCGAATGAAAAATTGTTTGATACATGTAGCCCTTACTTCTGAAATTGTTCTCCTACGCTATATCTAGTTTATCATATTTTCAGACACTAGATCATTAGTAAACCTATACATATATTGCTATTCACAGTTGGTAGACCCAGGAGAATACACATGTGAGTTTAACTTACCCATGGACATGTTCATACATGAAAAAAGGAAGGAAACATTCTGAAGTCAGTCAGTTTCTGTGTGGACAGCTGGCCAGCACCAAAAGGAGAGGTCTGACACTCACTAATATAGTCTGCAGGGTGTGATGAATTAGAAACTAAATGTTCCTTAGTTACATTATGGTCCTTGGATTGATACCTGACTCAAGGAATATGTCCCCAAATCTGCATTTCTACCAAAATTCATTCATAACTCATTTGCCATTCAACAATTGATTTGAATCATCCAGGCAACATAAACCTTTAACTATCCGGCATCCTCACACTCTGGAGCCCTAAGGTAATGAATTACTACACCCACCTTCCTAATTTATCGAATTATGTGTGTAGCTAGAACATAGATTGGGCCTTTTTGTACAAATCAAATCATCGCGCTAATCTGGTCTGTCAATCAGAATAAGGATTTTCTAGCGACTATTGCTCAAAACCTTAAGGGGTGCAAAAATATATTTCCTACAGCATCACTGAAAAGAAGAGACATCTGTTACCTATTGATAGATCTGCAATGTGTACATAATTATCAGCAAATATAAGAATATTTCTTTGCATATGTATTGTCTGGATGTAGATTTCTGACAAGTTATTAGATCTCGAAACCACCAATTTTGCTTGATGTCCTTCTGTTAGACTTGGCATCTTTGGCGTGGTTTCCCCTGACTTTTTGCCTCTACCTCCTGTATTTTTGATGCTGGGCTGGATTTCGTTTTTGCTGGCTTAGATGCTTTGGGCACTTTGCCACTGCTGATCAGTGTCAAAGTGCAAGTGCCCCCTGTGTAAATTGTTATTACAATTGGTTCTCCCTGATTGGCATATTTGATTTACTGATAAGTCCCTAGTAAAGTGCACTAAGTGTACGAGGGCCTTTAAATCAAATGCTACTAGCGGGCCTGCTGCACTGATTGTGCCACACACATAAGTAGCCCTGGAAAGGTATCTCAGACCTGCCACTGCAGTGTCTGTGCCCAGTTTTAAACTGTCATGTCGACCTGGCAAGTGCACCCACTTGCCAGGCCCTAACCTTCCCTTTTCTTACATGGAAGACACCCCTCAGGTAAGCCCAAGGTACCCCCATGGGCAGGGTGCAGTGTATGAGAAATGTAGGACATGTACTGGTGTGTGTAACATGTCCTGAAAGTGAAATACTGCGAATTTCGTTTTTCACTGTTGAAAGGCTGTCTGTCCCATGGGATAGAATGGGAGATCATGTTTAACATCTTACCAGTATAACTTCCCATTGGGACAAGATAGAGAAATAAAGTTTAGGCTCTCTGAACTCAGAATTTAATAACACATCTTTTAGTGAAGATGGTTTTTAATTTGTGTGCTGGAAAATGCCACTTTTAGAAAGTAGGCATTTTCTTGTTTAACCATTCTGTGTGCCTCTGCATGTTTGTGGATTGACTGTCTGCTTCTGGAGTGACAGGGGCTGGGGATCTACATTCACTGTAGACAGCCACTGGGGGGAGGGTGTGCCTGGCCCTTCCTGGATGACTCAGAGCTGATCTGAATGGGGCATGGCTGCATTTAGAATAGTGGGAGGAGTCTCCCTTGCACAATGCTGTTTCTACCCCCTGTGGTAATACTGCACCAGTGAGGACAGAACTGGTTTGGACTGGGCTCAGAGACCCTTGCACAATGAGAACAAAGACAAAATAGGGTATAAGTAGCGGACCTTAAACCTCAGAACTTTAGATCACTTCTGGGCTTAAGAGGAACCTTTGCCAAGGAGAAGAGCTGGAGAGCTGTAAGGAGGAGTACTGCCCCTTTGCTGTGTGCTATGTGGGGTTAGCCTGCAGTTGTTGTTTCTGCTAAGGAAAGGACAAAGATGGGAACTTTGCCTTGAACATCCTTGAAGAAGAATCTCCAAGGGCCTGAGTGTGCTGGCCTCCTGTTCTGCAGTCTCAGGGACACAAAGGCTTCACCTCCAGCTCCCCTGAACTCTATTGCTGAGAGTTCTGACCTTCCAGGAGGTGCATGTTCCAGTTTTTGGGTCTCTAGAGATTGTTCCTGCTGTTGGGAGCTAAAAGCACATTGAAAAAAACAAGAAACCCTGTCTCTGACGCCGTCAGCGATTCCGCTGTGACGCCGCGACCTGCACCAAGGCCAGAGGCTCCGCTTGTGAAGTACATGGCGCACCACCCGGCCTGCACCGCAGCTCTGATGCCCTTTGATGCCTGCCGATGCCTGCAGTTAACGGCATTCCCGACACCAGCGCTTGCACCGACTCCGTCACCGCCAGCGCTTGCATGCTGTTATCGCGGCGCCGATAACCACTGAGGATAACTCCACGAACTTGCCAACTTTGCACCGTCACCGGAACCGATGCCTCACTGCCGACGCAACCGACTTCCCCTGCCCTGGACTCGACACATCGCCTCCTCGTAGACACGACGCCTCGCCTCCCCTGTGACAGCTAGGAAGCCGGCCTCGGCACTGACGCCTCACCTCCATGACGCCGTGCATTGTCATAGACTTAGTTTCCAAGGTACTGTTTGTTTGGGGGTCCATGTGACTCCTTGCCCGATGCTGCTCTCCACACGGTTGTCTCCGTACTTTGGATTTATTGCTGGCATGACATCGCAATAGCCCCAGGTGGAGCTATTTTGTTTTCTACAAGCTTTATTTTTGCAACAACTGTTCGAAAGTCATATTTTATTACCTGTATGTTGGATTTTAGTCGTGTTGGTCTTGTTGAGTTTAGATAAAGATATTTTACTTTTCTAAACTGGTGTGGTGTCCATTGGTGGTGTTATCACTGTATAAAAGGATTATCCGCCATCAACGTCTCTCCATTGGAGATAGAATTAGTGGATAGCCTAGTCTTCAAGCTAGACTTTAACAACAGCACCATGATATGTGTACTTGTGTACAGATCTCCAATTGCTATGCCTAACTTCCCAAAAACTTTTGCAAATTGTATCGCATCCCTGACAATTGACTTCTCCAAAGTCTTGGTCATTGGTGATCTTAATTACTGGGTAAATGAAGTAACAGGGGGAAAAAGTGCCAGGGAATTGACCGACGCCCTACAAAGCCTGAATCTCTCACAACATATTCAAGCGCCAACACACAACAAAGGCCACATTCTTGACCAAGTATGGTCGATCAATCTGACCCTCCATAATTTGGAAATACAACCATGTATATGGTCTGACCATTATATAATCAGGTTTGCAATAGGCAATATCTACATGTCCAGAACAACACCTTCTCAAAAGACCCTATCAAGAAACTGGCACCACATTAACTTGGAAGCATTATGTGACACCTTAAAACAGAAACCTCCTAAAACTAAGGATAATGTAGATAATCTGGAGCGAGAAATTGCAGACTGGCAAAGAAAAGCCATCAATTCTCATGCTCCCCTAAAATTTCAAACCTCACGCATTAGGGAACACGAAGCACCTAAATGGTTTCAATCAATCAATCAATCAATCATGTCACTTATAAAGCGCACTACATACCCGCGAGGGTCTCAAGGCGCTGGGGGAAGACGGGGGTGGTGCTGCTACTGATCGAAGAGCCAGGTCTTGAGGAGTCTTCTGAAGGCCAGTAGGTCTTGGGTCTGTCGGAGGTTGGTGGGGAGGGTGTTCCAGGTCTTGGCGGCGAGGAGGGAGAAGGATCTGCCGCCGGCGGTCGTTTTCCGGATGCGGGGACTGTGGCGAGGGCGAGGCTGGTCGAGCGGAGCTGGCGGGTGGGGGTGTAGAAGCTGAGTCGTCTGTTGAGGTAGGCTGGTCCGGAGTTGTGGAGTGCTTTGTGTGCGTGGGTGAGGAGCTTGAAGGTTATCCTCTTGTTGACAGGGAGCCAGTGCAGGTCTCTCAGGTGGGGTGTGATGTGGCTGCGTCGGGGGATGTCGGGGATAAGACGTGCAGAGGCGTTCTGGATGCGTTGCAGCCGTCTCAGGAGCTTAGCCGTCGTTCCTGCGTAGAGGGTGTTTCCGTAGTCCAGCCTGCTGGTGACGAGGGCCTGGGTGACTGTTTTTCTTGTTTCGGTGGGGATCCACTTGAAGATCCTGCGGAGCATTCGGAGGATGTTGAAGCAGGATGAGGAAACGGCGTTGACCTGCTTAGTCATGGAGAGGGTGGGGTCGAGGATGACCCCTAGGTTGCGTACGTGGTCGGTGGGTGGCGGGGCTGTTCCCAGTGATGTTGGCCACCAGGAGTCGTCCCAGGCTGAAGGGTTGGAACCAAGGATGAGGACCTCCGTCTTGTCCGAGTTCAGCTTCAGGCGGCTGGTCCTCATCCATTCGGCGACGGCCTTCATTCCTTCGTGGAGGTGGGCTTTGGCGGTGTGAGGGTCTTTGGTGAGGGAGAGGATCAGCTGGGTGTCGTCGGCGTAGGAGATGATGTTGAGGTTGTGCTGTCGGGCGACGTGGGCGAGGGTGCCATGTAGATGTTGAACAGCGTTGGGCTGAGGGAGGAGCCTTGGGAACGCCGCAGATGATCTTGGTGGCCTTGGATCGGAAGGGGGCGAGGCGGACGCTTTGTGTTCTGCCGGAAAGGAAGGATGTGGTCCAGTCCAGGGCCTTCTCTTGGATCCCGGCGTCGTGAAGGCGTGTTCGTAGTGTGTGGTGGCAGACCGTGTCGAAGGCGGCTGATAGGTCCAGGAGGATGAGGGCTGCTGTTTCTCCGTTGTCTAGCAGGGTCCTGATGTCATCGGTGGCGGCGATGAGGGCGGTTTCGGTGCTGTGGTTGCTGCAGAAGACTTAAGATTAGCCAAACTCCAAACTCGCCAGGCAGAGCGGAAATGGCGCAACTCCTACTCACCTGAATCCAAAGAACATTATAAAACTAATTTCAGGAAATATAAACACGCCATAATGGAGGCAAAAAAACAATTCTTCTCCAATAAGGTGTTGAACTCAACTAATAAAACCAAAGATATTTTTAACACAGTAAGGGAATTATCTAACCCTGATCGTGTCACTCCACCAATTTCTGCTACTCAGAAACTTTGCAATGACCTAAGCAAATTTTTCATTGAAAAAATAGAGAAAATTCAGGAATCCATAGATACCAACCATCAGGAGATGTAAAATTGGGTTGTAAATACCAACACTGATATCCTGACTACTTTTCCGTGCATAGACCAAGATCTATTCTTGGAGTACCTAAATATAATAAAATCGGGCTCCCCAAATGATGTCTGTCCACCTGAAGTACAAAAATCCATTTTCAAAGCATTCCCTAAGATCACCCTCTCTCTTTTGAATCTATCCTTAACTGAAGGGACAGTCCCACAAGCTTTCAAAGAAGCAGTGATTATTCCACTTCAGAAAAAGCAGGGAGTTGATCCCCAGAGGCTGGACAATTATAGGCCAATATCTCTCCTCCCCTTTTCGGCTAAGGTGTTGGAGAAACACATAGCAAAGACTCTCAGCTCCTTCATTGAAAAAACAAACTTCCTAGACCCACATCAGGCTGGTTTTGCGCAGCCCACTCCACGGAGTCCATTATTCTGTCTGTAATGGATGACCTAAAGGGGAAGGCAGATGTCGACAGCACTCAAGCACTGATTCTCCTGGACCTGTCTGCAGCCTTTGACACCGTCAACCACAACATCTTGGTGGACCGTCTGGCTGCAGCAGGTCTCAGTGGCACGGCCCTGAAATGGTTTCAATCATTTCTTGCAGATAGAAAACAGTCAGTTTGGCTCTCTCCGTACAAATCGGGCACAGTAAATCTGAAGTGTGGAGTGCCACAGGGCTCATCCCTATCCCCACATCTTTTCAATATATATATCCGTCCTCTTATCGTTGCGTTACGACAGATGGGAGTGCAAATCTACAACTATGCTGATGATATGCAGCTAGTCTTCCCCATCAATGAATCTATAGAGTCTCAGGAATTTCTTAAAAAATCCATGCTGTTCATCATGAAATGGATGAACAAAAATCAATTAAAACTAAATGCCGAAAAAACAGAAATCATCATTCCCCACAATAAACTCCAGCATTGGACCCCCGCCCACTGGCCCTCCGAGTTAGGCCCGCCTCCGGCATTAAAAAACTCGATAAAAATCCTAGGCATACACAATGACTCAGACCTAAACATGAACACGCAGATTGGAGCAGTTACCTCCGCTTGCTTCCTCCAACTGCGTAAACTGAGAAAATCAGAAGATTCTTCAGTAGAGAGGCATGTATCCAAATTGTCATCTCTTTGATTATGTCAAGAATTGATTACGCTAACTCTATATACCTAGGTCTTCAGCGCAATCAGATACATCGTCTACAGCTAATACAAAATCAGGCAGCCAGAATTATATTCCAACAAGGCAGACGTTGTCACATCAAGCCGCTGCTAAAAGAGTTGCACTGGCTTCCAGTGGAGCAACGCTCCAAGTTTAAAGCCGGTTGTATTCTTTTTAAAGCCCTGCACGGGACCGGTCCTAAGTACATTTCATCAAAAATTCACAAGTACATCCCCCACCGTACTTTAAGATCTATGCACATGAACTACTTAGAGGTCCCAGTTTGTAGACGCAAAAGAACAGGAGGCTCACGCTTCTCACTATTAGGACCCAAACTCTGGAACGCCCTTCCGCCCCCATTGAGACTTGAGTCAGACCTCTTTCATTTTAGGAAGATGTTGAAGACCTGGCTCTTCACCCAAGCTTACAGTTAGACCAGGACCATCCGTACCAGTAACTCCTTCAGGAAAGCAACTCCTTCAGCGCCAAGAAACCGTTGGTGAACAAGCGCTATAAAAGTTCCTATTAACATAACATAACATAACATATTACTGTGTGTTGTGAGTACAAATACTTTACACATTGCCTTTGGGATAAGCCTGTCTGCTTGTGCCAAGCTACCAATGGGGTGAGCAGGGGTTATCTAAAGCGTGTATTCCCCTTACTCTGACTAGAAGCAAGGGTCCTTACTTGGATAAGGGTACCTACCTCTGCCAACTAGAGACCCCCGTTCTAACACCTTCTGAATTTGTATACCTGCAGTGCATCTGGTTAAGACCTTCATAAGGATCTAAAATGTACTAAAACCAATGCATGGCTGGTGCCCCTCCCCATCTCAGGAGAATGAGCTGAATATATTTGTGGACTCATTTCCACTTAGGCATTCTTGTGGGTAAGAGAGGCAGATGAGAAATTTTCTTTGACAGATTTTGTGAAAATTCAAACCTAGTTATTTTTGTGAGGCCTTTTGGCCATCTAGTAGAGGAAGAAGGTCTGAAACTAATTGCTAGGTGTTGGGTCTCTACACGGGACTAAAATACTGAAGTAACCACAGTGAAGGAATGTTGGGGGCAAAAAGGGTTTGGAATGTAGTGGGTGGCAGTTGGGAGGAAGCCTTGCAACAGGAGGTTGATGTTCCATTCCGTCCTGTTGTATTGCTGCACTTAATAAGGAAACTAACCTGAAGAACTGCGACCCCACAACTCTGTCATAGGTTTCTATAGTGTGCAGAAAAATGGCATATCGTTTGTTATGTTTCCACTTGGTACTGGTGTTGACGTCTGTCACCAGAGATTAACAGCCCCAGATTGGTATTTATTCCGGAATTCCTTCTGAAATCACTAGTTCAGGTTTAGTGCTAGGAATGCTCCAAAGTAATGAAAAAAATCATAAATTATGTGTATCACCACATTTTAGAGTGCCCTGCTACTACACTAGGAAATTCACAGAAATGCCACTATTCTCCTAAAAAATGAAAACAAAATGTTAAGCAAGCTTTCTTGGTCATTCATTCAGGGGAAGTACTGCCTCTCACAAACAGCCTCCTTGTGGGGTGCAGAATTAGAAAACGTATGGTTTTCCTGTGTTGCATTATTTCTGGGTAGCCCACGTCATCAAAACCAGTGATTTCTCCCTGATTTGCCAATATGTTTTATCTTATTTATTTATGGTGTAAACAGGTACTGCCAAGGGGGTAAAGTCACCAAATATCCTTGAATGAACCAATTAACAGATTTTGTCTTTATGTAGGGCGAATTAAAGGAGGCAAATCTGTTTGGATTTCCTAGTAGCAAATCGTTGAAAAAATCTGGCCCTGGACCTGCAGTGGAGGTAGAAAGATGGTGGATGTCTCACACATGATCTTAGGTCCTTTAACTGTGCAACAATCAAGGTTCTTTCACAGGGTTGCACAGTCTATTTCACTGCTGAAATCTTGAAAGCAGACTGTGGCCCTCATTCGAAGTCCATGAGCATTTGTGGAATTACCACTCTGCACGATTATTAGGTATATATATTCGGAAACACACCCAGTAAAACCAAATGTTTTTCCACTCTCAGGGGCATATTCTCAAGGACTTATCGCCGATTTATCAGCACTGTAGCACTGCAAAAGTGGCGATAGACTCACCGCCCCATTCACAAGCTGGTGCAAACTGCCGACATCGCCAGTTTTCCCGCGATAGCTGCTGCAAAACACATTGCCACGGATGAGAGCGACAATTAACGCTAATGATATGCAGAGTAGGCATTCCCGTACAAAAACACACGAAAACACCACTTCGCGATATTCTCAACGACAAGCCAGATCTGCGATGCCGGACAAAAACAGGCGACAAGGCGCGTTAGCAGCAGGTATCCAACACTTGCCTCTCACTGGTGTCAAGCAGGACGACAACCTGCAGCATGAAAGGGAGCCCAGCCTAGAGCCACATCTGAAGACCAACACATGTCATGGAGCCACTGATCATGCAGCTGGGAGACCCAAGAGGGCCACAACACCCACCGCAACCACCCCCGGACCCCCCCAGTTCATCAAGTCCAGCAGTCAACGGTAGTGGAAAAACAGAACTTTATTACAAATACATAAACAACAAGATGAAAAGCTCAGCCAACGCGTTCCATTCCCAACGGGGAACTTCACCAGGGCAACGTGTGGATCCAAAAACTGTAAATGCTGCGGGAACTCCCCAATACCATTCCACATCTCGAAATCAGTAGTCAGAAACCTGTTGGAGAAATGGTGACAATGGTCAAGCGTCCTCATAGTCACAAACGTAACCTGGCACAGTGTATTGCACTTGGACAAACCGGAATGCATACAGGTACGATGAATCCAGTCCAAACATACTGTAACAGAAGTCCGTGTGCACGTAACCTCCGCAGGTAAGAAAAGGAAGGTGACGACCACACAAACATCTGTAACGGTCTCATCATGCAGGACTCATCATACCTGTAAACATCACGGTTTGTATCATCTTGATACCCCTGCACCTTCACTTCCCCCACGCTGTGCATGAACAGCTGGAGACCATGCAAGGGAACTATGGCATAGCTGCCTTACCGCACGTGTCGGGGGCAATTGACTGTACACATGTACCACTTGTGCCCCCTGCCGACCCTGCACACAACAACCGCCACAGAAAGCACACGCATTCCATCAATGTGCAGGCGATAGTGGACCACCGGGGACAGCTCCCCAATGTTGTCGCCAACTTCACAGGCAGTGTGCATGATACATACATCTTCCGACAGTCCATCATCAACCAGCGCTACCAGGATGGCACCCATGGCAATGCACTGCTCATTGGTAAGTACTAACTGAACACACCACACACCTCAACTCCACAACCACACAACTCACAACTGTGGGAGAGCACACGTAACAAAATCACATACAACATGCCAAACAACAGGCCCAACTACCGGACACGACAACACAAGTAACTGTGGTAATAGGGGACAGACATGTAGACAAACCATCCACAAAGGCAGAGACCCTCTGCCACACAATTGCAGAATGTGGGGAGAGGTGAGAACCAAGAATGTGCGAAGGAGGCAAGTGCCGCCGCAATAAGAAAGGACACAATGCCAAGTGTGGCGGAGATGTGCCGGACAGACTGCAGTATGCAGAGCACAGACAGGTCCATGTGGAAATCTACTGCTGGTGTATGCAGTGTAGTGGACAGTGGATGCAAACAGGTTACCCCAGGCAGTGTGGAAGACCTTGGACATGTAGCCATGTGGTCCCCCCCTGTAAGCCTGAGCGGAGCGGCCTTGGCCGGCGTATGTCGCGAATGAATAGCCCGGGGCCCTGGGCGTGGTCCACTTCCGGGATGGCCACCACAGTAACTACTGCGTGTGCCTCTGTGTCTGCCATATCATGACCATAGGCCTACACACGTGCCCGACCACATTCAACGGCCGTATTCACACTGGAGACGAGGTGACTACGTCCCAAGCCAACCCGCGCACATCTCGTCATCGCATGCAGGCTCGTGTCTGCCAGGGCGGCGCCCCCCACCCAGCCAGGTGGCCGCCGCCATGACCCGTGGTGCCTGCGCGATCCTGTGAGCCTGCTGCACCCCAGCCCTGGTCCCCAGACCGGTCCACCGCCCAAGGATGACTGCCCGCCCCTGCACACCCAGGCCTAAATGCTCACCTGCAGCATCCGGCGTGTCTCCAAGAGGGGCCTCCACGTGCCGGGCAACCTCCTCAGCCGGTTGCTGGTTTCCGCGCCACAGGCCCCCAGCGCACCCTGCGGCACCGCACCGTGGAGTCATGTGTGTGCTGACTGCTGCCTGCGCGTACACTGCGGTCCAGCAGGGCACACTGTTCAATTCGAGTCTTGATTCGCTGGACGCGGTATCGAGGCCAACGCATCATCGCAGGCTGCCCACCCGCTCAGCTCTTCAGGTGGGCCTAACTCAGTGCAACGCAAGTCATCGCCACGTGGCGGTAGGCCCGTGCCGGAGGCAGGCCATCGGGTGCCACTAACTCTGTGCAACGCAAGTCATCGTCACGGCCCGTGCCGGACGCAGGCCATCGGGTGCCACTAACTCAGTGCAACGCAAGTCACGGCCCCCTCATGATTGAGTCTCGTGGTGCGGATGCCATCATGTCACCTCCTGCAGTGGGGGATGTGCTGTGGTGGGCCCCTTATTTTGGCAGGGTCACATGTCCCGTGACGCCTGTGCTGGATGGGTGTGGTGTGGGTGTAAACCAGCCCTCAGGGAGTGGCTGTGGCATGCTCACAACCAGACCAGTGACCAGCAGATCACTACGGGAAGACCTGGGACATGTAGCTGTGTCGTCACCCCCTGTGAGCGTAAGCGGAGTGGACTGGCCTGGCGTATGCCAGCCCAGCGTAGGGGTGTGAACGATGAGCCCGGGGATCTGGGCGTAGTTCAGTTCTGGCCTGGACAAGGAAGTAACCATTGCGTGTGTCTCCGTTGTAGTGTCTTCGCCACCCGGACTGCAATTGGCAATGTTGCACCATGTGACCCAAGCCCCACAACATGTGCAAAATGGACGTGAGGGCGAATCAGTGACCCGACATTCATCCATACTGTCATACTTGAAGGTTCATAGACATGACACATCTGTGTGAATTTGAATGTTTTATTCACATTCATTGGAGGGTAGCAGCTGGAGCAGTACAGAGCCACGCACACCCCACTTGACATTGTTGCCCCGTGGAGGGCCAGCCAGAGTCCATTAGGGAAGGACAAGTTCATCGGAAGAGGAAGAGTTCAGTCTGCAGTCTGATTGCTGTGTCATTGGTAGCCAAACAGTATATGGCAGTCCATGTCGAGGTCCAAGGTGAGTGCCGCAGAGTGCATCTGGGGACAGTGGAAGGTGATGATGCAAAGGGCTGCACCAAGCAGAAACAGGCCATATGGCGGAGATGAATGCTACCGCCTCCTCCTCATCACTAAGGCAGATTCATCCGCATCTTCGTCCTCTGATGTGTGATGTGCCTCACCTGGCGGTGGTGGTGTTTCAGCTGCAGCACTGTGTAGCACTGACACATCAGGGACCGGAGGTGGATTGTCAGCCGCACTGTGTGGCAGTGACACATCAGGTGCCGGAGGTGAAATGTCTGCCGCACTGTGGGGCACTGACACATCAGGGGGCGGAGATGTGAATGGTGTAGGAGCAGCAGCATTCATCTGCACCAGGCCTTGTGGCAGCAATGCCATGATGAGGATCTGCAGGGCATGGTAGATCCCAGCTACATCTCGCTGATGTGCAGCCGTGGCAGCCATCCTTTCAGCCTCCATCCGCACCATGTCCTCCATGAGCCTCCGCATGTGTCCCATCTCCCGGCTGAGATCGCTGGAGCCACTCTGACCAGACAGGTGTTCTTGTCTCCGAGTCAGGACTCCAGCGATGTCAGCCAGGGCTCGTTGGAGACCATGGAGCAGACTGTGGGTGTCCGTTGGGGACTGTAAGTGGTCCCTGATGGGACGTAGACACCCATGGATGGCATCTAGTTTGGCTGCCATGAGGTCGAACCCCACCCGCACCTGATCAGCCATCTCGTTCTGGCCCTCTAACACACGGCGTTGGAAGGCCATGTGTTGTTCGTGGGGGGCCTGGGAGACAGATGGGGTGGTGGGTGCCTCCTGCTGTGTGGTCTGTGCAGCGGGTGGGGTCTCCTCGATGCAGCTGGGCTGCACTGCTCCTGAGGGTGGGGTGCCGGAGCTGTTGATGAGCTCCTGGAGGGCGTCGGTGTCGAAGGTGGGGTGGTCCTCCTCGTCATCAGTGAGGAGGTGTTCGGTCTGCTCTGCAGGAGTAGATGATTCTCCCTCTGCAATGTAAAGGGGAGATGCAGTTTAACAGTGTGTTCCATGTATGTTCACGCATTGGCCAAGTATCAGAACAGACTGCATGACAATGTACATTGTGACTGTTTAGGATGTGCTGCCTATTTGAAGCGGGACAGTGGACATATCTGCACCATCAGAGATGTGGGGTTGTACTTGTCCATTATCATGTCACTGCTTCCTGCTATGCCAAATGTGATTGGCCAGTTTCTACACACAAGCAGCAACAGTTGTGTCCTCTGTTCTGTTGTGCAAGTGTTGCAGTTTGTACCACATTGTTGTCAATGTTGATGTGCTCTGATTCTTGTGTGTGTGCTGCATTGTGGGAGAGTCGCCCCTGCAGCTCAGACTTTGCTTGGCCTTCTCCCTTTCAGGCGGTGTGCCTTTGACTTCTGTGCTTATGCAGTGCTGAGATGTTGCATACTTGGGTAAATTGGGCTTTTGGTGGGAGTTGGGACTCTTGGGCATGGTTTGTCCGCAGATGTCTTGTTGCCGTCAGGGGTTGTTTGTGCACGTGGATGTGTCAGTGTGTGACCTGCTCCTATCCGGATGTGGACCACACTCAGCCACCTCTGTGTCGTGGCGTGCAACATGTCATGATGAGTGGCCTGCAGACATGCTCATCGTCATGCAGTGTCACTTGCATTGTCAGTGGGGCTCACGGATCCGCAGCTTGGCTGGGTTCAGCACATGTGCATGGGTTTGTTGTGAAATTGGTGATGTGTGGGAAGGCCCCCTCTGAGCACATTGTGGATGGGGGACTACTTGCTGTTACTATGTGTGCTGCAGTATGGCAAGGAGTTCAGGGACATGATCCAGAGTCATTGTGGTTGTGCAGTGTGCTATACTCCATTGTGCATGTGTGCCATTGTGCATGTGTGCCATTGTGCCCATCTCCCCCCGTCCCCCCAGGCCCTGGTGGTTACTCACCCTTTTGCTGTTGTGTCAGGTCATGTTGAGCAGTGTCTGGTCCCCCGACTCCTGCCACCGTCTCCACACTGATGACTGTGGACACCAGTTCCTCCATCTCATCCAGCTCCTCCTGTGGCGCAGGACTCCCACCCCCAGTCTGCATTGCTGCTTTGCAGTTGTCTGCGAGTTTCTGCTTGGTTTTGCGCTTCACATCATTCCAGCGCCTCTTGACCTCGTCCATTGTCCTCCTCAGCACTTCGACTGCATTCACCTTGTCCACGATGGACTGCCATATTCCATTTTTTGTTGCCAATGACACAGTGGAGGTGACGAACAGATGTTGATGGTGTTCTGTCACCTCCGTAATCAGGATCCTGTTTTCCTGCGGACTGAAACGCGTCTTCCTCTTCTTCTTCTCCTTGCCCTTCCCTGACCCCGAGGTCCCAGGCTGGTCCTCCGTGGGGCTTGTGGGGACCGGGTTGTCCTCTGTACTTGCTCCTGCTACCTCCATTGTGCTTCGCAGTTGTTATGTGTTTTTTTTTTGCTGCTTTTATGGTGATTTTTCCCGCCTGACGTGGGAATTGCAAGCCTGGCGCTGCTTGTCCCCGATTTTTCTATCGCGGTTGGGCCCATCGTAACGTTTTTCACGTTCGGGTTTCCTTTGTGGCGTTCTCGGGAAACTATCGCATGTTACCGCCGTGTTGGGAATAAGACGTTAACACAGAGTTATTTTCCCGCGATGGGCTGCGATGTTGAAAATTGCGTTAGCCTATTTTGGCGATGTTTATCGCACGTTCTTGAGAATATCCCCCTCATTGTCCACCTGCAGCTGTTAAATGTACGCGGAAAACAGGCTGTAATGGCGCATCTGCATGCAGAAATCGGCCGGTAATTCTGGCACATGTACGTTATTTCCCATTTATGGCAATAAACTTGTGATATTGTTCACTGGGGTGGCTAAAACTGTTAACTCCTGGTTCAGCATCTCCATCCCCAGTTACTGGCCGTCTAGTAATGGAGCCCTGTGATCTGAATGTGTTATATTCACAATTATATAAACCTTTACATCTCAAAGCAGCTTTAAATGTTGGATTTAGGCTGCTCTGTGAATACAGAGAGCCAAACAGAAAGTGTATAAAATAGCCTCGCGAGAGAAAGCCCTCTATTTATCTTGCCGCAGTGATATTGACACCTTAATTTACATTTTTAGGCTGGGCAAAGAATGAAATTGGATTGTTATTATTTCTTTTTTTTAAATCAATTTCGCTCCCCTCATGAATATATGTGGATCAGCGAACATGTTTATGAAAGAAGACACGTTCAATATCATCGGCCTGGCTGCTGGGGGGGAGCCTTGGAATTTGCTTTTCAAACAGTGTAGCTAAATGTTAAGATTATTCGTGCTCCTTTGGGGGGGGGGGATTGGGTACAGAGATGAAGAGCTATGTCCTGAGTGGTGCATATGATAGTTTATGAATAATTGTGCATTTAATTAAAGTGCACACTGTATGTATATATGCTTCAATGTATGTATAGGCATAGATAGAAAGCAACAAAGCCCTGAATAAAAGCAGAATCTATCTAATATGAATAAGAATTATGTGCAATTTCCATAATTCTCATCCCGTTATGAGTGTGGTTTACAAAAGAATATTTACG
Source organism: Calotriton arnoldi (assembly GCA_963921515.1). Classification (NCBI taxonomy): domain Eukaryota; kingdom Metazoa; phylum Chordata; class Amphibia; order Caudata; family Salamandridae; genus Calotriton; species Calotriton arnoldi. The sequence continues at coordinate 688,613 of CAWUFW010009472.1, read as the reverse complement.
TGCCTTAATACTGTATAGATTCAACGCACAGAATCATGATAAAGAAACTCGAGTCTGATTTATAGGATGTTGGTTATTTATAATAGTCTGAAAAGCCGCAGGAATGTTATTGCTCCGGTAGTGTAATTGTGCTACTTAAATTACCATTGGGCAAGTGGTAATACCTCCAGCAGAGAACACAGCGAAAATTACCACCATGGAGGATATTAGAGAATGGTGACAGATATAATCCTCCAAAAGCAGTGGTAAAATAATGTCCCCGATCAGTGCAACTTCCTCAGAGAACTCTCCCGACTGTGGTAATTTCTCCACTTGATAATCCTCCGGTTAATATGCGGATCAAAAAAATTACCCCACTTGTACTTTTCTAAGAGCTATATTTTACCGCTGTTCTTTACATCAGGACTATGTTTGTGCTCTAAACGGTGAGGAGCACAGTTGTTATTCCCTGCCTAGAGGCATTAATGATGAATAAATGCACAATTTAAATCCGGCGTCTACTTTCTGTAGATGCTAAGGGGGAGAGAGCGACCCCCAGAGTTTGTGCCTAACGAGACATGCCTTGTGATTAATTCGACATGATGGGCTGCGGGATAAACGATGAAGCATCACAGTGACGCAAGGCCTCGAGGGATGATCCGTCCACATAGAAAATAGACTGCCAGAGAGCACCCGTTTATTACATGTCTGAAGGCACCCGAAGGGAAACGTAAGACAACTCTCAGACGAATGGCAACGACCCCATGAATAATGAACGGAACTGAGACTAAGGGGCATATTCACAAGGAGCTATCGCCGAATTAACTGCACTTTATCGCAGCCAAAGTCGTGATAAATTTACCCCCCCATTCACAAGACAGTGTTAACAGCCCACAGCACCAGTTTACCCGCGATAGCAGCCGCAAAAAACATCGCCACAGAGGACCCTCGCAAATATCGCTAATGAGATGCAGAGTAGGCGTTCCCGTGACAAAAGCAGAGACAACAGCACACCTCAACATTCACAACGACCAGCCACATCAGCGATAAAAACACAAAACAGGCGATAAGGAGCGTTAGCACCAGGAAATCTACACCTGCTCTGACCTGGTGTAAAGTCGGACGGCAGCCAGCACCACAAAAAGGAGCACAGCCCAGGGCCACATCCGAAGGGCAACAGATGCCATGGAGCCACCCATCATGCGGCCCGGACACCCAAGAGGGCCACAAAACCCACCCCCACCACCCCAGGACCCCATCCCACACCTGGAACACCCCCCGCCCCCCCTGGACCAACACAGACGCAGCGCAGACAAAGACAGCGGAACCCCAGGAAACGTACCAGCCGCACAGACCCAACATCTGACAATGTCACCTTCCACTACAGGCTGAAAGGGACAACCAACCTACGCATCCTGACCATCATCGCCTAACATGCCTACGGCAACAACACAGCGGACAACCAACATCCCACCCCACACAAAGCTGATGGCGTGGCTGCACCTGTTGGCCCCTGAGACCCCCCATCCAACACCCGCCAGAGTCGGAGGAGTCCCTCAGCCAGCCACATCCAAGTCCCCCACACCTGTCCTGGACATCACCATCACCATCACCCTGGTACCCCAGACCCCATACGTACAACACAATGCGCAGGATCCGCTGGAGACCAAGCAAGGACCAGACGCCATAGCAGGATGCACGCACATGTTGGGGGCAACACACAGCACACATGTACTACCTGTGCCCCCTGGTGACACAGCACACAATCACCGCAACAGGAAGCACACGTCTCACACCAATGTGCAGGCAACAATAGAACACCGTGGCACACCCAACAATGTCGCCTTCAAATACACAGCCAGTGTACATGATACCTTCATCCTCCGACAGTCCATCATCAACCAGCGTTCCCAGGATGGCAACAAGGGAAATGTACAGCCCCTTGGCAATATACAAATGAACACCCCACACACCTCAACACCACAACCATGCAACTCACAACTCTGGCAATGCACACGTCACAAAATCACATACAACAGGCACAACAATATGCCCACCCACCAGACACGACAGAACAACTTACAATGTCCACATGGGCAAGCCCTTAAAATGAGCGAGCAACGGCATGGCACCTCAGCCACATACTAGCCGAATGTGGGGAGAGGTGGCAACCAGGCATGTGTGAAGGATGCAGTAGAACCATGATTGGGAAAGTACACAATGCCAACAGTGCCGGAGATGTGCTGGACACCTCACAGTATGCAGAACACACCGATATCCATGGCGACATACACCGCTTGCGTATGGAGTGTAGTGGACAGTGGACGCCACCATGTCACCACAGCCAGTGGGGGACCACGCGGAAATGTTGCCTGTTACGCCCCCCCCTAAGCATCAGCGGAGTGGGATGGCCCGGCGTACGCCACGCCAGCGTAGGGGTGTGAATAAAAACCACTTCTGGAAAGACCCACATCTCTGCCAGGGCGGCGCCTCCCACCTCGCCATGAAGCCGACGCCATCCTCGTGAGCGGAGTTGCCTGAGATGCCGTGCGCCTGCCGGACCCCGGCACGCTGGTCCACGAACTCATCAGGCCAGCCCCTGTGCAGCCAGGCCACACTGATCACCTTCCGACACCACCGTGTGTCAAGGAGGGCCCACCACGTGCCGGCGCAAGCCATAAGCTCGAAGCCCGAGACCTTGGCAGCCACCAGAGACCATCACGGCTGCCACGACACCGGCACGCTTTATTCCTTTTTCGGTGACGTTCTCCACTGCCGCCCCCGGCCTACTCTTCGGACCAGTAGGTCCCACACGTGTAACTGTGTCTTGAGTCATGAATGGCAGTGACCCCATATCCCGGCCAGCGGCCACAGCACCAGACCCCCCAGTTCAGTGAGGCATTGTTCCATATGGGCATCTTGCGGCACGTGGTGCCACTAACCCTGTTCAACGCCAGCCTGCTACATGTGGTGCCACTAACCCTGTTCAACGCCAGCCTGCTACACGTGCTGCCACTGAACCTGAACTACGCAGACCGGTGGGGCCATCCAACCTATGCTGGCGACACTCGGTGAATGGGCCGTGCTGACCGCTGCCTCAGGCCTACACCACGGTCAGGTAGGTCACACATTTGGAACTGAGTCTTGATTACACCATGGCAGTGAACATTATTTAAGGCAGAGAACTATTCACCATCTACCCTTCGATGTGGTGGCAACAAGTCTGTGCATGGCATCACAACCACACGTGTCTGTGGGCCCATGCTGACCGCTGCCTCCGGCCTACACTGCGGTCCAGTAGGTCACAGAGACTTGATTTGGCAATGTTGGAGTTCACATCTGTGTACCGGCATCATCGCAGACTGCATCCCCTCTGAGCACCTGTGCCACTAAGTGTGTTCCCCTACATTCATGGACACTCACTGGTCGTACATTGGTGGCGTTTGTGTCAATGGAATAGGGGCTAGTTTTCATCCTCATGTAGCTGATCCCGAATTGTTGGTGACAACGAGGGTTGCGCTTTCCACTCCTCAATTTGCTGCTTCCGGATAACATCAGACCTTTCGCATCATGCCCTGGAGGACACCTTCCACTGTCTCCCGCAACACTCCGCAACATACACCTCGGACGTTGATGGGGACCTGCTCAGGTCACATGGCCCATCTGACTGCACCGCAAGTCACCGTCCCGTGGCTGGGTGCCTGTGCCGGCCGCAGTGCATCCGGGGCCACTAACTCTGTGCTGGTCACGCCTGGGACCCCTTCTTCTGAGACATTGAATGGCCTCTGTAGCAATGGTCTTGGGGTCATCAACGCCATGTGTCTGTGGCCCTGCGCTGTCTGCCTCCTCCGGCCCCAACTGCGGGCCACAAGGGCCCACACATGGCATTGAGTCTTGACCGGCCCGGACGTCCCATCACCGCAGGAGGCACACGCCACCATGGCAAGGACCACCTCAAACCGCCATCTGCCAGAGTCGAAAGGGTGGTCCTGACAGACCTACGGAGTTGCCCAGACCTGTCGTGGATGCCATCATCGGCCTGCTGCCCTGCTCAGCACTCCAGGTGCCAGTGACTCAGTGCACCGAAAGCCATTGTCCGTTACTGATAGAGTTTTGTGCTGTTGTGAGGTTGCGCAGCAATGTCACCTCATGCAGTGGGGAAGACCTGGGACCATGAGGAGGAGGATGTGTCAAGTATGCAGACGGGAGAAGGCACAGACAATGGGAGGGCAGGTGGCAGCAGCCCCAAGGCAGGAATGCAGACTGGTGGCGGTAGTCAAGCTACACACCCGGATCTGATACTGGGTATTGTGCTGTGGACTGTGGACGCAACTGTCACCTCAGGCAGTGTGGGAGACCTGGGACGTTGATGAGGAATTTGATGCAGGTGTACCACACCCCACTGCATCTGCATCAGGACTAACCCGAAGGGACACAATCCTAGCAATTCCTTCACATGAGCGCGCTCTTCTCTAGTGCCCCTACCTCAGTGCACTGCAACTCACGGAACGTCCAGACTGATTATTGGGTGACCTCTGTCCTTACTCCGGATCCCTCCATGTTGCTCTGCAATTGACTCTGTTATGCTGGTGTTTTCTGTTGCCATTACACTGGTGTCCACTGTTCAGGTTGTTGCCAGCACCAAGCACTCCGTGCGGGCTGGCTTATACTCACCCCACACACATCCAGCACAGGCATCACTGTACATGTGGCCCTGCCAATAAAGGGGCCGGGCGCACGTGCCGGTAGCCGGTTCAACATGATATGTGCATGTGTCTCTGTGGAAGTGTGGGTCTCCTTTGTGGGGTGTAGGTGGTCCCTGAAGGGTATTGGACACCCACATATGTGTTCTACTTTGCATTCCATGGGTTAGGCAACACCCTCACCTGTTGGGCCACCTCCTTTTGGCGTTCGGCCACCTGGCATTGGGGTGCCATGTGTGGGTGGGTGACGTGTTGTGAGGCAGCCGTGATTGCGGGTGCTTCATGCTGTGTGGTCTGTTGCAGAGTCTGGGTTCTCCTCTGAGTAGCTTCTCTGCCCTGGTGGTGGGTTGTGTGGGATGTCCATGGGCTGTTGTAGGGCGTCGGGGTCGGGGGTGTGGTGTTCGTCTCGGGCATCACTGATGGGTTGTCTGTTCAGACCTGCTGGAGGTGTTGTTCGTCCCTCTGCATTGTGAAGGGGAGGTGCATGTTGGCATTGTGTTGGCGCCTTGTTCTTGTCGACATGCAGACTGTGTGACAATGTACATTGTGACTGTTTGGGCGGTGGTGGCTATTTGAGTTGGGGCAGTGTACATTTGGCCTACATGGCTGATGTGGGGTTGTAGGGGTAGATGTGCATCTCACAGTTCCCTGCTCTGTCCAATGTGATTGTTCTGTTTCTGCGCCTGGGTGGACCCAGTTGTGTCCCCTGTTCTGCAGTGTGGGTGTTGCACTTTGTGCCACATTGTCATGGTATGTGCTGTGATTGCTATGTGTGTGTGCTGCAGTGTGCTACAGGGATGGGGGACATGTCCCTGGGTAATTGTGGATGTGCAGTGTGCTACACCTCATTGTGCATGTGTGGCATTGTGCCCATCACCCCCGGTCCCCCCAGTCCCTGTTGGATCCTCACCCTGTTGTTGTTGTGTCAGGTCCTGTCGAGCTGTGTCCGTACTCCCTACTCCTTGCACCCTCTCCACACTGATGACTGTGGCCTGGCTTTCCTCCTGCTCCTCCTGTGTCGCTGGACTGCCACCTCCTGTCGCAGTTGCTGCCTTCCTGTTGGCAGCGGGTTTGTGCCTGGTTTAGGTTGTCACGTCCTGGTGGAGCCTCTTGGCCTCCTGGATTGGCCTCCTGGGCTCTGCGACTGCATTCCAGGCAGTCTGCTTGTGGGTCATTTGCTGGTAGTGTTCTGTCGCCTCCGTGGCCTTGGTCTTGTTTTCCTGCGGTCTGCACCCCGTCTTCCTCTCCATTTTCTCCTTGGCCTTCCCCGACCCACTTGTTCCTTGCTGGTGGTCTGTGGGGGTTGTGGGGTTCACGTTGCCCTCTGTGCTTGGTCAGGGTGCATGGATGTTGCTACGTGCTTTGGATTGTTTCTGGTGTGTTGTGCCTGTGGTTTTTATGGTGCAATTGCCCGCCAGACGCATGGGAGTTGCAGGCCTGAGGCTGCTTTTCGCAGCTTTTTGTACCGCGATTGGCCTCATTGCATGATTTCTCGCGTTCGTGTTTCGCATTTTTTGGGCGTGGTGTTGATTTACACGCTGGCATTTGACGCGTTATCTGGTGACTATCGCATGCTACCGCCTTGTTGTGAATTCCACATTGACACAGGGTTATTTTCCCGTGATAGGCTGCGTTATTGGAAGTTGCGTTACGCTACTCTTGCGGTAGTTATCACACGTTCTTGTGAATATACCCCTTAGTCTCTGTAAGCTGAGAAAAGGGGACATTCCTGACATGGCATCCTGGAAGTACCGTAGCAGTCTCGACAATTTGCTAGAACCATTATTGGTGTTAAAGTCGTCATGAACAATCTATCTGAATAAAGCTGAATAAATCTGAATTTCTCTAGCTCATTTTTCGGAAAAATGTCACCACTAATGTCACTGTAACTCACTGGCGGAAGGCGTGCAAAATATTTTGTTTGGCCAGAGAGTGTCTTGTAGCCTTATGCAGGAATGCAGCAAAATGCCTCTGGCCTCAGCCGCCCATTCACGTAGCTGCATCCTTCTGGCGTTTAATTATATGCTCATCAAGCACCAAGACACCTCAGGGCATAAGAGCGCTTTATAAAACCCAAAATCAATCAATCAAGCCTATTTATATACCTTATGTATATGGTTTGCTCTTTCATAATGCAGAGGGGATGCCTGCATCTGGATGGCACAGACCCACTTGGAGACACCAAATCTGGTCTGCCTATAATAGTTTATTCATATTTTTACTACGATGCTAGTGAATTTCATGTGGGCGCTACTGGTAAAGATAGAAGACTTTGCTTTGGCCTCGATTACGAGTTTGGTGGTAAAACCCCCTAAACTTGCACATAGGTTAAATAGTGATTCCGCTGCTTTCGGTAAATAACACGTGTTAAATACCACCGATTACGAGTTTTTAGTGTATATCACGGAATTGTTATTTGACCCATATGTTAAATACAGAATGGTTGTTATTTAGTGCATTTGATAGCTACTACACTCAATAAATAGCACATGTACAAAACATCACGAAGTGGCCATTTTCAGGCATTGAAAGTTCCTGGAGTAAAGAAATGAATCCCTAGAGAACAAAAGCAGCCGGAGTAACGCACAAAAGGATCTTTGGAAACCCCGAAAGTACACCGACAACTCCTTCTTGTGTGAGAGTGTGAAGGAATTCATTTTCATTCATTTGCCTTGAAACAGGACAAACAGAACGCACTGCCATCTTCTGAAATCACTCCGTCATTAAAAGCAGCAATCTACTACACTCTTCCATCATAGACCCAAGCAGGAAAAAGAAGTACAAATGCATGCATCCTGCGTTGGATGTCCTGGCGAAGGAGGTGGTAAGACACCATGACCACCTAATGTAGCATCCCATCCTGCAGATGCCACCAAAAACATGTCTGTGGAAGGAGGTAACAGACAAAAAAAATACTGAATAAACATATCAGCAGGATGTTGAGAACACTAAAAACAAGTTCCAAACCTTGAAATTCTAAGTACTTAAGGAAGTTGCCAAGAACAAGCACTAAAGCATGGCAAGGGGTGACATTTCTCCACTTCCTTTCTACCTCAAGCTGTGGGAAGAAAGAAATATGACCACCCTCAACATGTCTGAAGTGGAACACAGGAAAGAAGGGCTCAAAGTCAGAGGAATCCAAGGTAAGAGACATGAGAGTTGTATTGTTAAAGTGTTGACTTGGCTGAGAATCATCATTATTGTGAAGAGTGACCAATGTAATTTTTACAGATATTCACATTGATGCATATATGTGGTGTCATAGGGGCTAACAACTCTCTAACTGATGAAGGGTTGATTTGTCTGCCCAGGCTTAAAGGGTGATGTCTAACGCTGCTTCGTGTCATTTTCCCATAAATAGTGTTCTTCATTTTACAGTTTCAGCACACTTGTTCCTGTCTACATGAGCCTACCAGGTGTACATGAGTGTAGTCAATTGAGCCTAAGATGTCACGAAATCCTGCTATAGCATAGATGTTTGCTTTGCTGGCATTAGCTATGTGGGTGTCCAAAGGGAACTGTATGCTGCTCACCCACTCTACAAATCATCCATTGTAGTGTAGCTCCTATTTCCCTAATAGGCTCTGCGCATTGGAATAATATACCCTATAGGTTTGACATAGGACTGAAGTCGGTATGTCCCTATCGAGTATATTAAACTTAATTACTTGTGCCAGCTAGCTCAGAGGCCACTAGAAACTCCTTGATAAACAAGAAGGGAGTAGTTTCTGGCAGCCGCAAAACATGACAACTTTGTTTCCCTTTTAGAATCAGAATGTGTCCCAGAGTTGTGGAAACAATAGATAACTATTTCACTCAGCTCAATCGTGCATACTTAGTTTTCCTCAAAGTTACACAGAAAGAATAGACGGGCGTTTCAATAAAAGATTTATTGAACAGTCTTGTTTTTCGTGTAAGTAAAATGTGCTGTTACGATCACAAGACAGTATGCAAGATAAATAATGTACAGCATAAGCAGTAGAAATAAATAATACTGCGCTAGCATGATCTTTAGTAGATATTCATTTACATAAATAACATAGACTAAAAATACGACGCGTTTCTAAGCTAGTTCGACCCCAATGTACCTAACCTAACCTAGGTGTAGGGAGAGGTATGAAGTAGGTGAAGTATTCCTTACTATGGTATACTAAGAGTATGTTACGCCCAGTATGCCTAGTATGCCTAGTATGCCAAGAGTCCCTCTAGGTTTCTAGTCAGCTCCATACCTTAAGAATGAGAGAGGTGGGAATCTCTTGCCAGACTCGAACTCCAACACCCCGCGAGGGAAGTCAGATCACTGGAAGCTGGACTCTCTGCGTGCAGGGATGACAGCGTCTTCTCAGTGCGTCAGGCCGGGAAACGGGCTCCTCTGAAGTCGAGGTCTCCTCTGATTTACAAGGGCTAGGGAAGGTATATTTATACCTGAGATGTACCTCAGAATGTTAGCATTGACGTGAATCGGACAGCGGAAGACGTCATGAATGGACCCCTAAGGTATAACGGTTCATGCATAATAGATGAGTCCTTGAAGAAATCAATAGTCCTGTGCTAGGGAAACTCCCGAAGCCTAAGGGTCTGTACTTCAAGAACTCGTTGTGACGTTAGGGTGGACGGATGTCGGAGACCATGCCTGTATTTGGAGTGCACGGTTTAATGCCTAAATAAGGACTGGGATTTTATGCCTATATAAGGGCAGGCGAATTGTGCCTATATAAGGACATGATACAGGAAAACCCATGTACGGACACCCTAAGAGGAATGCAACACCCACTCCACTTTCGTGTGTACGATAATACTAAAATGCTAAACATTTAATATGCTAAACATAAAATGGAGTACCGCATATTGCTAAAAATATTTCTTAAAAGCATTAAAAAGCATTTAAAAAACCTATTAAACTGCAAAAGGTACTGTACATTTTAAGCATTGCTTTTCTCAATTCAGGCATATATTTAGAAATAAAATGCAATTTGAATGAAATAAGCAGTAATATTTACATGTGACAGAAAAATGATCGATAAGTTGTTCTAAAATCAAAGTCATTTTATGTCATGAAAATTAATGAACTTTTTAGACAAATAAGATGACAAAGTGTCCGAGGAAGTACCGCGAAGTCTGTACTATAAGGCTAGTTCTACTTCAAGCAGATTGAATTGCCATTCAATTTGAAAAAACGGAAAAAAGTTCAATTTGGGAAAAGTTCCAAGTTTTTGAAACATGAAGGCCAAATTTTACTGTGTCTCTGGTACACTGTGGGTTGAATCAGAGTCAATCAATCAATCAATCCACTTTATTCGATTAATTAAAATCATAAAAGTACAAGACATAAAATACATAGACACACGCATTCATATACAAAATTTTAGGAATAAAAATTGAGCACAATCATATTTGTGTGATTTAGCAGCATCAAAGTATTGCAAAAGTTAAAAATTATTTCATTAAAATGTCAACATAATACAATATATAGCATAAGAATCAATACAATAGCAGCAATAGAACTAGTAATATTAAAATAATCCACAGAATACTCAGCTTCAGCAAATGAGGTTAATTGGTTCGTCAAAGTGCATAACAGTATGCTTATTTTTTTATTTCTTCCTGATCCTAACAGCAGCGACCAGAAAACAAGCAATATTAAAAATGTCCCATGTATTACTTAACATTTGCATGTAAAGCAGTGCAGGTCTAACCTGTAGGAATCCCTTTTTATTTAATAGGGGAACTAAGAACTTCCTACGTATATCCAAATATAGGTCGCAGAACATTACAAAGTGTAGGGTATCTTGTGTAGAATAATTATCACAAGAACACGGTCCTGCATCCTCTGGTTTACACCACCCCTCATAATCACCCAGGTTAAAATGAATCAAGTTAAAGCGGAACCTAGTCAGGAGCCAGCGATGGAACAGTTTAGTAACAGTTTTCAAATATGGCTCAATTAGTAATGTCGTTTTCGTCAAGAAATGAGCCCTAACTAAGGGTTTCTGTAACTCCTGTTTCTCCCGTTCTAACATCAACATATTAATAAAGTTCATTCTAACCCCTTTCAGATCTTCCTTCCTAATCCTCTCCGGGGATTCAAATAATTCTGGCCGCCCTATTTTGGAAAACATGGATCCAACATATGCGAGCCAGTTAATGTTACTTGCTTTATCCAATTTGACATAATCCCGCAATATCAAATGATTCAGGGTTAATTCTGGGTTAAGCCATACTTTGAGCCAGCAGAGTAATGGCGCTGTACTCAAAGTATCTGAGACATAACCCAGCCCCAGTTCCTGGTGTATGGCAAAGGTTGAGGTAGATTGGGGGACAGACAGGAGACTACGTAAAAATCTGTTTTCCACTATCTGTAGTCCTGCCTGTTGCTTGTATCCCCAAATAGATGAGCCATATGCTGCAATAGCCAAACACTTGGATCTATATAACTTTATAATGGCCTCCACAGGTCTGGCTACCAACCGCTGGGCAAATCCTAGTATGGCAGAGGTCGATCTAATTACTGCATTTTTTTTGATTTTTTGTTGGGGAACCCAAGAACCTCTTTCATCAAACACAACCCCTAAATATGTAAATGAGGATACAGTAGTCACAATCCCCCCATTACAATAGAAAGTTTTTGCTTTAGGAGCTCTATGACTCGTAGTCATGATATGTGATTTCCCAATATTTACTACCAGGTCTAAAGACTGCATGTAGGCGCCAAACGCATCCAAAAGCCGCTGGAGACCTACTGCAGTTCGAGCCAAAAGAACGGCATCGTCCGCGTATAGGAGAACCGGAATTGGACAGTCTCCTACACGCGGTATATCCAAGCTCGCCTCCACCAGTGATCTATCCAGGGCGTTAGTATATAATGTAAAAAGCAGGGCGCCAATATGCACCCCTGTCTTACGCCTCTTCTTGATTTAAAAGACTTTGAACACTTGCCATCTTGTGAGAGCCTAATTGATGCAGATAGGTCACGATGAAGATCAGCTAAGAAGTAAACCAGACCCGGATCCAATCCCATTTCTAATAAAATACTCCACAGCTTCGACCTGTTAACCAGGTCGAAAGCTGAGGACAAATCCATAAAAGCCATATTGAGCGAAACCTCTTTTGCCATAGTATATTTGCTAATTAATAGATACAAGTTAAGACATTGGTCCATAGTACTTCGTCCTTTTCTAAAACCGTACTGTAGATTAGAAACAATCTTGTTATCATTGGACCAGTCTGTAATAGAATCAGAGTCAGTGTACGGGTCTGGTGTAAACATGAGATCATCTATTTCTGTAGACAAAATATCGTCCACTGAAGTTGGTGTCAGTTGAAACACCTCGTGTAGTAGGTTAATTGCACAGAGATGTGAAGCATCGCTTTCAGCATAGGATGCCGCAGCAATGTTCGCGTCCGTTGTTACCTGTGTGCCTGTAGATCCATCTCGTACCTCAGCAGCAGCTCGAAGCATCTGTGAGATCTCAATGAATGCCGTCATCAGGATTGGTAGCCTCTGGGGACAACACAGAGCATGGGCCGTTATCGGGTCCAGCAGAGTATCGATATCCGTTGGCGTTGCCGATGGAAATGTTAGACAGGTGTCTAACACGCATTCTTCACCGCATAGCAGGCATCGTAGAACAGGTAAGATGCAATCTTGCCAAATTGGTCTGAATGACAGGAACCACGTGGTATTAAGGTCCCGTAGACGAGTCATGCCCAAAAGCTGTACTATTCGCTCACGGCACTTTCGTTCAAGGAGAGCTTTCTCCATTTCGCTCGGAGTGATGTCTGCGAATAGGCTGGCCATAGCGTAATAGCAGGAAGAGAAATAGAATTCCGGCAACAAGTGCGAGAAGTAATGGTATGCCACCAAACACCGAATGTGCAAAGTTCGGGATGATTCCGAGTATTGCCTGGAAAGGTGCTAACAGACCGGAACAGATGCTCTTAAATACATGTACAATTCCGCTTGTATCAGACATGTTAAAGATACGTCCTATCATTTCCACGAAATGTATAGGGCAGTTTGTACGTATTAAAGTCTGTATCTCAGCCGAAGTCCTTGCTACTTGTAGATCATAGGTTTCTTTGGCCGAGGTCAAAGGCACGGTTTGTTGCAAAAGCATGGCTTTCATTCTGCTTAAAGTATCAAATCTTATAAAAGAGACGTTCAGCGAAGGCCACAAAGGCGACTCCCTGACTTTGTCTATTGGGGCAAACAATACTTGCATACAGCAAGTGACCCTGGAGTTGACCGTTACTAGATATGGGATGCCTGGCAACATGCCGCAGCAACTCTGATCATTCAACATGAGGTAACTCCCATTAGTAAGTTGTCCAAACGTTGGATTAATCACAGCAGCTGGTGTACCCTGCTGATGGCAAGACAAATTTGCCACAGAACCATTACAAGCCCCGTGCAAAGAAATGTCCTGACATATAAGTGAACCGCTCAGTGCACTTTTACAGTGTGTACCGCTCAAAAACACTTCACGATCCCCATTCCAACATCTAAATGTACACGGTAAATTCCAAGATGTCTTAATGTATTCCTTACCCAACCTTTCATATTTGCCTGCTTGCATTTGTTTGAGGCAATACTGAAACTGAAAAGTAGTCACAGGTAGTGTTATTTTGCCATGAATGAGCCATTCTGTAGCTGGTTTTTCTGCCACTGTGAATGGTAACTTTTCCAGTTTTTCAATGCTCAGCACTGTATACTTTGCTCCTCTTTGTGCCAGTTCGATCTGTTTATCAGTTAGATTGTATTCTGCAAACAGAGCTGACGTGTTGATGAAACGCCAAGGCACATAGCCCGCACGCAAAGATTGCAGCGTCCAGCTTAATAACACAATAGAACGTAATTGAGATTGGCCTTGCTGTATCATCGCCAAATCTTGTTCTAGTATGTCGATAGCAGAGGATACAATGTTGTCCAATGAATATATTCTGGAGGACAAAGTTATTAACCCATTGTCGACCACAGAGAGTGTTTTCTCTAAATTAATACGATCAAGTTCACGTATTCGTTCTGCGGCCTCCATCTGTGACACTTTCCATGCTTCATTATAAGCAGCATAAATGCCGGCATATATGAAACGTTTTTGACGTGGTTTTCTTGGTCCAAGCAAGAATTCCCTAAGGTCTGCGTCTTCTTTAAGTAAGGATAAGTGTTGTTTCACATCCTGTAGTGTAGATTTCTGAAGCCAATCGAGGCATAATTTTCCTACACTGTATGTTGTTACTACCCCGGATGCTGTCTTTGGACGTATCTTGGGTCTGGCCTATGAATAGTAAATCCCTGAGTTTTATTCAGGAATCTTTCCTGACAGTTGTTCGAGTCTATGGGCCAGATCAACCATTTTCTCCAATCAGGATTAGATCTGTTGAATTGTAGTATTTGGTCAACTGTAACCGCTGCCTGTGTATTGTTATTACTGGCAGGTGTTGGTACAGAAGGTGTTTTCATCTCTTTTATCTTGGCTAGTCCAAGACAAGATGTTTGTTGGACAGTTTCATTCAAAAACATTATTTGTTCAGGGATGATACAGGCTCTAAATAAAGCTTCTATCCCCTGCACTTGCCAATCTTTAGTACCCCAGACAGTTTTTGTGTCTATTGTGTCTTTCCATAAGTCGAAACCCTGTCTAGACAGTTGGGCAATAAATGCTGCAGAGTAAATCTGTTTTGTATTAGTTAACATAATTTTCATTCCTGTTTTGTTTACATTTTTATAGTAAAACGTTTCTGGATCAGATGTATTGTAACCTGAAAAATATGGAAACTTGTTAGCAAATGTTTTTGAACTACCTTGTGGTGGTGTAGGACAATGCTCCCATTGGTTAAACATAAACACATTTCTAGGGTATGCAGATTTATGCAAATAATGATGACCATAGCGGTTATAGCAATACAGCTGTTCATAGTCTGATGAACCCTCTAAATATTCATTTTTAGAAAATGCAGCAGATTTTTCTAGGTCAAACATTATGTCGTTAACAGTCTCAAAGTCCCAATCATCAGAATAGGTATTGGACAAAATAAGATCACTTAGTGAAATTTTAAACAAATGTGGAATGTTCAATTGTTCCGTCGGGCCAAAAATATCAAAATCTGTTTTGTCCCACACTATACCATCCTGTATAGGAACGGCTGTGATGTTCACTGTCGACAAGTCTCTTGCTTCACGATGGGAAGATTTATGAGGTTTCAGAAGTACGTTCACATCTTTTCCTTCAGCGTTCACATGGATGTATCTGCCACTTATAAGCACGCTCATAGTTGTAACCAAAGCTAGCCAAAGCAGGAAAACAAATATTCCAGAAATAATCCAGAGTTCAATCCATGGGGAAACCAGATAAGTCTTTTTCAGAAAGTGAAGAAAGTCTTGTACTTGCTGCTTGAATGTTAATGATGCTGGCGTCGTTTCAGGTTCACTCGGATCTTCTGAGAACGTATCAAAGTTAATGAAATAGCCAGAAGCAGTTCTGTCAATTGTTGGAATTGCATCAGGATTTGTCGAAATCGCTGGACCCAGTTGATCACTTGCTACATTGGTGTAGACAGGTGTATTTGGATGAACTGTTACTTGATTTTCAAGAGGGATGAGTTCCATTGCATTGTTGCTTAGTCCTTCATCTGTTACAGCTGAATTCTCGATGGTTATCAGTCTTTCAGTCTGAACCTCTTGGATAGTAGCGAGAGGAGTGCGTCTGCTACTAGGTCGGAGTCCACGAGGCCTACTATTTAGTATTGGCCACATACTGTGGTTTGATGAGGTCGATGGACACAAATCTTTTCTCCTTTCTTCCAGCAAGGGGTGGCAGAAGTACTGTTCTTGTTCCTTGAACTGCTACGACAGGTACTGGTTGTCTGTAAGATCGTCCAAATTCCTTCTTGTCCGCAATCTTTTCTCTGACTAGATCCCCAACTTTTGGAATCCAGACAGGGCTTGCTGGGACCGCCGGTTTTTCCCCAGTGGTGGTTGGCTGCAGGAATACGTTGCTTTGTTTTGATCTTAGTTCATTGAGTTCCTGTAAAACAGCCAAACGATCTTTGATATCAAACGGTTTATTTTCCACCACTGTGCCTACGTGATCGAGGTCTGGTACCCACATTCTTGTCCCAAATAGGACCTCATATGGAGTGACCCCCTAGAGAACTTCTTGGCAGGTTATTTAATGAGCGTTGGACCCCATAAAGATGTTTGACCCACCCATCACCCGAACCTAATACCCTAGCTGTTATAGACTGCTTTATGTCCCGGTTTTTCCTTTCCACAACCGAATTTCCCTCAGAATGGAATGGAGAGGAGTACCGCAATGCAACGCCCAGACTGGCCATGGCTTCTTTGTAAGCCCGAGAGCTAAACGCAGGGCCCTGGTCAGAATGTAGCGTGCCTATTGCGTATGTGCCGATAAAGACTCGCAAATCTTTTATAACAGTTCGAGCGTCAGCCGAGCGCTGAGGCCATATCCATAGGAACCTTGATTTAGTATTTGTGGGATTGCATTTGTCCAGAAGGACGCATGCGCATAGATAGTCTAATGCTGTCTAACAGTGGTGTCTGTACTGGGCAGCTACATTCGTAGCATGGTGTCTGGTGGCGGTCAGCATCACGCTGTATCCTACAGTCTATGCAGTTATTGATGAAGATGTGGATTTCTGTATTCATTCCAGGCCACCAGTACATCTCTTTTAACGTCAAAATTGTTTTAGAGATCCCTTAATGTGACAGACCCTCCCCCAAATGGGCTTCATAAATCAAAGCTGCTCTACGTTCCATGTTTGGAATTACCCTATCCCCCACTTCAGGGATTAAAGCAAAAGGAATGCTGTTCGCATCAATTACATAAGAGTACTTGAGAGGAAACATTTTTGGCAACGCTGCACCACTGCCTTTGCTTGTAGCATTGACAGCCAACATTATCTCACTGTCTATTTTTGTTTTTGAACGAGTGATCGCAGCTACGGAAGCCGTCTGAACAGCCCCCTTTGCGGCTTCGTCAGCCAATGAATTCCCTGCAACGTGAACGCCATCACGTTGATGACTCAGTGTGTGGATCACGTGAGCCTTTGGTAGTTCGTTTTTCAACTGAACTACTTGTTCCCAAAGCGTTTTGTGCTTTATTGTGCCACCTTTCGCATCTTTGAACCCATTTTCAAGCCAGTTTTGTATATATTCATTATACAACTGAACACAGTAAAAGGAATCGCACACTATTAGTGTGGGGAATTCTCGATCTGTACTTTCAAGTGCCAGTTTGAATGCTTGTAGTTCAGCTCGCTGAGCTGTACAATCTCCTAGAGATTGAGTTTTTGTGACCATAGGTCTGAAGATGCCATCTCGCATGCGACCTTTAACGATTGCACACGCTGCACTGTAAGCTTGCTTACTCCCTGTTGCGGGCTGTGCGGATCCGTCAGTGTAAATTATGAATTCGTACTGATCGAGAGGCAGAATTTCAGTGGGCAGAGGACATTCTTGTTAATATTGCAGGAACGCTTGTGTTTTTAAATCAGCATCAAAAACATATTCAACATCTGTTGCAGCAAGAGAATTAACCCATTGTATCCATCTTAGATGTAATGCTTTAGCATTTGGAATGCTTGCTTTTGTGACCGCTTCTAAAGCTGGTACTGGGGTTACGACAATAATGCGTTTCCCTTGGGCTAGGGTTCTTTCTTTTGCTACAGCCGTTTGAACTGCTGTCAGAATTTTTTCAGTTGAAGTGAAGCGCATTTCTGCTTGTGTATACAAATGAGATTTGTATGCGATTGGTATTTTTTCACCCTCGTTAAATGTTAAGTAGGTGAATCCGCATTGACCCGAAATTATTCGGATCACCAGGTTGTGTTGACTTAGGCGTGTTTGTAAGTGATTTGTTGCTAACATGTTAGCCTGTAGTGAACGCAAGATTTCTGTGTGTTCCTATGTCCAGTTTTTGATTGAAAAATCAGGTTTGATTAATGCGTAGAGAGGTTTGACCCTTTCTGCGTAGTTTAGAATGTATGTTCTTCCAAAATTTAGGAAACCCAGGATGGATTGTAAGTTTTTTTAGCAGCGCACATTTCTCTAGAAAGTTAGCTGCCAAGCTCTTGCCTTCACTTGAAAGCTCATATCCTAGAAATAGAAATAGGACATTGAGATGGGCAATTCTGGACTTTTTGAAGTTGAATTTGTAGCCCTCAGAGGCGAATCCCAATATAATGGTGTTCACCCTGTTCAAGTGTTTATCCAGGTCATCGTCTGTCAGATAGATGTCATCGACATAGGACAATGCCTCATTGTCATAAATTTGTAGTAACTCCGTTACCCTCGCTGAGAATGAACCTGGGCTGTTCTTGAACCCTTGTGGGAGTCGACAAAATTGACGCTGGGTCCCCATTATTGAGAATGCTGTTAAGTACCTGCTTTCAGGTGCTATGTTTTGACAAAAGAAACCATTTGAGATGTCTAATGTGGTTTTATATTTTTTACGTACAATGTTATTCATTAATGCTGTGCTATGTGCATTTTGCACTGCAAAAGTTTTAGAACAAGTGTTTAAGTGTATGTAATCCAAAACTAGACGATAAGTATTGTCTGGTTTGGAGACAGGAAACAAAGGATTGTTCATTGAGGAGGTGCATGTTTCAATCACCCCTTGGTATTCAAGTTGATCTAGGATCTCCCTGGCCTGTTTTTTAGCTTCTTGCTTTACTGGATACTGCCTTTGTGCAGTTGGTTCATGTTTCAGATGTATTTTATGGTGAGGTGAGTCCTCATCCCATCCTACATGATTTTTATATAATGCTGGGGCCTCGGCCACTGCCCATTTCCTGGCATATGTATATTTTAGGTGAATTGGAATATGGTTAGAGAAGGCGGGCATAATAATGTCCTCGCCGTGTGGGCACTCTCTGACAAATTGTGGTGGCCAGTCTTTTTCTGCTAGAAGTATGTCCTAGCCCCTTGATAGTTTTTCCCAAAAAAGTGCTTTCACCTGTCTAGGTATGTCTCCCTCCATCCGGAGTGTTATTTCATATAACTTTTGTGGAGTACTAACCCTGGTGTCTACAGTCTCAACTGTAATGTACTCATTCAAGTCCACTATCTCCAGAAGTTCCTTCAGGTTCTGGCGAGCTATTGTGACTTCTGCTGCACTGTCCAGCATTGTCTGAGCCCATTCTCCGTTCTTGAGTTGTGTTCTCAGTATTCTCGGCATGTCTGATCTTCAGACCTGCTACTTTCTTTTGGAGAATTGAGGTTTTGTTTTATTTTTTGTAGCGTGTTTTTCTTCCTTGGATTTCACGCGTTCTTCTCTATGTTCTGACCGTCCTCTTCTTTCCGAAGTCTGTGATGAGATCTGAAAGGTACGAGAGGAACGTGTATCAGTATCTTGATACCTGTCAGGCTTTCTCAAATTATCCCTATTCCTGAGGTTATACCTCCTTTCAGAGGGCTCCTTTTGAGGAGACCTACCTCGGGATTGAGAACGTTTCTCGTTTGAATTTTGTTTAGTAGTCTCCCACTTCTTTTTAGAAGATGTAGGAGTTTGTTTACTAGAGTCCTTCTCGGGACTTTCAGATAGTTTCGGCTTCACTGGTCTTCCACCCAAACTATCTCTGCCTAATTCTGCATAAGATTGTTCTATAATTCTGGGTAGCTCAGTTTGATGTTCTGTAACATCAAATTCGCTTAATTTTTGGTGGATCGCCACTGTTGCTGCCTCCCCTTTAATATTAGATAATATTATTGTTGAGACCTGGTCGAAATTTTTCAGTAATTTCATACCTAAATTTAGAGCAGGCTCTGCCCCGTATTCGTTTTGAATTTGTTTCAGGACATCAGGTATTACTGCAATTGATGGAATACCATGTGTTTTAGTATAGATGGCAGCAAAGACTGAGCCCCAAGTGGTGCAGTCTTCCAGTTGTGGTGTGATCCCCATCGGTAAACTGATTGTTAGGATTCTGTGTTTCTCATACTGGCTAGTATTTGGAAATACTGCTTCGATTTGAGTAATTTTTTGAGCTATCCAGAATGGAATTTGCTCATGTTTTGTGGGCATTTTACCCATGACTGCGTATAGAGTCTGTGGTGTAATTTTTAGTGTATTCCCCTGTTGAGGAGTTTGATTTGGAAGTGTCAATGGTGGTTGGACTGTGAAAGTCCGCATGGACTAATTGTCTGTAGATTTTTATTAACTCTTGTAGTTGAACAAGTAGTTCCTCATCTGACATTATATCCAGTTCAGGATGAGGTGTGTAGCCGGCTAGAATCGGCCATGTTGCTCCTGGTCTACCTAGTGGACCGAGCCTGGTAATGTTTCTGTGATGTTTTAGGGCGCCTTTAAACCAGAGCTGATGCTATTGGTATGTTAATGGAATTTCTATATCCTCGAAAGGAATGTATTCCTCTGGTGGATCATCTTCTTTGTAGAAGTGAAACAGTTTTGTAACTGAATTTGATTCAGGAAATATTATCCATGAATAGAATACCTCTGTCTGAAAGGATTCGTGTGCCTCTATCACGAAAACTGCTCTACCGCCTCTTGGTGGTAGGCCATGTTTTATAAGTTTTAGAGTGATGGTTCTTCTTAAGTTTGGATTGATGTCTATGACACCCTCCTCGGTTTCAATAAAACCTGTGATGTTATAAGCTGTTACAGCTGGGTGACCCGCAACGTCACCGTTTCCGGTGTCATTGTCGGAGTCAGGCATTTTGTTTTTGAAAAATGTAGAACAAGTTTCAAGGAAACAAAGATAAGGTGCACAATATTTTGGAACACTGTATCCTTCAACGTTGAGCAAACCAAACAGCTAATATATAGGGTGCTTCCCTATGTAGCCGTGGCGGATACTTAACCCTGCCCACTCCAGACGTCTTTTGGAGTATATGGGTAGGGGTCTCTGAGAGAAAAAGGACGGCTGAGTTACTCAGTATCTAACGTTAAATTACCGCCTTACCAAACCGTTGGGCGCCATGTAGTGTAGCTCCTATTTCCCTAATAGGCTCTGCGCATTGGAATAATATACCCTATAGGTTTGACATAGGACTGAAGTCGGTATGTCCCTATCGAGTATATCAAACTTAATTACTTGTGCCAGCTAGCTCAGAGGCCACTAGAAACTCCTTGATAAACAAGAAGGGAGTAGTTTCTGGCAGCCGCAAAACATGACAACTTTGTTTCCCTTTTAGAATCAGAACGTGTCCCAGAGTCGTGAAAACAATAGATAACTATTTCACTCAGCTCAATCGGGCATACTTAGTTTTCCTCAAAGTTACACAGAAAGAATAGACGGGCGTTTCAATAAAAGATTTATTGAACAGTCTTGTTTCCCGTGTAAGTAAAATGTGCTGTTACGATCACAAGACAGTATGCAAGATAAATAATGTACAGCGTAAGCAGTAGAAATAAATAATGCTGTGCTAGCATGATCTTTAGTAGATATTCATTTACATAAATAACATAGACTAAAAATTCGAGTACTCAAACGATGCGTTTCTAAGCTAGTTCTACCCCAATGTACCTAACCTAACCTAGGTGTAGGGAGAGGTATGAAGTAGGTGAAGTATTCCGTACTATGGTATACTAAGAGTATGTTACGCCCAGTATGCCTAGAATGCCAAGTATGCCAAGAGTCCCTCTAGGTTTCTAGTCAGCTCCATACCTTAAGAATGAGAGAGGTGGGAATCTCTTGCCAGACTCAAACTCCAACACCCCGCGAGGGAAGTCAGATCACCGGAAGCTGGACTCTCTGCGTGCAGGGATTACAGCGTCTTCTCAGTGCGTCAGTCAGGGAAACGGGCTCCTCTGAAGTCGAGGTCTCCTCTGATTTACAAGGGCTAGGGAAGGTATATTTATACCTAAGATGTACCTCAGAATGTTAGCATTGATGTGAATCGGACAGCGGAAGACGTCATGAATGAACCCCTAAGGTATAACGGTTCATGCATAATAGATGAGTCCTTGAAGAAATCAATAGTCCTGTGCTAGGAAACTCCCGAAGCCTAAGGGTCTGTTCTTCAAGAACTCGTTGTGACGTTAGGGTGGACGGATGTCGGAGACCATGCCTGTATTTGGAGTGCACGGTTTAATGCCTAAATAAGGACTGGGATTTTATGCCTATATAAGGGCAGGGCGAATTGTGCCTATATAAGGACATGATACAGGAAAACCCATGTACGGACACCCTAAGAGGAATACAACACCATCACTTAGAGTATTTGGCTAATTGCCAAGCACCAATCTACTGTCTGGTATGTGGTGTCTCTTGCAAGGAATTCAAATGCGGCTGGCATTTTTGGGAAGGTGGGATGGCGGTGGACCCCTATGTTGGGCTTTAGAGTATCCACAATGGTGAAAATATATTTTGTATGGGGCCCATATCGAGCCTGTATATCCTCTGGAACTCAAGCTGATACATCTGGTTCATGTTTATGGCTTCCAGCCTTACTTGTGTCAATCCTGGCTCTTATCCTGTGTTGTTGCGCCACTTGAGGTCATTGATCGGTGGGCTAGATTCCATCCTCATGCTACATGGTTTGTTGTTGCATGATATAGTGGCCTAGCAGTGCTGCATTCATGGTGGTATACTGTGGAATGGAAGTGTGAGTTCCTGCCATCAACATGTGAGGGCTTCACCTTCGCATGGCTGCTTATTTAGCTCTAGCCATGTGTGCAGGTGTGTGTGAGATTTTCTTTTTTTCAGCTTACAATGCATGCATTGTGTTTTTTTGCATTATTGTAATGGCCTTAGATTTTTTGTATTGTTTTATATCTTTTCTTTATTCCCTACACTTTCAGGAATTTTTAGCAACTGCTTTTGATGGGAGATATTTTAAGGTGATATTATCCACTTGTTTTTAATGACCTCTCATACATGCAATTGGGTGTTATTTGCCACCCATGTAATATTTTGCATGCAGTAAATATCACATGGGTAAATATCAGATTCATTAAACAGTGCATGAGTGTAGGAAAGTAGGATCTACTTCTTATGGTTACCCCCACTTTTTGCTTGATGTTACACTGTTTTGACTAGTCTGACTGGGATCCTGCTAATCAGGACCCCAGTCTATCTGCTTTCTGATTAAAATGTTATGCCATGTACTTTGGTACACTCCAGATTGGATACTGGGGTACCCTTATAAGTCCCTAGTATATGGTACCCATGTACCCAGGGCATAGGTACCCCAGAGGCCTCCCATGGACTGAAGTATGTATAATGCCACCCATGAGAGGCCATGCAAAATGGAACTACAGGTCTGCCATTGCAGCCTGTGTAAGCTGGTGCTTGCACCACTTTCTTTAGATATAGGTTCACTATATCTATAGGTCACTAAACTTAAAAATTATAAGTCACTCCTATAGCAGGCCTTAACAATCCCGAAGGCTGGGTGCTGGGTTTTACGTGAGAGGGTGCCCCTGCATGAGCAGAGCCCCTCTGCAGCCTTCGGAGACCATTCTCCCGGGTTGTCTGTGACTCAGCCAGACATATAGGTAGAGGTGCATTATAACCTCGCAGTAAATGCTATCTCGAAAACGGCTGAAACAAAACATGTTGTGTTTGGTATCAAACACCTTGGAATCATACCTCCACACTGGTAACCGGTGTGGGAGGTATGATTCCACCCTTCTGAAGCGAGCTTCGAGGGGTCACTGGTCTTTCTGGTGCCAGCCTTCTAGACTCGGTCAGCACAAAATGGATGCTGCCGACCAGAGACACATTTCTGCCCTCCTGTTGCTGAGCCAAGCTTGAGCAGAGGAAGGCAGCACAATAGGCATCCTGTCACAGGGAGGTGTGACCACCTCCCAGACCGGATTTAGTATATTGGGGCTGGGTGGGTGCACTTCCACAGTGCCTGAAAGTCTGCACCTGGGGCACATTTGGTGTCCCTGTGCATAGTCCAGCTCAAACCAGTTCTGGGAGCCGTTGGCTCCTGCTCTGGCGCAAAACTGGACAAAGGACATGGGAGTAACCTCCCCTCTGTCCTGACCCTCCCTTAGGAGGGCCCCCTGAATCTGTCCAACCCTCTCCCGTGGGTACATAAGGGCTTACCTGGCTGTAAGACTCTAGATTTTACTTGGACAAGATTATGCAACAAGAAACCACTGACCTTTGACTGTCTGGACACTCTGGACTTCGCTGGACTTCGACTGGGCCCAACTTCGTCTCCCTCTCTGTCCAAAGCATTGTCTGTGCCCTTGCACCATACAGGCTCCATGCAGGACCTGTGGAGCACTAAGGACAACTGAAGAATATCCCTTGGGGTGTAGGAGTCACTCCTCTGCATTCACAGGCACTGCAATGCAACTGACTGGTCTGCTGATCCTGAGCTCCTGTAGACTCCAAAGGCTTCAGCAACACAGGAGGTGGGTTCCGAAGTTCCTTGAGGTCTAGCTGTCTTCTCACTGAGTTTGAGGCCAGTATCCCTCGTGGGGACCGCATAACCGGAACCCCTGTGCACCACATACATTTGCAAGTACATATGCTTGTTGGCAATTCCCGAGCTTGTGCATTGGACTCCGTGTAGTCCTGACCCCGAGCAGTATTTCCACCAAAGAACTCTGGCCTCCTCACACCGAGTACTCCGTGGGCTGGTACTTTGTGATCTTGCTTGAGGTCCCCTCACGACTCATGGTCCTTCGACCTGTGGGTCCTCTTGAGGGTCATCTTGATTTCTATTGGGCTTCCCTGGTTGCTCCAGATGGGCCCTGACTCCCCATTGCTTGGTGATTCCCCTGGACCTTGCTGGTCCACATCGCAACCTGCTTGACCTTCCTGCGTGGGTTGC
Organism: Calotriton arnoldi; assembly: GCA_963921515.1. Lineage (NCBI taxonomy): Eukaryota > Metazoa > Chordata > Amphibia > Caudata > Salamandridae > Calotriton > Calotriton arnoldi. Next base: position 664,157 of record CAWUFW010009472.1, on the reverse strand, counting down.
TGTTGCCAAGGCTTGTTGGTGCTCTCGCCAGACACTGACCCCTCAGCACTCAATATCCTTCGTGGGACAGCTCGCATCTGGCTCATGGTCATCCTCAACGTTTCCTGGACCTCGTGGCTGCAGAGTCAAGCACCCCTTCTTCGCACCTGAAGCACCCGACATCGGTGGGCATTTGTCTACCGAGCCCCTGGTCACCCTGAAGTGACCCAGACTCTGTCCCCTCTGCTTTCAGGTTCCTTCCATCATGAATCCATCCTTGGCTTCCTACGGACACTTTCTTCCTTCCCAGCAGCAGCTGTTCTTTGCAACCCTCCATTGAGAACGACGGTGGTTTGCGACACCACTCCGGGCCTATGCGCCGGGCTCCTCTGGGATAGGTAACTCGGGTACTACGGTATCCACGGGTGGGGTGGCTCTCCAACCTCCTAAGTTCCAAAGGGTTTACTTGAAGTCCACCAAGAAGGGTCCTTAAACATTAAAATTGTAACCGCGACTTCCCCATAGATTTGTACGGAGCCCGCGGTCGTGTTAGCACACTGCACCCGTCCTCCGTGGAGTCCCTTTCTACTCACCATGGGTGGTTCCTTGGGGTCCCAGCGATTCTACGTGTTCTAGACACTGTCTCAACTCTAGTCGTGGTTCTTATACCACTATTTTAGTATATGATTTGGTCTCCCCCTGGAGCCCACTGTGTATTATGCTACTTACAACTGTTTCTTTGCTAAAGTATTGTGTGCCTTGTGTTGTATCCTCGTGTAGAGGATACTAGAGAGTGTTATATAAATAAATACATATTTTTATAACTACTGTGTGGTTCTCCTTTCCTTTAGTTAATACTAAAGGTGATATTCTGGTAAAACAAGCTGCTTTACATTCCTTCAAGATTAAGCCTGAAGGCTGCTCTCCACAGCTACCACTAGGATAGCTTTCTAAAGGTTATCTTTGACCTCATACATCATAAGGGTCGTTTGGACTGGTGCTAGGTGCCCACTTTATTTAGTGGACAGCATATACCAGGCCAACTTCTCACAATGAGGACCTCACAAATACGGTTTTTAGCACATGTGCTAAATAGCACATGAGGTTTTTAGCTCGTGATCAGACAAATCATTAAAGTCATGTGTTATTTACCCGAGCATTACCACTATGCCTAACCATAATTAGTGGCTCTTTGAACGGCTGTGAGACAGTAAAGGTCACACAGGGCTGTGATTCCACCACTAGTCCTAATGCCTAACTAAACTTTCAGAAGAGAAGGCACAGACTTCAAGACAGAAAACAGAAAGGTGCTCAGATATTGCAAGAGCGTAAACTACCAGAAAGACTACTGCAGAATGGCATACTGTGTATATATGCACTGCAGTTTTCTGCCAAATAAGATCATTGAAGTTTGAGAGACCCAAAGTCAGAGCTCTTAAGTTTACTGGGTCCAGACATGAGTAGCTCATGCTGTCCCGGATTTTTAATTGCATTTTGGGAATTGTAGCCATGGTTTTGTAATGAGCTACACTGGACTAAAAACCACAGAAAGCAAATAAAAAAATAAATCCTGAATGAGTTACGCAACAGGGGGCATGGCTATCAAAATTGCAGCAGGTGCAGTGGCGCAAAAGCTCAACGGTTTGAGGGTCCCACTGGACCACTACCAAGATAAGGTATAGGAGACCCTATTCCTGCCTTACATTAGGGTACATCGAACCTTTGCTACACTTCTTTACTCAAGCATGGAACTGGGAAACATGAGGGTTCTGCATGGTGAGTTATTCCAAATATGTGATCCGGTTAACACTGAAATGTCAAGCCAGCCTGCCTTTAGTCTTTACCAAACTTTGAACACATATTAGTGGAGCCCGCCCGCCTGCACTTACCTTCCTCCTGGCTCCTGGCTGCTGGGGTGGGACTCGGTCCCCCAGCGTTCCTAGCGATTGTTGTTGGCGCATTTGGCGCGGGGGGAGTGGACAGTCCTCCCGACGCTACAAACACTCCTGGGGGCTCCCCCAGCGTGGGACGCGCCGAGGAACGTGCTAGTGGAGCCCGCCCGCCCGCACTCACCTTCCTCCTGGCCTCTGGCTCCTGGCTGCTGGGGTGGGACTTGGTCCCCCCGCGTTCCTGGCGATTGTTGTTGGCGGCATTTGGCGCATGAGGCGTGGCCAGTCCTACCGGCACTATAAACACTCCTGGGGCCTCCCGCAGTGCAGGACGTGCCGAGGAACGGTCTAGTGGAGCCCGTCCGCCCGCACTCACCTTCCTCCTGGCCTCTGGCTCCTGGCTGCTGGGGTGGGACTCGGTCCCCCAGCGTTCCTGGCGATTGTTGTTGGCGGCATTTGGCACGGGAGGCGTGGCCAGTCCTCCCGGTGCTACAAATACTCCTGGGGGCTCCCGCAGCGCAGGATGCACGCTGGCATGCCTGGGCAAAGCCCGGGCCAAGGGCAGGCCAGTCTGTGCCCGTCAGAGCCCGGAAGAGGCTGGGCTGGGCCGACCCCCTAACTTCCTGGAACTGAGGAAATCATCTGGTAACATTTGCTGCCTTTTTTGTATGTATTTGCGCCATTTGTTGCATGTATTATTGTTACAAAATCAATAAACAGATTTTTAAAGGAAAATAGTAACCCTGAGGAGCTAAATTAGGCAGAATGGAAGTCCTTGAGCCCACCCTCATTGTAGTGGGAGCAGTTGGAAAATCAGCTGCCAACAACTTCCAAAATGTTAGAGGCAGAAGGTCTGAAATTCAGCCTCCTGCCTGAATAATGCCACGAGGAGCATAGCAGGAACAACCCTATGAAAAACAGCCCAACGGACCCTGAGTTATTCAATTTTGAACTAGCTGCCCTTTGTGTGAATTTCCAGAGGCCATTGGGAGAAAAAACAACCGTATTGAGTGGTTTCAGCAAAGTACCCCAAGGGAGCCCGTGTCTGCGTGGGCCCCCCAGAAGACCACCTGAAGGGACAACACATGATGTCACATTCCCCATTGTTAATGTACCCCAGGGAGGGCCAGTGCCCCAGGGGGTAGAAGTGTCTAGGGAGTGTGATGCTTCCCAGTCTCAGTTTCTCATCTCTCCCAGTGAGAGGCAAGTGCAACAATGGTTTTGTGGAGTGCCAACGCTGAAAGACATCACTGCAAACTCAATATATGTTCCATAAGGCATTGGGGTTGAATTTTGAATATTCGTATATTTTGCACACGGTGCCACATAAGGGGCATTGATTGAGGAAGCTGTGACCTGCCCTTACTCGCTACCCTGAGAGTCAAGTGCAAAAAAAAATACTTGTTCCCAATTGGGGGCTCCCCGATCTAGGTGCTCCAGCGCTCTATTGGCAAAAGACTCCAGATGTTGTAAATTGGGGCCCAGTATCTTCATCTACCCTGGGACCTCTGACCCAGATTCTTTACACTCTCTGAATAGGAGCCAGATCAGCCCTGGATCTCAAAAAGCTGGAAGAGGAAAAGATGAACACCTTCATGCGCCAGGGGCCTAATGTGGATATTGTTACTCCCCAGACACACCTCTACCAACAACATCTTGCAACATCAACACCAACTTGCCCAAATCTCTTTTGCTCACATCATCACCTCTGATCACGCACTCCCATATCTTTCTTCCTCTGCTGAATAGATGTGGTGGTGCCTTTCACATCTGTTGGTGTCCATTCAGCACTGTTTGAGGTGGAGGTAGAACTGAGAGAGTTCACACATATCGAAGGCAAAGATGTTGTTCACAGGATATGTGGTTGAACTCTGGAGGGATTTTTGTTCACAGGTTTAGTCTCCATTAATTCATTGTTTTTTTATTCTTCCACTTGCTCCTCTTATTTTTTGCACACTGACTATCATTATATTTCACCACCTGTCGTATTTGTGTATCGCATCATGCCATTTCTGAAAATGTGTGTTTTTCAATTTTTTGCTTCCCACCCATTTGAGTGTGACCAACCATAAGAAAAAAAATGTCTATCCCTCATGGTGTGTGCCCATCTGTCACACACTGTGGGTGTTGGCTTTGACGACATTATGGGCTATAGCTGAAGTAGGTCAAGTGCACAGCAAGTCAATAGAAAGGAACTGCAAATCTTACCAGGTCTTTCTGGAAGGGTCTAACAGCTGTATATCACTAGCGGAAGCTGCACAAGATTCCTCTCCATCTTCTGAGTCTTCCTGTCTACTGATGGACACCTGTTATGCCACATTGCTACCGCTACTGGATTGAGCCTGGGGGCTGAGTTGTGCTTCAACTGGAGCTAAAGGGTAGATGTAAGTGCTTATTTAATACTCTTATTATAGCCTTATAGCCCGCCGTAGCGGGCTATACAGGCCATTAAAGGCCCGCTCCAGCGTTAAAGGCCTGAGACGAAGGCAAGGGCCTATAACAAGGGAGCGGGACTTTTATGGCCGGTATAGCCCAGCTACGAAGGGCTGTAAGGCTATTAGAGCATTCTGCCACTAGAGGGCAGAATGTTCTAACAAATAAAACAAAGGCCTCTCGGAACTCGAGGGGGTTTAAATCCCCTCGGCTCGGAGAGGCCTTTGTTCACTGCAACAGCTGTGAACAAAAACAACGTGGAATGTTGCTCTGCTGGCTTTTACCGGCCCGTAGAAGCTCGGGGCACTCCATTGAAATCAATGGAGTGCTCCACATTCCAGTGTTCTAATACCGTATACATATTTACCAGCGCACACGTTTAAATTAATCCGCTGGAGAGAAGTTTCTTGCCATACATTTTTTCAACAATTAAACAAGTTAAGCTAACCCACATGATGCATGTCACTCCATAAACTTGAGGAACACATAAAAATGATGGGTGGAATGCTTAAATTAATCTGATTATAGCTTGTTTCTATCTCAGGAGGCATGGTGGATGACAAAACAGTGGACTGGAGTGTGGGCTGCGTAATTACCAATGTCTGGGATAAATTGGAGCAAATCCACCCCTTTCGTTCCAGGTCTGGCATCACAGCACATCTGTTGGCATTACTTATTGTTATCAATTCATGTATTTGTCTTTGGCTGCACCCAAAGGAGTGTTGTTGACAGTTTGGTATATCATTCCATCCTCAGGGAAGTACTTTGATTGGAGTGCTTGAATAATGATTTTACATGTGAAAGTACACTCAATTATCACATTTTGTCATATTCAATTTTTTTTATTTCTTATATCCCTTCTATATAAAAAACAATACCTTTTTGCTAATTTTCCCCAGCTTTGACAAAGCCACTGTCTGTCTGTTATGTGATAAACAGCATTTTTTACATGCAGCACATGCCCCCAGAATCTGTGCTTGCCTGTGTTTCCATGGAGTATCACATAAAAGCTGAGACCTATTGGTTTTGTCAAAGCTTGTTTGTTTATGTTAGTGAGACACCCAAAGCATCAGAGGCACTGTTCCCATGCTATTGAAAGTCCAGTGGGCGGGTAGCTGTTATTCAAGTGGCACAATGAGTTGCATGTTAGCAGAAACTTGAATGTATCTGACACATGCATAGGGGCCGAATGAGGCAGGAATGAATGGGATACAGACATAGAGACACATGATAGGGACATATCCAATATAGCTCAGGTATGTGTGATATTAACATATCATGCTTCTAGTCTATGAAGTTCAATTTTCTCTGCTCTTTAGATGATTGCACATACATGTGTGATTGTACCTCATAATTGTTGCATTATAAGCATGTTTCCACACTATGGAGGGTTTTATGGATACTTACTCTGCATGTGTAAACGTTAACATTGATAGGTACTCCAGTATGTCCATGTAGACTTCCCACTAGAAAGATGAATGCCTCTGGTTCTATGTCCAGAATTCACTCCCATAAAATCCCACCTTGGTTCTATTGGTAGAAGTACTTCTGCTCCTGCAGGGAGTTATGCATGCATTCTTTGTAAATAACAGCTCCTGTGGAACTGTCACATAGCATTTGTTCTTGGGTGGTTCTTGCGACTTCAGTGGTGTGGAGACAGCATGGCCTTCGTGACCATACAACAACCACTGGTTACAATGCATTTCACGGTGGCAGGAGGATGGCTCCAAGGCAAGGGGTTTGGGATAAGGTAATGAATTAAAACAATACACAGAAAACACAGGCAGGTTGTGCTTTTCCTTGAGGAAACAGAAAAAAACATTAAGCAAACTGTAAAGAAACTTATGAATGCTTGATAGCAAAGACAACCCACAGAGTGGGTCTTACTTGGGCGTGGGGACAACTACGACTAGTGCAGAAGGTGGTGAGGAGAGATCCTGCTCTACCCCGGTTGAGTTCTGGTGCCTGTCAACAAAATCACAGGAACAGTCTTTGAGTCCTACGTTACATTGGGTAACTAGGTTTCCCAAGATCACCTAAGGGCCCCCATGCTAACTTATTTCAGTGTAAGTAAACAGAAGGCACAGTACCTTTTTAAGGTGTCTCAGGGGTTTGTTTCCCTGCAATTGGTCATGCTTCCTCACTGTTGAAGGCTATCGATCTCTCACTGAGGAAGCACGCCGCCTTGATTCAGCAGCTGGACCCAGTGAACTCACTTGGGTAACTGCACAACTTGAGCGACTGAAAATCACATATGGCAAAGCCTATAACAAAGCTTCTCTCCAGCTTTCTAGAACACCTTAAGTGCTTCTGAAATGTGAAAAAATTAAGTCGTCTGTCCTGGAATTCAAGAGAATGTCTGATATCATGCATGTCGACGCTTTTTACACTACCAAATTCAATACCTAGAACATGTCATTAAGTTCTGATTTAGTCTAAAACCTTGGAGCGGAGTAGTCCCAGTAGCTCAGACTTTGGTGCTCCATGATTGGAACTGTTAGATTAATGAATCAGGGCCCATAAATACTTCTGAAACATTCTCATAGAATGACAGACATTAGATCCTTTTCAAATTCTTTATTTCAATATTTAGGCAAAATACTATATGTGCCATCAGTAAATAAGCAAAAAGAATAATTCATGGACGGAATGCTGAACAATGTCAAACATTCACCCCAGTACAGAGACCTGGACCTAAATCCATTGTTTTTTTGCTCACTACGCCGTTCCAGTTTGGACATACCCATATGCAAATCAGTCTTGACCCTTCACCCCATGAGGAGGAGGCTCTAGACTGATTTGCATATGGTTGGGTACAAACTGGGGTGCCGTGGTGAGCAAAACAACGATGGATTAAACCCAGATCTTTGTGACTAGAGGTGAATGTTTGCATTGTTCAGCATTCCGTCCATCATTTGTTCTTTTTGCTATTGTCACCCTAAGTGGGAAGGGTATGCCCAGATGTGGGTCCCGTGCTCACTGCGCCACTGGATTCAAGCTAGCATGGCTGCTGAGGGGTGATACCACGAAACCGGTCCCAGGGTGCTTATTTCCAGCCCAATGAGAACCTGGCTTGGCAGTTCAGGCTGGGCTGTTCCCATGAGAGGCAGGGTCAAGACTGATTTGCATATGGTTGGGTCCAAATTGGGGTGGCGTGCTGAGCAAAAAAACAATGGGTTAACCCAGATCTTTGTGATTGGGGGTAAATGTTTGCATTGTTCAGCATTCGTTCTTTTTGCTTTTGTTGCCCTACGTGGGAAGGGTATGCCCAGATGTGGTCCTATGCTCACTGCGCCACTGTATTCAAGCTTGACTGGCTGATGGGGGGTGATACCCCGAAACCGGTCCCAGGATGCTTGTTTCCGGTCTAGGGCGGACCTGGCTTGACAGTTTGGGATGGAGTGTTCCCTTGGGGAGCAGGGTCTAGATTAATTTGCATATGGCTGAGTCCAAACTGTGGTGGCATGTTGAGCAAAAAAACTATGGATTAAACCCAGATCTTTGTGACTGGGGGTGAATGTTTGCATTGTTCAGCATTCTGTCTATCATTTTTGCTCTTTTTGCTTTTGTTGCCCTAAGTGAGAACAGTATGTCCAGACCTGGGTCCCATGATCAGCGAGCCACTGGATTCCAGCTAGACTGGCTGATGAGGGGTGACACCCCAAAACCGGCCCCAGGATGTTTGTTTCCAGTTTAGGGATGATCTGGCTTGGCAGTTCGGGCAGGACTGTTCCCATGAGGGTTAGGGTCAAGACTGATTTGCATATGGCTGAGTCCAAACTGGGGTGGCATGGTGAGCAAAAAAACTATGGATTAAATCCATATCTTTGTGACTGGGGGTAAATGTTTGCATTGTTCAGCATTCATTCTTTTTGCTTTTGTTGCCCCATGTGGGAAGGGTATGCCCAGACGTGGGTCCCATGCTCCCTGCCCACTGTATTCAAGCTAGACTGGCTGATGGGGGTGATACCCCGAAACAGGTCCCAGGATGCTTGTTTCCGGTCCAGGGAGGACCTGGCTTGGCAGTTCGGGCTGGAGTTTTTCCTTGGGGAGCAGGGTCAAGATTAACTTGCATATGGCTGAATCCAAAATGGGGTTGGCGTGGTGAGCAAAAAAACTATGGATTTAACCCAAATGTTTGTGACTCGAGGTGAATGTTTGCATTGTCAGGATTCTGTCCATCATTTGTTCTTTTTGCTTTGGTTGCCCTAACTGGGAACAGTATGCCCAGACGTGTGTCCCAAGCTTACTGCGCCACTGGATTTAAGCTAGCCTGGCTGATGAGGGGTGAAACCCCGAAACCGGTCCTAAGATGCTTGTTTCCAGTCCAGGGAGGACCTGGCCTGGCAGTTCGGGCTGGACTGTTCCCATTGGGTGCAGGGTCAAGACTGATTTGCATATGGCTGGGTCCAAACTGGGGTGGCATGGTGAGCAAAAAAACAATGGATTTAACGCAGATCTTTGTGACTGGGGGTGAATGTTTGCATTGTCAGGATTCTGTCCATCATTTGTTCTTTTTGCTTTTGTCGCCCTAAGTGGGAAGGGTATGCCCAGAGGTGGGTCCCATGCTCACTGCGCCTCTGCATTCATGCTAGCCTGGCTGAGGAGGGGTGATATCCTGAAACCGGTCCCAGGATGCTTGTGTCTGGCCCAGGGAGGACCTGGCTTGGCAGTTCAGGCTGGACTGTTCCCATGAGGAGCAGGGTCAAGACTGATTTGCATATGACTAGGTCCAAACTAGTGTGGCGTCGTGAGCAAACAATTGATGGATTAAACCAAGATCTTTGTGACTGGGGGTGAATTTTTGCATTGTTCAGCATTCCGTCCATCATTTGTTCTTTTTGCATCAGTAAACTAGCAGCAAAGCATATAAATCATAAGTAAAGTAACTCAATACAATTCAATATGAAATACGCAATAAATTCACCTTCTAAGAATGGGAGGAGAGGCTTTTGCTTGCGAGAGAAATGCACCCTCTCATATAGGACTTTACAAAGTGGGGTTCATACGTTCGATGGGAATATATGATTCATTAAACTTGAGCAAATAGGAAACAGTTTTAAAGAAAAGATTTCACGTGAATACATTCAGAGATTTTCCCACCATCAATACACCATGGTTCGATTATTCTCACAGTCTTGACTATACATTTTTGTTGATATAATGTTAACAGAACTAAGAAGAGCAGTTTGTCCTTGACTTGGTACATTCAGGAAGCTTTCTCTAGGAAAACGTTTTGCTGGTTTGTGTGAAACTATTAGTGTTTATTTGGGAACTGATATCGGCAATAAAATCATGTGGCATAGTATGACAATTAAACAAGATGGAAGACGATGTAAACAAGGTTCAGCATTAACATTAGTTCAAATTATAGCGAATAGTTTTTATTTGCAAGAAAATCTGTGCTCACATACACAAACGGCGGAACTTGAAGAAAGCAGGTGCCAGCTCACCCCAAGCAACTGTGTGGTGCCCAAGTTTCCTATTCACAATTCTGTGCTCCACTGCTGGAATCTTCCCCTGGCAACTAACTCGATGCATTCACCTCCCTGGTCTAAGACCTGAGACTGGTGTCTTTCGCCAAGTGCCACTAAACTTTGTCCTCTGATAGGTTTCAAAGCAATGAGTTTCTTTGTTTTCTCTTGCGGGGTGGCAAAGTGTCTTCAGATCGATCCCTTCAGGTCCGAAGTGGGAAGTGGGAAGGGTTCGGTGTTTATAAGTACGGTCCCAAACATGGTCACCGAGACTTCTTGGTCTTGCAAGAGCAGTAATCCTCGTGAGAATTGGGGTCTGGAGGACGTGGGAACTACGTGAAGTCTGGGGATCCCCAGCCAGGAGGCAATTGTGCTTTAGTCTGAATCTGGGAGGGGCAGCGACTGCAAGAGATGTTTCAAAGTCAAGGAAATTAAAGTCATTGCTAAAAGTCCATTGTTTGCATTTTGCTAGTGGGTGCCGCCACAGATTGTTCCAGGGTAAGTGGAGATGGGAGAAGAACTCGGGTGAAGCCAGATTGCGAGAGTGTGCACCGCAAGCTGCTAGGGAGATGACTCGTGGCTTGGCTCTGGCACCCAGGACCCATTGTTTTATGACCCTCATGCACAGGTATTTACAGCAGGCTTAAACAAAGCATTTCTTTGTAAATTGCACTGCATTTCCTTCTGTAAAATTGGTGAATTTAGCCTCTGAGCAAATAATTCATTTAAAGTTGGTGTAAATACATTTAGGAACAATATGTGTGCAACATATGTCTGCATTTAATTATGCATGCCTGAATACACCTAGTTAATCTTACTTAAGGTTCCCATTAGTTCCCTCTAAGTTCTTTTATCCATGAATAACGTGCACCCCCTTTCATTTAAAAGCATATAAATGCATGGGGAGTCTGCAGTGCCCTGAAGGAATATATCCATATAATTTGCTGAAACAAATTCCTTACCGGCTCCTCTGCTCTGGCTGTTCATAACTGCTGCTTTGTCTCATAGCGAGTTGGGATATGCCTTGGCAGATCTGCAGAGCTCACAGGAAAATAAATTACAATTTCTATATCCTAGGTAGTTCTATTATTATAATGACAGAGGTGTAATGCAAAAAAGAAAGAATCCATTTCATAGTATGTAGCGTTCAATTTGAAATGTTGACATCACTGCATGCCTTGCCAGTACGGTCCCTGCTTTCTGGACATTTCTAATATTGAACGTACTGTGTGATGCCAATTGAAAGCTAGGTGTATTACAATACCCTTTGGGGCAGGTTTACAAGCCCCTTGCGCCACATTTGCGTCACTTTTCCCATGTTAAAAGTGACGCAAAAGTGGCGCAAGGGGCTTGTAAATCTGCCCCTTTATGTTTACAGGGACCATTTACTTTAGACACACGCCTCTAATACAAATATAAAAAAAATAAAACGATTGTTTTTTAATGTCTTCCTTGGAGGGATTGCACATACCTTGAACAGTGGAATATTTTGTGATGAAACCAAGGTAACAGGATTAGCAAAGAAACAGGATAGGCTTGAAGTTAGATAATGATGGAGAATTCACCCCACTTGGAAAAGTCCACCCACACGTTTGTGATGCTCCTAGTGAAGAACGTGTGAATTTTACAAGAGGTTGGTTAATTGCAGCAAGCAGTTTATCGAGCCGACACGCCTGGCCCTCGCTCGATGCATTACTAAATTGCCCATCAAAATGGTGCCCGCATTTCCTCAGTTTCCTGAGTCCGCCTCCCGCATCGCACTCCGATGCCTAATTACCTATTCCGCTGCCTAACACGTCATTCTGACATCCACTGTCTTTAAAGTTTTACATGTCAGACTGACAATCTGTATGTACACGAGGAGCATCTGGAAAAACCCTCCATACCTCAAGCTCTCCTCAAAATGGCGGCTGCAAACGCTATTCAAGCTTTAAGCCTCGCTAAAGCGTTTCTAGCTGGTCTGAGCCACTTTTCCTTAAGGATCTGTGTGTCTGCGTTTTACAAATTTGGCAATAAGACAGAGTTTTGAAAAGTACTGCTGGCAGGGTATGGCTGTAAAATGCCTGATAAGACACATATACTAACAAAGATCTAAAGATGTGACAAAAGTGAAGGATAGCAGTGGCTTGCAGGGTCAAGGTGTATTGTTTGAGTGTGTTTATGAATATCTGACATTGCTCAGCTCACTACAGGCTATATCACTCTGAGGAGCTTCATGCTTTGTGCTTCTTATGCTTCTGTGTCACTGGTGAGGCTACTGGTGAAGATACATGAAGGCTGATAGAAGATACATGTAGGCTAATATTGCTGTGCACCCCTAGAGTTTTTTCACCTGTTTTCTGGTTTCATTTCTGTCTCTGTATCCTGATGGCACTTTCTAAGCAATGCCTATCGGATATCTGTGAAATGTATAAGTGTTGGAAAATAAGACAAGTTGTTCACATAGTAACAGATAAAGCTGTCTGCTAATTTTATGCTCCAACTGTCAATATTTAGTCGCAAAGTTTATGGCATAATTAACATCGCAATGTCTTGCATTCTACACAGTTCTGTGCACGTTCTCAGGTGGTGTCTGTGTTAGAGGCCTGCAGGTATATACAAGGATCTGCAAATATCTACAGATGTCTATAAATGCACCATTTAACTATCCTAACCTTGACCCAAAGCCTTGCATGTTTCAATGACTAATGTGTCCAATGTAACCTGCTGCACACAGTCCAAGTGTGATAGTGCAGTCTCCTTACCTGCATCTGACGTAGGTTTCACATTTGGTGTTTTCTGGATTTTTGTTTTCTCCACAAGTGGCTAAGCACCTTATTGGCGCAGATTACAGACCTTCAATTTCAAACAACATCTGAGTAAAGGTCCTGTTTACTCCTCCACTTTCCTGGTTAATGCCCTGTCTCTCAACAGGGTTTGTTTGAATTTATAGTATTACAACCCTTCACATCAGATAACACTCACTTCCAAAAAATAACAAGTTCTTCTCCAAGACCCACACTACATGACAATAGCAGACTCTAGGGAGAAAGATCACAGGGCTGACTCATAAGGATCAAAAGAGCAAAAAGATCTCAAGGATAAAAAAAAAAAGAACAAAAGAAGATCCGCCGTCACCAGAGCCCCCAGTAAAAGGGAAATAAGACTTTGCAAATGGAATGGACATTATATTAGTAAAACGCTCTCCATGATCTTACTCAGTCAACTAAAGTAAAGATGTAAAGACACTAACTAACAGACTGGAAGAAACAGAATCTTGCATCAGCAAAGTTGAAGATAAACAGTGCTCTGTTACAAAATCATCGCAAACAATGTTGTGGAGCATATCATCTCTAGAAAAGGCAAATATCAGCCTTGGAGGATAGAAACAGGAGAGGCAACCTCTGAATGTTCGGTTTACCAGAAAAGACAGAGCACTTCATCAAATCTTGCGTCTCTTTCCTAGAAACATAGATTCCTCAGGTCCTTGATCTTACCTTCGATCGTACTTTTGAGATTGAACAGGCCCACATGGTCCCATAATTTGTCTCCTCTATCCCACAAAATAAACCAAGGGCCCTCATCTTCAGACCTTTAAGGTACCAGCATACCAAAATGATCCTTCACCATATGAATATAATCTAATTTCTCAGCTGGAAAGACCAAAAAATTGGTATTGCACAAGACCATGCAAAGCCTACAGTGGAGCGAAGAAAAGCTTTCATAGCTCTTCGCCAGGATCTTCGCTCCCTCAACATACCCTTCTATTTCATTGGCCCGGCGAAGCTGAGAATCATCTTTGAAGGTAGCCCACGTATTTTTGATGAACCAAGAGAACTGGAAACTTTAATTCACCAAATAATTGATAATCAAATGTCACATTGACTGTTGTCTCAATTGATACGTTATCATTTTCTTCTATGTAATGCCTCTTCGCTGATACAATTTCCTTTGTGTTCTATTCAATACTGACACCCATGGTATCACCAATATGTTAGATTCGTCACCAGATTCTAGGGAGGACCTGGCCTGGCAGTTCGGGCTGGACTGCTCCCATAGGGAGCAGGGTCAAGCCTGATTTGCATATGGCTGGGTTCAAACTGGAATAGCATGGGAAGCAAAAAAACGATGGATTTATGCCCAGATCTCTGTACTGGGGTGAATGTATGACATTGTTCTGCATTCTGTCCATCAATTGTTCTTTTTGCATTTGTCCCTCCGAGTGGGACGGGTATGCCCAGACATGGGTCCCGTGCTCTCCATGCCACTGGAGTCAAGCTAGCCTGGCTGATGAGGGGTGAAACCCCTAAACCGATCCCAGGATGCTTGTTTCCAGTCCAGGGAGGACCTGGCCTTTCAGGTCGGCCTGGACTGTTCCCATAGGGAGCAGAGTTAAGACTGATTTGCATATGGCTGGGTTCAAACTGGAAAGGCATGGGAAGCAAAAAAACGATGGATTTAGGCCCAGATCTCTGTACTGGGGTGAATGTATGACATTGTTCTGCATTCTGTCCATCAATTGTTCTTTTTGCATTTATCACCCCGAGTGGGACGGGTATGCCCAGACGTGGGTCCCATGCTCTCCATGCCACTGGAGTCAAGCTAGCCTGGCTGATGAGGGGTAAAACCCCAAACCCGGTCCCATGGTGCTTGTTTCCAGTCCAGGGAGGACCTGGCCGGGCAGTTCGGGCTAGACTGTTCCATAGGGAGCAGGGACAAGACTGATTTGCATATGGCTGGGTTCAAACTGGAATGGCATGGTGAGTAAAAAAACAATGGATTTAGGCACAGATCTCTGTACTGGGGTGAATGTATGACATTGTTTTGCATTCTGTTCATCAATTGTTCTTTTTGCACCAGATTATATATTGTACAGCTCTACTTACCACTCCGTTTTATGTCTGCTACTCAGTCAAGCCTGTGTGTCCTTATAACCATGGTCAAACAAACATTACATGTGCTTCCAAGTTACCTCCACTGTTTTGGAACATTCTGTGGGCTATCCCATTGTTTATTTCAAGTACACACATCCGCAAGTGATTATCAGTGGTTAACCATATGTGCTTTAGTTAAAGATTTTACCACACCATATTATCGGTGTTTTCAACAATCTTTTAAAACTTTCATCTCCGCATTTATCCATGTGTGTTTAATTAAAGTTTGCCATTACATCTCACTATGGTTTGTTTTTAGGCCTAATATTTGCTCAACCTATGTTGGACATTGAGGTTCGGTGATCAGCATTCTAGACATCATCACCCATGATTTAATTTTTGTAATGTTACCATATTCTGTAATGTTATCACATCAAAACACAGTTGTTCATATCAACTTCATAATTCTGCTCGGGCCCAATCTCAATGTCCGGCTGTTGTTCTTTGCTCCGAGGCCTTCATGGCCCCTGTTCTTGCTTTGGGGGTGGGGGTGGGTTCTCTGGATGGGGGGTTGGTTAGGGTTGGGATTTTTGTGTACAATATTAAGGTATTGTTTCCTACAATGAAAGTCAGAAATAATGCTTTCTTTTCTCATGTAACGTAATGCAATGTATACACAGGACTAAGTGTTTCCTTCTCCTTTATCTTCTCCATCTTCTATTTCCCTCTCTCTCTTTGGAGTCTCCTTCCTTTTACAGGATGAATACTCAGTCTAGCCCAAACTTTAAAACTTTAAAAATGTCTCAGGTCCCTCTTAAGATTGTCTCCCTCAATACCAAGATGCTAAATCAGCCTATCAAAAGGAAAAAGATTCTAGACTACTGCTGTAAATTGAAAAGTGATATCATTCTACTGCAGGAAACAAGAGCTGGTCTAACTGGAGCTCAAAGCATACAACACAATTGCGTGTCTGATTATGTTTGTTCTCCAGCTTATAACAAGAAAAACAGGGTTTTAACTTTCATTTCAAAGCATGCAGGGTGCCAACTTGATACTATTGCTCACAACGACCAAGGTAGAAGGCTCATTTCCAAAATCACAAAAACAACTTTTACATTGCAAACATCTATGCCCCAACGATGGATGATACAACATTTTGGAACTCTCTAAACCAGAGACTTCTCGAAATCCCATAAAACAAAAGTTCATCCTAGCAGGAGACTTTAATTTTCCTTATGACACCACCCTGGACAGGTTATCAGAGTATACATATAGATCCACCTGTTCACATACTTTGGTTCACAAACTTACTGAAGAGAATGAACTTAACGACGTATGGTGCCTTCATAACCCAACGGGTAGCAATTTTACATTTTACTCTCATACTCACAACTCATCTAGAATAGATTATTTTTTTATGCACAACTCCATGGTTCAATCTCTATCTAATCCCACTATTGAGCCTATTATTGTCTCGGACCATGCGTGCATCCCTATTACTCTAAATTTCACTAATACTCATCCCAAAACTAGATCTTGGAGAATGAATGATGAGATTATTGACGATCCAGTCTCCAGGTTTACAGTAGCACAAGCGTTCAACAATTTTTTTCAATGCTAATATTGCTTCTAATGTTGATAAATGCACCCAATGGGATCCTATGAAAGCTACCATTAGGGGAGTGATATTAGGGTTGATGGCAAATAAAAACAAGCAACTGAACTCTAAACTAAATTCTTGGAGAAAGAAATACAAGTTTTAGAACAGGAGAGAATCAAAGAACTTAAGTCTAACAATTCCTCCAAAACCAAGCAACTTAAATATGAGTACAACCAGCTACTCAGTGAAAGAGCTCATGTGTGGTCTAACAAACTTAAATCTAGGAATTTATTAAAACTTAATAAAGCTGGGAAGCTACTGGCTCTTACCCTCAAAAATACCAAAAAATCCATCAACATCTCGGCCATTAAGGATTAGTTAGATTGCTTACAAACTGACCCTGCAAAAATTGTATAAACGTTTTGTGACTTCTATTCTCAGTTGTATAATCCGACAAAATCAGGTCATAATGACTATGCAGCTGCATGCAAATCCTTTTCAGACCCTCTCCAACTGCTACACGGGAAATCATTTGCTTAAGTATTAAATTGCTGAAACCAAACATAGCTCCTGGCCCGGCTGGCATACCAGCCACCTTTTGCCATACCTACCAACAAATATTACAGCCTCATATCCTTACCCTCTTTCCTAAATTGAACTCAATGGGTTAATTTGGAGGTTCTTTCTCGGGGGCACACATTGTGGCAATTCCCAAAGAGGGGAAGAACCCCCTGACCACAAAGAACTTTAGGACAATCTCATTATTAAATTCAGACTATAAAATTTATACTAAGATTTTGGCACTCAGACTTGAGAAAGTCCTTCAGTTACTTATTCACCCATCCCAAACAGGCTTTGTAAAAGGCCACCTTGCGGCTGATAACTTTAGAACCTTCTCTCATGTTTTACACAAAGCAACATTTCTTCCCTCTTTGACCATGGAGATGGCTCTGGATGCAGAAAAAGAGTTCAACAACGTTTCCTTGCCCTTTCTGCAAGCCACATTAGAGAGATTTATCCATTTGGCCATGGCTATCTACTGTAATCCGATAGCCCACATTAAGTTGAATGGTCACATTTCGGAAGCCTTTGACTTAGCTCCAGGAAAGAGGCAAGGCTGCCTTTTATCCCCTCTACTATTTCTCTTATCAATTGAACATCTGCTACATTCCATTCATGAAAAAATCAAAGGTATGCCTTTCAATAACAGTTCCCAGAAACTAGCTGCATATGCGGATGGCGTCCTATTCTATTCCACCAAGGCAGAGCATGCCATTACTGAAATTTTAAGTATAATCACAGAGTACACTAAGGTCATAGGCTACTCCTTAAATAAGGGGACAACAGAAGTATTTCCTCTTATAATTTGTATTCCAGTTATGGCGTCATCCGCAAATCTTAAATGGCAACCAAATAAACTTAAATACTTGGGTATTGAATTTGCAAAATCTACTTTGGAAACTAAAAAGCATATATAAACTTTCCTCCTTGCAAAAATTAAAAAGCTTACTATGGAATAGTTTCCAAAATTCATTACATGGTCGGGGAGGGCTGAAACAGTTAGGATGCTAATTCAATCTTCACATCTCTCAATGCACAAATCACAACATTCATTTGGAAAGGGAAAAAGGCAATAACTTCCTTACGTAAACTACAAGCAAGCAAACAACTGGGCGGTATTAACCCCCCCCAAATATTTTCCTTTACCAAACTACCTTCTTCACTAGACCAACCATTTGGTGGCTACACACATCACTCTTCTTCGTCCTACTTGGGTGGACATAGAGGTGGATTTATCCACCCCTCTCTCACCCATAAGTTTCCTAACAACAAAACACATTAAAGTCCCACATTCTTGCCAAATCATTAAAGATTCTGTCGAGGCTCTTAAAAGGTTAGATATATGCTTTACGCATAGAATCAAAGACTCTGAACTTGCCTCCCAATGGTTCAATCCATCAATAAAACTTGATCCTAACCTCTCTTTCTGGGAACCTTGGGCCTCTATAGGTTTATTACATGTTAAGGACATCATTTCCCCTGAAGATCCACTAACGTTTGCTGCATTAACAACTAAATTTGTTCTCCAACTAATTTACTTTGATAATTTTCTGTCCCTCAAAGTTGCCCTTAGGGGTTTTAAGAAACCACATAAAGCAGACTGACTCAACTTCCTCCATACCTTAGCATCTAAATACCATAAAGACTCTGTTATCTATAAAATACTCAAGAAAACCTCTCCTATTTTCACAGACGAAATCCAAAAAACACGAGATGCTTCATGCATTAAACATAATATAGACCCCATACCACCATCGCAATGGCCAGATATATGGAATTCTATGCTAATGCATAAAGTTTTGCTGCTCATCTTACAATGCATATTATGGACAACATGTAAGGCATTCTGGACTCCAGAACGGCTGTTTAAACATGGTCTCCTTCCTTCAGCTGCTTAATGGCATTGCTAACACCCCTTAGGTGGTTTAGAACATCTGTTATTCTACTGCAAACATATTACTCCCTTCTGGTAATCTATTCAAACAACACTTACAAATATATTCAACATACAAATTTCACTATCACACTACATAATTTCCTTCAGTATACATGCAACATCAGACATCAAATACACTAAACTTACCTCATTGACATTTTACTTGCAATGGGAATCAAAATGATCCTTGCAAACTGGAAAAATTATAATAACATATCATACCACACGTGGTGGGCGTGGGTATGTTTTTTCAGGAGTGCTGATAACCTTATACACAACCGACTATTTAACAAAAAGTCTTCTTGTCTCTTATGGTCCAAACTCAACTTACATTTGCAGAAGATTAACACGCTCTAAGGTATTTCAAGAGACTTCTTGTACAAGCTTTATACAATCCCGATTGACCACCCAGATCCCCAGGCTCTTCTTCTTCTTCTCTTCTTTCTTTAATCACCTCTTTTCCCCTCCTCTTCCACATGTACCATGTTATATGGGATACACAAAAAAATCATAATACACAACACATTTACTGATTAAAGACATGAAAAGCTGAAAGTATGCTTTGCACATGTTAGACACAGTGACACATGAAAATGACACAAGTGTAGTAGAAGCACCGTAAAAATGTGCTTTAAGATGCAAGATGAAGAAAACATATATACAAAGCGATACTAATACATATAAACGAGTTGCACTAAGGAGAGGTTCTTATGAACATGTTGTCTATTAACGTTTACAGGTGAAATTTTGCTATTAATAAAGCGACCCAGTGTTTCTAATGCTTTTTGTTAGAATGCACCATTTAGAAAGTCGGTGCAAAACTGTGTAGAAACTAGGTACGATCTTGAAATTTTGCCTAGTAATACTAAAGGTTCTATAGTTTATGAAAAGTAAAAAATACATTTTGTAGTATGAACTTAGAAAATTATACACTTATATGAATGTTGAGAAAAATTGTGGTAGCAGGGTATTTCTAACGTTAGCTATTTCCATGTAATAATCTCTGGTGAAAGTTCTACATATTCCTTATTTGAAATGATTTATTGCATTTTATTTTATATTGATTTAGAGTTTATTTCATTTCAACATGTGATGCTGACTTAAAAGCTTTTTCAAAAATGCTTTTTCTCTAATGCTGACCTTTTCACTGACCTAATACAATGGACTAGCGAAATGTTGCTTTATTTGGTTTGTTTGTTCTGTGCATGTATAAATCTCACATTCCTAAATGTTTCTTCCTTGTTCGCAGTGAAAAATTCCTGTGGGAACAGGATTTCAGCTGTTGCTATTCTCAAAAGACATTATTCTAGCCCGACTTACTTCTTCCGGAGGTTGGGACTTCCTGTTTCTATTCTTAATTCTACAGCATGGTCTTAAGAGTGGTGTACCTAAATCTGATCTCAAATTAGTGAGTTAGCTGCCAATTAATGGTCCTCATTGGACAGCTAAGGTGGTGATTTGGGAAACAGCCATCACAACGACCGCGTTGTTACATCGCAGTACCATTACAACGCAAGTCGTTACAACGACTTGCTGTAGGGGGCGCTCTAAACTAAGGAATAGTATAATTTACTATTCCAACACCTTCCCTACTGTTGCACACACTGAAGTTGGAATAGTAAATTATACTATTGTTAAGTCTATCTGGCCCCCTACAGCAAGTCGTTGTAACAACTTGCGTTGTAATGGTACTTCGATGTAACAACGCTGTCGTTGTAATGATGGCGTTGTAATCACATGCGTTGTAAACGCATGCGATGTAAAGGTATGTATTCGGTGATTTGGCCACCCTAATTTCCACCCCTCCTATCGGCGGAGAAAGATTCATCATAGGATCATTGCCTCTGTGGTATATGGTAATGCTGCAGATTGTGTAATCATAAAGGGCCCAGTAAGGTTAGAGTAGTAAGGAGAGTAAGGGTATAAAATGCTTTTTACCACACTTGCGCTGCAACAAAACTTTGGTAGCAGAGCTATGGTTCTGCCTTTTGCCCAAGTCTAAATAGTCCACAATTTTTGGTTCGGGAAAAAGAAGGATTGATGGAGTGCTGATGGAGTATCGCTCTGGATAAAGTCAACATGTAACAGCAAAGGAGTGTGAGTATTAATAGGGCTGCACGTTGCTATGGCTTTTGCTTAAGATTGAGAGTTTTGAAATGGCTGTGTGCTGTTGAGCGTAGTGATGGTTAAAGTCCATGTATGATTGTGGCGCTTTGTGCAAAGTTGAAGTTGTAAACAGGTCCGTCGTGGCTTAAGATCTAGAGATATTTACCTATGGGTTGTCTCAGTGTAGAAGACACTGAGTAAGTTGTCTGCTGTGTTGCGATGTTAATACATTTGCTGGGGGTCGCATAACTAGTTACGCGACCCCCAGCAAATTTATTTGTATCTGTTACTGTTGGAAAACGAGGCAGTATCTGTGAAGCCTGCACAAATAACATGTCACATTTGTCCTTCACTGGGAACCAAACACCCTATAGTAGCGCTTGACTCTCAGAGGGTACTGTTGCAGAGCAGTCTAACCTTACTCAAGGGAGGTGGTGTAGGCTAGTAATTGCCATTTACAGGTACGCAGAAATAACACTCAATAATTGATTGTCCAGTCTGTACTTTGCTTTATAAAAGTAAGAGTACATTTATTAAACACACACACACTACTCAATACTATGCACCAATTTACAAATATACATAAGCTGTTGGAATTACTTTGTGACATTGCGTAACATCTTCACCCCTCCCGCAGGGGGGGTCTAGTACCACCACTCCCATGTATGCACATCATCTTGCCCCCTAATGCGGTGTGTTGACACAACCTGGAGCGAGGGCCTTGCCAACTGGCACCATCCCAGTGGCGACCCACCCCATCATTTCAACAAGCATTAAAAATAGGTACACCTGCCCTGGGGACACATAACCCTGACTGAGCATCTCATACTGACCATACAGTCTGCACCTCTACTTCTTAGTGGCTAACATTCTGGTTTGTTCTTCCCCTAAAGCAGTAGCAAGAATACACGTTTGGGCATCACTTTAAATGAGGTACTTATCATAGCTGATAACAGTTGTAATGCATTGCAATCACAGCCCCTAAAAGGCATCACAGTTATAATCACAGGATTAAGCATATACAGCCAGACACCCTAGCAGGAAGGTCTGGCAACATAACCCCACTTTGCTTATGAATTCACATTACGCATGTGACTTACAGTCCCACCCTAAAAGTAACATTGGTAAATGCACTTCTCGTGCAATTGCACCTCTTCACCTCCAAGGGATGCCCTTCTCCAGACATCCCCAGCACAGCCGTCCAGACATTCAGACAGTCCCTAACGCACCTCCAGCTGCAGAACAAAAGCTCCAGCCCCAGGAGGCTTTGACTGTGGGCTGAGCACTTGAGGGGTTATTTCTTTGGAGTCCCCCAGAAACTTAGGGGGGGACTTGACCCTTCATGCTGGGGGAGACTGCATTGCTCCTGCAGCTCCCCCTCCACCTTTGCACACCAACAGCGGTGGCCCCATCTTCCTGGGGCCACCACACGCCGAAATAGCCAGGTTTCCTTGCAGGCTTCTGTAAGCCTGGCAAGGCATTATGGGGCGCTTCTTTTCTTGCTGTGCATATTATAGCAGCGGCTCTCCCGCTGCTCAGGGGAGACCCGCACTGCCCCGGCAGCCTCACGCCGCGTCTCCAGGCTTCGGTGGGGGGCCCGGTCCCACCCGGACCCCCAGGTGAGTTAGGCAGCTCGGGGAGCCCACCCCCGGCTGCTTTGGCTGGTCTTTGGGGGCCCAAACCCACCTTGGCCCCTTGCACCTCTTCCACGTTGGAGAGCCGCTCGGGGACTGGCCAGCACCCTCGCGTGTTGCCGCAGGAGCCGGCCCTCCTGTTCTGGTCTGCCCGCGCCTGCGGGCAGACGCGAGTCCGCCTTTGGCCTGGCGGGTCTTCGGGGGAGTGCAATGGCACTCCCCCTGCCTTCCTGAGGCCGCGGGGGAGTGCGACGGCACTCCCCCCTCCTCTGCCGTCACGTTGGGGCCCGGGGATGGGGTCCCGGGCCCCAGGCCAATTCTTCACGGGGAGCGCGATGGCGCTCCTCGACTTAGCTTCTTGCGTCGGGGCCCAGAGTTGGGGTCCCGGGCCCCTGAAGAGTCTTCACGGGGAGCGAAATGGCGCTCCCCAGCTTATCTTCCCTCGCGAGGGGTGTTGCGAGATGGCGCGCCCCCCTCCTCTCTGCCACCATCATCGGAGCCCGGAGTTGGGATCCCGGGCCCCGGGGAACCTTCGCGGGGGTGGGACAGCACTCCCCGGCGTCCATTGTCGTTGGGGGCCAGGTTGGGCTCCTGGCCCCCCTGTTGGGGCTCTTCACGGGGAGCGCGAATGCGCTCCCTGACTTTACTTCTTCTGGGGGCAGCCCCCGGGACCTGACCCACCCCGGGGGCACATCTAAGACCGGCGGCGGAGCCCCACGTGCTCCATCGTCGGTCCCAGTAGAGGTCAAGGTCGCCTACCTTCTGGGGGGCATATCTCAGCCCCCAGGGTACCGATCTGCACCATTGTTTGTCGCCTCTTCTTGCTCCTGGTGGCGCTCCCCAGCCACTGGGAGCACTTTCTTTCACCCTCTTGGTCTCCAGGAGGGTGACTTCAGAAGGGAGCGGTCTTCACTGGCTCCCTGCGCCAGCCTTTCACCTGGCTCTCTTCCTGTGCCTCTCTTCTCCTTGCGCAGAGGCCCAGGCTTCTGCTCACTGGTCCTGGTCTTCCCTTGTGGCGCAAGTCAGGGTCCTGGGCCAGTCTGGAGGTTCTTCCTTCCAGATGCCCATGGCGCCAGGCTCCAGCACCAGTCTTCCTCAGCAGACCACACCCCAGAGAGAGCTCCTCTTCCTGTGCAAACTCCTTTTAAAGAATTGGGAGGGGGCTGGCAGGAAGTCTCTGCCCTATCAAACAGCGACACATCACTTCTCTGCCCCTGCTCCCTTCTTCCTGCCCTGGCCTCTGGGTTGGTTCAAGATGGCGTCGTCCAGGGTCTCATGCCACATGGTCTCTGAAAGCCCCTTCCCCACTTTCTGCCTTCTCTCCAGAGCAGCTTGGTGCCTGGCACCAGGTGACAGCTGCTGATGGATTAACCTGTAGCTCCACCCATCTTCTCTTCTTGGAGAGGAGGCCTTCGCCCTTGGAATGCTTGTCGTGCAGGGCTAGGCCTCGGATGCTACAGCTTGGGGAGGAAGGTCATTAATCCAGCCTGGCAGGGTCAGCCCCAGCCAGGCTCTGGTGGTTATGAGCTGACTCAGAGGAATATGACATTTCTGGATGACCCAAAAGCAGTACAGATATGACTTTGGACTCTGCAGAATACTTCTTCTCACCTAAGTTACAGTGGACTTTAGTGCGTGTCTGGAATTTGTAGGCCCTAGGGAAGTGAAACTATCCCAAATGGTCCCCATCCTCATAGGGGAATAATGACGTGGTCTTTCAGTGAAAACAGTAAAGCACACTGACTTTCCCTTACATGTTTCTTCCCATTGTATAAAGTCTATTCCATGTCACCACCCAGCTCTGCATAAATCCTGCCACACCATTCACTTTGTAGCTGCTCCTGGGCTGCGCACGCCAGGAATCTCCCCTGCGCAGCCCTTACACTTGTGCACACGCATGTGCACACGTGTCTGCATGTAACCAGCCCGGTGCCCCTTACTCCGGCTGCAGCGCAGCGGCCTAGTCTCACCAGGGGGACACCAGTAAAATCCACATGCAGTCTCTTTCTTCATGAGTTCACTGTGGGTGAGTCCCAACTTATGAGGCTCTCCCACAGTAAAAGCTCAACAATTAGGTGTTCAAAAAGTGAAAAATCCGGGCGGCTCAGATGGTCAGAACCACTTTCTAACACACGCCGCGCCCAGCTGATTCCTACAGGGAAGAATTAGCTACTCTACATGGGTACTCTTCCCGTGGTCAGCGATAACTAGTTATAAGGGGTTCTGACCAGACCCCCCTTACTCACCAGTTATCCGCTCAGATCACCTACTCCTTCCCTCCATGAGACCTCCACCCATTACAGGGATCCCATACTACCCTAAGAACCCTCCGGGCTCTAGGTTAGGGACCTCTAGGTCACTCATGGTCTACATGGACTCAGCCGAACTAGGCTTACCTTTGCCCTTGGTCACGCAACACTATGCCTACCACTTCTCTGGACAAGGGTACAGTGCCTCAGCACCAATGCGGTCTTCTGGGATAGGTCTACATCCCATCCCCTGGGTCACTAGCTGATCTCCCTTCTGGAGATTGTTCCAACCAGTACCCTCTCTCCTTTTGGTCCTTGCACCCCAAAGATGCAACCTCTCTGGACCCTCACCCTCAGCCTGCCGCTGGGGTCATTCAGCTGCCACCACCCTTTCGGGATGACTGTCTTGCCTAAAGAAAGCACAGCCACTCGTACTTTCCCCACACAGAAAAGCCCCTCCGGCCACTGGCCTGGCTCCCTGATAGGACCTCAGACCGGCCTCACTACCACACTGGCAGTGCCAGGGAGGAACACTGAGGGTGCCTCGTCAGACATCCTACAGCTCATTCCCCCCATCAGTAGCTCCCCACGGAAACTACCCCGGGAACCTAGACCCCTTTCTTGTTCTCCGCTGCGAGAACAGGGCCTATGCACCCGTCCCTCCGAGAGGCGTGCTCTCCTCCAGGAGTACCCTTAGAGAGCCCGTGGGCCCTGAGTTAGCTACACCCAGGCCCACCTCTCAGAGCTCTCCTAGGTCTCCCTGCAGCACCTTGGGAGACCGTCCAGGGACCCTCATGATCCCTGGATGGCCTGCACCACCCCCTTCTGAAGCTCAGGGTCCCTTCACTTAAGATAGGCCCCACCTGCCTTCAGGGTGGTACTACCACACTCAGCCAGGGACCCTCAAGATCCCAGCTAGGCCTGCACCACCCTCCGCTGAAGCATAGGGTCCCTTCACTTAAGATGGGCCCCACCTGTCTTCAGGGTGGTACTACCTCCATCAGCCAGGGACCCTCAAGATCCCGGCTTGGCCTGCACCACCCTCCTCTGAAGCACAGGGTCCCTTCACTTAAGATGGGCCCCACCTGTCTTCAGGGTGGTACTACCAGGCAGAAGTGCACCTCCTGCATCAAGCTATGGGAACACTCCCATGTTCCTGATCCTGGGGTCCAACCCCCACAGGACCTACCTGACTGGTCACTGGCCAGGCATCGCCCCAGCCACCACCTCAGGTTCACAGCACCAGCTCCAGAATGACATCCTGTTGCTTCCTTGGGTAACCACCTACCCGACTCTGACACCTCAGGGTCCACCACTAACCCTTCACCTTGAATTTAGGGAGCACATCACCCCCACTCAGATCTCCACTGGGTCAGTTACCTAGCCCACCTAGTGTACCTAGGGGCTACCACTACACATTCTGCTCGAGAACTACCCTCCTTTGGGGCCACCCACTACCATGGGCAACCCCGGGGTTGCTCACCTTCCCCACCAGATAACCTGGGGGGCCTGCTGGACACACAACTCTACCGCAACCTCCTCCCACCGTGGGAAAAGCTTCTTGGGGTCCCCCACCATGGGAACCCCTGGGATGTTACTACCCGGGGTTAACAAACCTCCTGCCCCACCCATCCAGTGGTTTTGGCCTCCGCCAATGGAAAGAAAACTTTCAGCGGGGGAAAGATATCTGGGGCCCCTTCTGTAGAAACCCTCCCTGCCCTTAAAAAGTGCGGGAATCTCCCAGGACCCCCTACATCTCCTGTACCCCCAAAGTCCAATCCACCCCTACACCCCCATCTGTGATGTAGGTATCAGTTGCTGTCCCTATCTCTTGAGAAGACACCCTCCTCATGCAGGTGTAGTGCGTGCAGTGTTAGGGTTCAAAGGTGTACAATATGGCTTAGAACACTTGTATGCAATCATTTCATGGAAAGCACCATCCCGCTATCACATGATAATCAACATAACTCAGTCACATCAATACAGTTTACATTTAAACCATAATATCTTCACATGACATATATGTGCAAGGGGCTTTCCTTTCCCATACTTTTAGTTCACATAACCAAAACTTTGAACCCTTCTCAGAGCCTTCTGCTCTTCCATTTGCTCATTACTGCATAGGTAATGTGTGGCAAAACTGGACTTATCAAATGCTATAAATACGTACCAGAATGGGATACTATGTTTCCCACCGCTAGACACCAATGTTGGGAAACGAGGCAGTATCTGTGAGGCCTGCACAAATAATATGTCACATTTGTCCTTCACTGGGAACCAAACACCCTATTGTAGCGCTTGACTCTCAGAGGGTAGCGTTGCAGAGCAGTCTAAGGCTCACTCAAGGGAGGTGGTGTAGGCTAGTAATCGCCATTTACAGGTACGCAGAAATAACACTCAATAATTGATTGTCCAGTCTGTACTTTGCTTTATAAAAGTAAGAGTACATTTATTAAACACACACACACTACTCAATACTATGCACCAATTTACAAATATACATAAGCTGTTGGAATTACTTTGTGACATTGGGTAACATCTCCACCCCTCCCGCGGGGGTGGGGTCTAGTATCACCACTCCCATGTATGCACATCATCTTGCCCCCTAATGCAGTGGGTTGACACAACCTGGAGCGATGGCCTTGCCAACTGGCACCATCCCAGTGGCGACCCACCCCATCATCTCAACAAGCATTAAAAATAGGTACACCTGCCCTGGGGATACATAACCCTGACTGAGCATCTCATACTGACCATACAGTCTGCACCTCTACTTCTTAGTGGCTAACAGTCTGGGTTGTTCTTCCCCTAACGCAGTAGCAAGAATACATGTTTGGGCATCACTTTAAATGAGGTACTTATCATAGCTGATAACAGTTGTAATGCATTGCAATCACAGCCCCTAAAAGGCATCACAGTTATAATCACAGGATTAAGCATATACAGCCAGACACCCTAGCAGGAAGGTCTGGCAACATAACCCCACTTTGCTTATGAATTCACATTACACATGTGACTTACAGTCCCACCCTAAAAGTAACATTGGTAAATGCACTTCTCGTGCAATTGCACCTCTTCACCTCCAAGGAATGCCCTTTTCCAGACATCCCCAGCACAGCCTTCCAGACATTGAGACAGTCCCTAACGCACCCCCAGCTGCAGAACAAAAGTTCCAGCCCCAGTATGTTTTGACTGTGGGCTGAGCACTTGAGGGGTTATTTCTTTGGAGTCCCCCAGAAACTTAGGGGGGGACTTGACTCTTCGTGCTGGGGGAGACTGCGTTGCTCCTGCAGATCCCCCTGCACCTTTGCACACCAACAGCGGTGGCCCCATCTTCCTGGGGCCACCACACGCCGAAATAGCCAGGTTTCCTTGCAGGCTTCTGTAAACCTTGCAAGGCATTATGGGGCGCTTCTCTCCTTGCAGTGCATATTATAGCAGCGGCTCTCCCGCTGCTCCGGGGAGAGCCGCGCTGCCCCCGGCGGCCTCACGCCGCGTCTCCAGGCTTCGGTGGGGGGCCCCGTCCCACCCGGGCCCCCAGGTGAGTTAGGCAGCTTGGGGAGCCCACCCCCGGCTGTTCGGCTGGTCTTCGGGGGCCCGGTCCCCCCCAGACTCCTTGTACCTCTTCCATGTTGGAGAGCCGCTCGGGGACCCCACCCGCGGCGGCTCCTGCCGGCTCCGTGACTGGCCAGCACCCTCGCGTGCTGCCACGGGAGCCGGCCCTCCTGTTCCGGTCTGCCCGCTCCTGTGGGCAGACACGAGTCTGCCTCCGGCCTGGTGGGTCCTCGGGGGAGTGCGACGGTACTCCCCCCGCCTTCCCACGGCCGCGGGGGAGTGCAACGGCACTCCCCCCTCCTCTGCCGTCAAGTTGGGGCCCGGGGATGGGGTTCCGGGCCCCAGGCCAATTCTTCACGGGGAGCGCGACGGCGCTCCCCGACTTAGCTTCTCACTTCGTGGCCTGGAGTTGGGGTCCCGGGCCCCTGAAGAGTCTTCACGGGGAGCGCAATGGCGCTCCCCAGCTTATCTTCCCTCGCGAGGGGTGTTGCGTGACGGCGTGCCCCCCTCCTCTCTGCCACCATCATCGGGCCCGGAGTTGGGATCCCGGGCCCCAGGCAACCTTCGCGGGGGGGCGCGACAACGCTCCCCGGCGTCCATCGTCGTCAGGGGCCAGGGTGGGCTCCTGGCCCCCCTGTTGGGCTCTTCACAGGGAGCGCGACGGCGCTCCCCGACTTTACTTCTTCTGGGGGCAGCCCCTGGGACCTGACCCACCCCGGGGGCACATCTAAGACTGGCGGCGGAGCCCCACGCGCCATGTCGTCGGTCCCAGTAGAGGTCAAAGGTCGCCTACCTTTTGGGGGGCATATCTCAGCCCCCAGAATACCGATCTGCACCATTGTCGCCTCTTCTTGCTCCTGGTGGCGCTCCCCAGCCACTGGGAGCACTTTCTTTCACCCTCTTGGTCTCCAGAAGGGTGAATTGAGCAGGGAGCGGTCTTCACTGGCTCCCTGCGCCAGCCTTTCACCTGGCTCTCTTCCTGGGCCTCTCTTCTCCTTGCGCAGAGGCCCAGGCTTCTGCTCACTGGTCCTGGTCTTCCCTTGTGGCGCAAGTCAGGGTCCTGGGCCAGTCTGGAGGTTCTTCCTTCCAGATGCCCATGGCGCCAGGCTCCAGCACCAGTCTTCCTCAGCAGACCACACCCCAGAGAGAGCTCCTCTTCCTGTGCAAACTCTTTTTAAAGAATTGGGAGGGGCTGGCAGGAAGTCTCTGTTTTCCCTATCAAACAGCGACACATCACTTCTCTGCCCCTGCTCCCTCCTTCCTGCCCAGGCCTCTGGGTTGGTTCAAGATGGCGTCGTCCAGGGGTCTCATGCCACATGGTCTCTGAAAGCCCCTTCCCCCCTTTCTGCCTTCTCTCCAGAGCAGCTTGGTGCCTGGCACCAGGTGACAGCTGCTGATGGATTAACCTGTAGCTCCACCCATCTTGTCTTCTTGGAGAGGAGGCCTTCGCCCTTGGAATGCTTGTCGTGCAGGGCTAGGCCTCGGATGCTACAGCTTGGGGAGGAAGGTCATTAATCCAGCCTGGCAGGGTCAGCCCCAGCCAGGCTCTGGTTATGAGCTGACTCAGAGGAATATGACATTTCTGGATGACCCAAAAGCAGTACAGATATGACTTTGGACTCTGCAGAATACTTCTTCTCACCTAAGTTACAGTGGACTTTAGTGCGTGTCTGGAATTTGTAGGCCTTAGGGAAGTGAAACTATCCCAAATGGTCCCCATCCTCATAGGGGAATAATGATGTGGTCTTTCAGTGAAAACAGTAAAGCACACTGACTTTCCCTTACATGTTTCTTCCCATTGTATAAAGCCTATTCCATGTCACCACCCAGCTCTGCATAAGTCCTGCCACACCATTCACTTTGTAGTTGCTCCTGGGCTGCGCACTCCAGGAATCTCCCCTGCGCAGCCCTTACACTTGTGCACACGCATGTGCACACGTGTCTGCATGTAACCAGCCCGGTGCCCCTTACTCCGGCTGCAGCGCAGCGGCCTAGTCTCACCAGGGGGACACCCGTAAAATCCACATACAGTCTCTTTCTTCATGAGTTCACTGTGGGTGAGTCCCAACTTATGAGACTCTCCCACAGTAAAAGCTCAACAATTAGGTGTTCAAAAAGCTAAACATCCGGGCGGCTCAGATGGTCAGAACCACTTTCTAACAGTTACTTTATGCCAATCATATGCATATTTAAAATTGTATTTCAAATCATGAACATTACTTTGACTCAATTGCATGTTAAATGAGTCTAGGACCACTTCTTTCTATATCAATTGATACCCAGGTCTGTGGACATTATTTGGGTTTCCCCATTATATTATAATGGTTTTCTGATGTTGGTCATGAGAAGTTGTCGACAACACCTTGGTAAAGGTTTGCTTTGTGTGCTAGTGGTAAGCGGTTGGCATGGTTGATCTCAGGTGCACAGGGGATAACTGTATCAATTAAGGGTGAAATCCCGCTGGTCGAGGTTTCATTTGAAGCGAATGAGTATATAAAAGTTCAGCTACCTTGTGAGAGTGAATATCTTTTAGTGGCGCAGACAGTTTTATTTGTTGCTTGCATTGTATTGCAATTTTCCTTAGAGAAAACACGTAGGAGAAGATTGTGAAGGAGGGTGAGCTGCTGCAAGGAGTGAGATTGACATCACAGTGTGTAGCGATGTGATTGGTCGGTTGGTGTAAACAGTGCTGGGATTTGTTGACTACGTCATAAGAGTCACGCTGTCATTGGTTGAGGTTGCCGAACAGGTGAATTGTGGGAGAATAACATTTCCTGGATTTACGGAATTCATTTTTAAATACAGATTTGAATAAAAATGAAATTTTTCAAGTCAATGTAGAAATTAGTAAAGAAAGATGAGACCATATCTGTCAAAAATCAGCAGATGAATAGAAATTCTTTCCAGAATCAGAATACAGCACAGCAGTATTTGATCCAATTGGATGACAGTGACCAGGACCCATTAACATGACGGTGCCTTAGGGAGGAGGAAGACATTGTGCTTGGTGCAGCTTTAGAGGTAGACCAGAGTGGTCCCTATGTGGATGGAGAAGTGGATGGGAAACCTGCCTCATTCCTTGTTGACGTTGGTGCTACCCGCTCTACTATAAGAAGATCAGAGTTTCCAAACATACCCCTCTCTGGAGAAAGTATCCAAGTTATAGGAGCTACAAAAAAAAGTTGTCTACCCTAATTTCAGAACTAGTTACAGTTAAAAAAGGATCCTTCAAGGATCAATATCAAGTTGTGGTGTGTAACACAAGTCCAATGAATCTGCCTGGTCTTGATCTACTATATAAATTAAATTGTTCAATTTATCGTACACCCAGAGGAATTGAATTCCATACAAATGATAAGGATGTTTTTAAATTTGCCCAACAGAAATCAGATGTGGAGATGTATCCTCTCCTAACAAGTGAGGATTTGCCCATTGAATTGAGAGACACAGTACTACCTGAAGTCTGGGACTTTACAGGTAAAGATATCGGACTAATCAAAGGTTGTTCCATGTTGCCCTGTGGTACCAAATCCAGCTGTGATTTTATTTCAAATTCCATGTGAAGCTGAATAGTTTTCAGTTATCGATCAGTGCCAGGCATTTTTCTCAATCCCATTGGACAAAGACAGATTTTATTCGCATTCTTTTTTGGCACCTTGTCATTGTTGTGTAGTGTGTCAGCAACAAAACCCAGGAAGAAGAACACAGGTTGTCATGAGTCACATTGGTAAAACTGCAGATCCTTTCAACTGGATGCAAATGGACTTCATAGAGTTGCGCCTTTGCAACAGACTAAGATATGCTTTGGTCATTGTGTGCATTTTTTCAAAATGGGTTGAAGCTTATCCCAGTCGTAGGAGTGACAGTTTTACTGTGGCAAAATTATTGTTGAAAGAATTGATTCTGAGGTAAGGATTTCCGGCTTGTCTCGAGTCAGACTGCAGACCTCATTTAATAATGAGGTCCTAAAAATGTTACGTGCAGCACTACAGGTTGTGCAGAAGCTCCATTGCAGTTACCGACCAGAGGCTTCTGAATTGGTGGA
Source organism: Calotriton arnoldi (assembly GCA_963921515.1). Classification (NCBI taxonomy): domain Eukaryota; kingdom Metazoa; phylum Chordata; class Amphibia; order Caudata; family Salamandridae; genus Calotriton; species Calotriton arnoldi. The sequence continues at coordinate 631,843 of CAWUFW010009472.1, read as the reverse complement.
GCAGATCAACAGCACATTGAAATCCAGATAGGTGAAAGTATGCACTTCCACATCTCTGAAGCGGCCAGATGCATGGCCTCTTGTGTTGCTAAGTTTGAGAAGTACTCCAGTTAGGAGGACAGGATTGTCGCCTCTCGAGATTATCATGGGACATGTGATGAGGCTGCCAGCTGTTCCTGCAAAATGCGCTAGTCAAAATAACAAATAGGAATTTGGACTTCTGCAAGGGCCTTGCTGATGTGGTATGTTCTGTCTCTCACCAGATTGGAGAAGCTGCCCAATGCAGTCCAAAAAGAGCAGCGCCATGACCTCAGTCTGGTTGACTGGGTAATGGTGAACAAACGTGCGCAAAACGTGTTTGGGACCTCCTTGGAGGGGGCCCTTTCAGGTGATCCTAGTCACTAATACCGCTGTGAAATGCGGAGGTCTCCCGAACTGGGTGCACGTTAGCCACACTCGCAGAGTCCCAAGTCCCCTTGATGGTTCAACAGCACCTGTTCCTAATGTGCCGGTGGTAACAGTGAGACAGAGGGATCAGATCAGTCAAGCTGCTGGGACAGCACTCGTTTGGCCTGAGGGGGATCCAAGAGAGTCAACTGTAGGTACCAAAGGGTCACAGCCAAAAGAGATACAGACCCTAACGAAGGGCCTTGTGCAGTAAGAAAGCGAGTTGTACCCGGAGACCATTGCCTCCGAAGAGGTGAAATTCTGAGAAAATGTCTGACCGCAGGATGAGTACTACCAACTATTCCTGAAAGTTCTGAACAATCAGATCAAAGAGATACAGATGATGAGCAAACAGCTGTGAGGAGATCAAAAAAGAGCAAAGTTTCCAAATCAAAGGTACACATCTCCTGAATGGACTTAATTAGCTGCCAATGCGTGGGAGAGAGAGTTCTACAAGTTTTGCGCTAACAATACGAGTCTACCTGACTCTCCTTGAAAGAAACTTTGTTGATGATTTGAATTTTAATCTGGATGTACCAATTGATGGACTGACAGTTTTCTTGAATATACTCATCAACGAAGCTGATATGAGAGTTTTACCATATCTGAGAAGATTTCGAGCATTGCCATAATTTTTAGTGCCAAGACTTTGTTGAATTGCTCAAACCACTGCTGCTAATTTTTGATTTTTTTTAGTTAAACAATCTGAATTTTGAGAAACCTTGCGATCCGACACTGGAATCTCTTCCAAATGCACATGTGTATAAACTGTGATTCTTTCTGTTATCGTTTTGATATTAATTGCAATGCTTATTTTCTTTAACCTGCCACATTATGTTTCTGTGAATAATTCTAAGCTTATTATCCCTTCCCGAACACTAAAAGAAATGATTCTGATTCTATTGGTTTGAATGACAACTCTTTACACAGCAATGTTTGGGAATAGATTTTAGCTCAAATGTTTATACTAATCTGCTAAGCGAATATGTAAATACAATGGATGTTGGTGATTGCTACGTTTGTATGCAAAAACCTTCATCAGTTGCTGAGGGAGCACCTTACCATAGCTTACCTTTGACCTATGGAATTTCTTGCAGTGTGTTAGCTAGCTTATTTTATGCTACTGATCATTTGCAATATTATTACTCTAATCAAGATCGGATTTTTTCTGAACATCCTGTGCTTAAACATTTAAATGCGCATTCTGAAGCTTAAACAGCTGAACCTATAGGTTACATATTCAGGCCAACTCAATCCTTGGGCATGGCTTATGCACTTAGAAATAGCCTAACATGTAAATTAGGGAGAGCTGAAAAGAATTTAATAAATTTAGTAGAAAGTAGATGAGAGAATGTAACAAATAATAATATAATAATATTGCATTGCCTAATTTAATTCCTTGGAGTTTACCGCAAGAAGAAAATAAAATCATGGAGGGAATTGGTTCATTAGTGTAAGACTGGAAACACAAAGGTAAACTTTGTATATACAGAAAAAATCAAATACTAATCAGTGGTGGCCGGTAAGTTTAGGAGTGAGCGAACGGAACACATGCACACATTCACACTCACAACCATGCATTCACATGCGCGCACACACACACACAAACACATCCATTCGCAACCCTCATTACCAAACATTCATACATTCACGCACGCATGCACCAAACATTAATTTAAAAACACACACACACACACTTACCTGCAGCTCTGCCTCGAAGGTCCCAGGAGGCTTGGGACTGCTGCCTTCCCTCATTGGCTGACCTAAGGTCAGCCAATGAGGGAAGGCAGCAGTCCCAACGTCATCACAGAGTGGGATTGGGTCAGTGAGACTGCTCACCCCACCCCACTCTGTGATGAAGAGTCACTGATTGACACTCGACCCTGGGCGCTTCAGGGCTTAAAACTGAAGTGCCCAGGTGCAAGGCAATCAGTGACACTACCCCTTGTCACTGAGGGGAGAGCCTCAGGGACCTTTGCTTAGCTGAGGAGGGCACGCCCACAGGAGCTGTGATTTCCTCAGCCCAGCAAAGTTCAGCTCAGGCACCCAGGAGCCTGCACATATAGCGCGTGTCCGGCTCCTGGCTGCCTGACCTGATAATGAACAGTGTCTGTCAGGCTGACCTTTGTTCAGCCTGACAGACACTGTTCATGAGGGGCAAACGGTGGGGGGGGGGTGGCTCCTCAGCCCCAATGGACCGGCCTCGGCTGATACTAAAACTGTAGGAGTTAGCGAAAGTGAACATACATTTGAAATGTATGAAAACTGGGGAAGATATTTAGGAGGTATGGATCCTATTTTCCCTGGGGCGTATTATCTTTGTGGGAAGAGTGCTTATTATAAATTGCCGAAAGGATGGTATGGAAATTGTAATTTGGGAATAGTTTTTCAAAAAATGTATCATGTTAAGCAAATTAAAGAAGAATTAGTGGGTACAAATGCGAGGATGAAAAGAAGTGCAAGTGCAAGTGAAATAGTTGGTGTTATATTTGGAGTTCTGAGTAGGAGTAGCACTAAAGTCTCAGAAAATTAGAAACCTGTCTACTATTGTTGATAAACTTGCCACCAGTACAACTGGGGGCTTTCTGTTATAGATGAAGAAATTATATCGAGAAGATTGATGGTGATTAAAAATCTACTTGCCGGGGTTCGGACTTCCTTGGAGCAACGGATGGACGCCATTTCAACGGAGGTGATGCTCATAAGGGCTGACCTGACCACCAACAGAGAAAAGGTAGCGCAGCTCGAAATCACAACTGCAAGTCTGGTGAATGACACTTCGGAGCTGCAGAGCGAAATCCGTGAACTGAAGGCCTTCCGCAAGTTTGCCGAAGATAAACTTGACGATTATGAAGGGCGCTCAAGGCGCAACAATGTGCGCATTCTTGGGGTGCCGGAGCGGGCAGAGGGGCAGGCGGCAGATCTTTTTGTGGAAACTTTAATCACTGCTTACCTGCAGCCCAAGGGTTTGTCCAATCTCTTCATGGTGGAAAGGGCACACAGAGTCCCGGGAGGACGACCAAGACCGGGTGCACCTCCACGTCCAATCCTAGCCCGCCTCCTCAACTATCGGGACAGAGACACAATCCTACAGATGTCCAGAGTGGCTCCCCCGCTAAACTACGAAAACTCCGTCATAACCTTCTTCCCAGACTTCACCCAGGCGGTGCAAAGGCAGCGACGTACTTTCCTGGCCGTGAAGAAGAGACTCCGTGACAAAGGCCTGAAATACGCGATGCTGTTCCTGGCCAGACTACGTGTAGAGGCTGGAGGAAGATCCCGGTTTTTTGATTCCCCAGAGGACGCATCAGAGTGGTTGGACAGTTGGAGGGAGCAGGAAGGCCAGGAACATTGAAATCGCTGGACAGGGGCCGCCACCGGGCAACGTAGGAGAACCGGATGAAGAATAAAAGACTGCGGCCTGACACAATGATGGCCAGTTTGAACTTGCTCGGATCAGCTGCGCTCCAGCCGATATCTGTGGACCCATACTTCTGAACTGTGACGTATAACTGTTAAATTTCCTTGGAGCGATCACTGGGATTTAGTAAAAGGGGGTGGGGACCTGGAGCACTTACCCCTCACTTTCTTCTTTGTTTAGTAAAGTTGGGGCGACAGGCACTCTGCATTAAGTAATATGGGTAGTTTCAAGCCCAGAGTGCAGGGCAGCAGGGAGGGGGGAGTTGGGAGGGTTTTGAGTTGTGTATGTTGGTCATTGCAAACAGTCAAGGTACTCTTATCTCTTCGCAAGTGAGAATGGACGGGACGTGGGATACATTGCATATGGATTGGAAAAAGATTGGGGTGATGTGTTGGAACGTGAACGGATTGGGGGACAAAGTCAAGAGGTGTGTGGTACTCCAACATATTAGGAGGTATGCCCCTGATGTGGTGATGCTTCAGGAGACACATTTGATGGGCAACACATGTAAGGCCCTCAACCGATGGGGATACAAACTGGTGGCACATTCCGGTTTCACCACGGGGTCAAGGGGAACAGGACTTCTACTCAAAACCTCCTTCCCAATGACAATTGACATGATACTGACAGACCCGGGAGGCAGGTTCTCAGGGATCACAGGGCGGTGGGAAGGACAACCATTAACTTTGCTATCAGTATACATACCCCCAGGCCTCCAAAACACAGCGTTCCGGGATTTGAGCTCGTTGCTTCTCTCGGTGCCGGACGGCCTGCTCTTTGTGGGAGGGGATTTCAACTCAGTGGGTTCTGGTACACTGGACCGGCATCCGCCACGAGAGTTGGGTCTCTCCAATAGGTGGCTCCCGGACTTCTTAGACACAATGGGTCTGGTGGATGCGTGGCGGTCCTATCACCCAGCAAGCATTCAACACACATTCCAATCTGGGGCCCACAACAGCCTATCAAGGATAGACTATCTGCTGATGCCCGCATCACAGGTAATGCACATACAAGAAATAAGACACGGGGTAAGAGGGATATCGGATCAATCTCCGGTTTGGGCTCGGGCAGTTATTGGTCAAAACAGGGTGGGTAGGGTGGCTCCCATCAGCCCCTGGCACTTACGAAACCCGAAGATCCGAAAGGAGTTGCACAAGGGGATGGACCTATACTTCCAAGAAAACGAGGGGTCAGTACAGTCCCCCCAGACATTGTGGGAGGCTTTCAAAATGGTAATACGGGGCCACGCCCTCTCCTTGATAGCCGGAGCGCGTAAGGAAAAAATCAAAGAAGTAGCGGAGGCGGAGGACGAGATCCTTAGACTCGAGGAGGAATCGGAGGGGAACATCACCCCAGATAAACTCCATGTTCTTAAACTTAAACAAGACAACTACAGGGCCATAGTCATGGACAGGGCTAAGGAGATGAGTAAGGAAAAACAGGGGTGCATATAGGAACTCGGTGACAAGGCTGGGAAACTAATAGCGTGGTTGGACAGGAAGGAACTCGCTAGCAGATTAGTCCCCGAGCTCACTGATGGGATGGGGCACACTATTACAGACCCGCAGGAGATTGCCAACACCTTTGCTGCCCACTACCGCACTGTCTACTGTACCCAGACACCGTGTACGGCTGACAATTCCAAGCGACTCTTAGCGGATATTACACTCCCCACTCTCTCGGCGGAGGATCTCGAACTACTAGACAGCGAACTAACCAACGATGAGGTAGCCCAAGCTATCAGAAGCGTGTGGTCGGGTAAGGCCGCGGGCCCAAATGGTCTACCCATTGAACTATACAAGCTCCGACCAGACAAGCTAGCTCCCTACCTCAAGACGATGTTGGAAGAATGTAGGGATCAGGGAGAACTCCCCCACGATCAGAGAGTTGCTACGGTGGTCACAATTCATAAAGAAGGGAAGCCCAGAACAGAATGCGGCTCATACAGACCGATCTCTCTGTTAAACGCCGAGCCCAAAATCCTAGCGAAGCTACTTGCAAATAGACTTGTTAAGGTTATTACAGACTTGGTCCACCCCGACCAGTCTGGATTTATGCCGCACCGAAATACAGCGTTAAACTTACGAAGGGTCCACGGGGTGCTGGCCAGGCCGGGAACGATTCAGGAGGAGGCGGTAATAGTATCCCTTGATGCCGCAATGGCCTTCGACACGCTGGAGTGGCCGTACCTCTTCGCAGTCCTCACGAAGATGGGCTTCGGGCCGCAATTCATTAAATGGGTGCAGCTCCTCTATTCAGCCCCTCTGGCCCAAGTAGTAGTGAATCACAAAAAGTCGGAGACCTTTCAGCTTAGTAGGGGGACGCGGCAGGGATGCCCGCTCTCCCCGCTGCTGTTTGCACTGGCATTGGAGCCACTGGCCGCATGGATCCGCTGGGATCCGGTGTTGCGGGGCCTGAAATGGGCAGAGGGCTGGGAAGACCGCATCTCTTTGTGCGCGGATGATATCCTTCTCTTCCTGGCCTCCCCAAAGGCATCCTTAACCAGGGTACTAGACATATTCACCTCCTTTGGCCGCCATTCCGGGTATTCAATAAATTGGCAGAAATCTTTGCTCTATGTTCTCAAGGGACCCCAGCCCGCTCTCACGAGGGGCTGCCCGATCCAGGTCACTGCGACGGGGTTCCAATATCTTGGCATATATATCTCAGCAGATTCCAAAAGTAGGTTCAGACGTAATCTCCTTCCTCCTCTCCAACGACTTAAAAGAGACGTGGCTGGATGGGGCGCCCTCCCGCTCTCGTTGCTGGGCAGGGCGGCATTGTTTAAAATTATGGCATTGCCCAAATTTTTGTATGTGCTGCAGAACACCCTAGATCCAGTTCCAGCAAGCTACTTCAGGGAAATAGAAACCTTGCAGAGAGGACTGCTGTGGATGGGCAGTGCCCGGATAGCCCTGACTAAGCTCACACTCCCTTGAAACGACGGGGGAATAGGCCTACCAGACCTTAAGCGCTACTACTGGGCGGCCCACCTCGCAGCCATAAACCATGGCACCTACAGAAGGGGGGATGACAACGGATACGCCATGGACCAATGGATACTCCCAGGTGGAAACTATAACAGGGCACTATACTCTAAGAGTGGCATGCAGCAGCTAACGGGACCGACCAGACATTCGGTACAGGTGTGGCGGACAGCTGGGAACGTAAAATCACACTTGCAACTCCCCTATGGGACTCAGAGGCTTCGACCGTTGGGACCTTATTGGAATTTCCAGAATAGGTGACCTCTGGGTGAAAGGTGAGGTTAAGACCTTCGCATCCCTCCAGCAGGAGTTTGAACTTGCAGACACCGAATACTTCCGCTACCTGCAGGTCCGCCACGCACTACAGTCCAACATACCGCATGGCGAATCGCCCCCAGATTCCTCCCCTTTGGAGGATAGGCTACTGGACGGTTTCCTACCCACTAAAACAATCTCACTAACATATAAGAAACTCATAAATCACACGGGAGATCCACTCCATCTCACTAGAGACAAATGGGAACAGGACGGGATAATACTGGATGACGAGGACTTGATAGAGGCAGGGGCGTCCCCGCGAGAGGTAGCTATCTCAGCTAGACTTCGCCTTGTCCAGCTCAAGATACTCCACAGGGTATACATAACAGGGCCCCGTCTGGTACAAATGGGAAAAGTGGAGGGGGGAGACTGTAGGAGGGGGTGCGGCCAGACAGGTACGTTTTTGCACATAATATGGGAATCCGACCACATCAAGCGTTACTGGGGCAGGATCCACGCAGTGATGAGTGAAGCACTGACAATGGTAATCCGACTGGACGCAAAGAGATGCTTGTTAAATGTGTGGGAGCCCACGGACCTGAAGGGGGCACAGAAGACTTGGGTGACGTTGGGTCTTATGGTGGCCAAACGGAATATCGCACAGCTCTGGGGCGCTAGTCATACCCCAACGGAGGAGGCCTGGGCGAGAGATATGGATTGGTGTATGTTTAGAGAGAAAACTGTGTATATATCGAGGGGCTGTCCCCATAAGTGGGTCTCCATTTGGAATGCTTGGAATATTTATAGAGGATCTATATGTAACCCCCCCCCAATTGCCAGACACGGACATCCAGGAATCACCATGAATGTTATCACAGTGACAATGTGCCGAACGTAAATGTCTTAACCCACATATATAACCGAGAAATCCTAAGACCTGCTGTACCGCAATGTTTGATTTTATTTGTTAATAAAAAGATTTATTAAAAAAAAAATCTACTTGCCCTTGATATCCTTCTTGCAAAGGAGGGAGGAGCCTGCCAATTGTTAAAAGTCCAACATTGTTGCACTTATATACCAGACAGGAGTAAAGACTTAGAAGGTTAAATTAAAAACATTACTGACTTAAATAAGGACTTGAAAGATTTAAAAGCTAATGGTGCCTGGGAAACCATAGGTAAGGGATTGTAAAAGGTTAGCAACTGGTTAGTAAACTGAGGGAATGGATTAGTGATTTCCTTCTTGAGACCTTTAGCAGCGATCTCTTTGTGCATAATGCTGATGATATTGTCAATCAAATTTTGCAGATACAGAAAGAATACAAATCGTGGAGTCATAAGAACAAGAGCTGATCTTGAAATAGAGGATAAACAAGTGAATATTATAATAAAAGAAAAAATTTAGAATAGAGTAGAAGAAAAAGAATAAAGACAACACACCCATAATCCGTGACGAGATCTGATGTGGTAGATGATGGCTGGATTCACCGTCCAAGGGGGCCTGATGGAGCCTGATTTAAAAAATCATAATACACAACACATACTGATTAAAGACACGAAAAGCTGAAAGTATACTTAGCACACATTAGAAACAGTGACACATAAAATTGAGACAAGTGTAAGAAGCACCGTAAAAGCATGCTTTAAAATGCAAGATGAAGAAACCCTACACACAAAGCAATACTAATACATAAAAGAGCGGCACTAATGAGAGTTTCTTATGAATATGTTCTTTATTAATGTTTACAGGTGAAATTTTGCTATTAATAAAGTGACCTATTCTTTCTAATGCTTTTTGTTAGAATGCACCATTTAGAAAGTCAGTGCAAAAATGTGTAGAAACTAGGTACGATCTTGAAATTTCACATAGTAATGCTAAAGATTCGATAGTTTATGAAAAGTGAAAAACTAATTTTCTAGTATGAACTTAGAAAATTATACACTTATATGAATGTTGAAAACAATTGTGGTAGTAGGGTATTTCTAACTATAGCAATTTTCATTTAATAATTTCTGGTGAAAGTTCTTCATATTCCTTATTTGAAATGCTTTATTACATTATATATTGATTTAGAGTTTATTTATTTTAAACATGTGATGCTGACTTAAAGGCTTTTTCAAAAATGCTTTTTTACTAAATGCCGAACTTTCCCCTGACCTAATACAATGGACCATTTAAACTAGTGAAATGTTGCTTTATTTGTTCTGTACATGTATAAATCTCAACATTCCTAAGTGTTTCTTCAATGTTCACAGTGAAATATTCCTGTGGGAACAGGATTTCAGCTGGTGCTATAGATGGATGCTTTGTATTTCTATGTCATCTATGTTAGGCCTCTGTGGACTGTCAAATCTTTTGTTTCTCATCTCCAACATGGGAAAGCATCTCACTGTTTCAAGTGTCTTAGGTGACATTAAGTGAATTTGAGCATATGGCAGTCTACAGATGGTGGTGTGATGCTACATCATTGGAATTCTCTAGAGACTTTATAAAATAGGAAACCCCAGAAGAGGGGCAATGCCATGCTTTTTCTTTTCCCCTTGCAAGAGGATACTATGCTGATCAATTTTTGATGATTACTAAGACCTTTTTCCTCACTTTTGAACTGCTTTGCTGATGCTACAGTCGGTAGCTGATGGACTGAAACCTTCTTTGCAGAACCATTTTCATTTTCCATTTCCTTTTATTTCCTTGTTCTATGCTAATGGACTCGCCCTTAATGGACTTTAAACCTGAACCCTTTCCCCTTCTGTGTAGGATTTGAGCTGTTAGACAAATGATCTGTCCTTCTGCCTTAATGGTAGTGGGACTCTGTAACAATGTAAACTGATTCTGATATTATCTATCTGATAAAGCCTTGCCTAAATGTTTGGTGCTTTAATGCAAGCTGTGATATTCTTAACTGAAATTCTCAAAAGACTGCTTATGGCTATAGATTTTAGATCTTTATTACAATAGCCAAATTAATCTAATACCTGTCTGAGTCTATTATTGAGTCTTGTTGGTTCTTCTATTTAAATTGTTCTTTTTTACAAATGTTATAAATGTGTTGTAGGAGAATCAACGAGCTCTGACAGAACATCAAGTATTATTTCTCTTGTTCTGTGTTGCTGTTGCAGAGCTTTTGGCCTGCATAATTCTAGCCCATCTTAACTTCTTCAGGAGGTTGGGTCTTCCCGTTGCTATTCTTTATTTCTACAGCATGGTCTTGAGAGTGGTGTATCTAAATCTGTTCTCAAATTTGTGAGTTAGCTGTGTATTGATGGCTAACGTGGTCACCTAACTTCCACCCCTTCTATCGGCGGAGAATGATTCATCAGAGGATCATTGCCTCTGTGTTATATGGGAATGCTGCAGATTGTCTAATCGTAAAGGCCCAGTACAGTTAGAGTAGTAAGGAGAGCAAGCATACTGAAAAAAAATTCCACTCTTGTGCTGCAACAGAACTAAGGACTGTATACTTCTTCTTGTCAACCAGGGACACTGAGGACAATTGTACCGACTCTGGAATCACCGTCCAAAAGTGCCCTGTGCTTTCTACTGATCATTTTAATCCCCCTCCCATAATTCACCTTATTTCTTCTTTAAACTTTAGCCAGAATCAGTGTACAGTTTCCATTTAGAAACTTTACGTATGTCTAGGATTTTTCCTCTGTCTTTAAGATCAGCTCATATCTGTAGCCTTATTGTGTATCTCTGACCTCTAGAAGGGTCATCCAATCCTCCAAGTGAGGTGTTTAGGGATAGGGTGCCTTCCCTTTCTAGTTCTGCCCCAGAGTGACCCAACTGCATGTGAATCAGGAGCCTTAACTTTTTCTTGGCCTAGCTAACATGTAGGCTTAGCTTGTGTGTCTTATTACCTCACAGAATAGCAAACATTTTCCCAGGAAAGGTGGATGCCTGTTCAAGGTGTCAACACGGGCCGGCACATTTTTACCCTATGGTGTGGGAATGTGTGAACATTCGAGAATACTGTGGAACATTGTTAAGATAGTACAGGAGGTCTCTGGGCATGTTATTCTGCTGGATTCTTTGTTGGGGCTGATTAAGTGGACCAGGTCAACCAGGCAACAATGTAAATTTGTCAATTCAGCTCTAATACTTGCCAAATGTAACTTTGCAATGGCTTGGAAAGCTAGGAGACAGCCGGATGTCAATAAATGGCTGCCTGATGTCATAGATTGACACAAGCCGAATTGGCCACACTAATGGCTCTTAGCTGGAGAAATACAATGTTCATTAAACAGACATATGGGACACAGTTTTATTGGCATTAGAAACTAAATTAGATGCAAGACCACCCTGAATGCACTGGCCAATGTCTGACAACTAACTTGCTTATATAAGTGTTTAAGTGGTACATTAACCGGAAACAGTGTTCATTGGCAACAAAGAGAGAATCTCAGAGTGGCTGTTAGGGGTTGGGACGGATGAGGCATTTGTTCAGTTTTGTTGATTATATGCCTGTATTGCAACATCATGCCGGTTGTTTGGAATCAATGTGACAACATGAGGCATATATCGAAATAAGTCTTGCAATATACCACTGATGTGGTCTTGGTCACGCAAGGCCCAGGTTGTTGCAGACTATCGGATTGTGTAAATTGTGACATGCCTGCCTGCACTGCTGGCACCTAATAAAAATATCTTTTCAAATGTAGCTTGTGTGCAGAGGCTTAGGTCAATCTTGCCCTCTTTGGGACCACTGTACATGTTTGTGGTTGTTGATGTGAAGCGGTGGTGACAGCATACCACTGATTTGTGTGGATTATAAGGCCTGAGCAGACCTTTTTTGTGTTTCAAGGGGAGTCTGCCCTACTGACCCACTCATGTAAAGGTTTGCTTGGATGTAACACTCAGACCCTGGTGCTAACATTCATGTTGATTGAGACTGTGTGTGGTGGATGTGTGGCACATATATATGGCACATATTTAGTAGCAGGACTCCGTGTGTGGTGAAAGTATGATTGCTGTGGCTAGTAGGAGCCATTTTGGATTGGTCTAGTGTATCATGGCACATGGTAGAGACTGTATACATCTTCACCAGAGAATGAAAATGTATTGCCTGCATTCCTGCAGCTGTAGAGTGGAGACCCAGACACTGACATGAGGGAGGATGGAGAATGAGCTTCCCATATAAATTCTATGAGGGCTTATTGTCAGTCAGTCAATAGGTCTTTATTCTGCCATTAAAGACCATAAAAGCACATTAAATAAAACATTTGTATGAGGGCTTATTAATAGGGGAGAGGATGTGGCCTAACGGCTAGGGCGGTCGACCTCAAATCTGGGGAACTGGGTTTGAGTCTCGGGAACGACGCTCAACAACCTGTGATTCTGGGCAAATCACTTAATCTCCCCATGCCTAACAAAAACAAGCATTTCCAATGCAATAGGTCTCGCATTTGCAAGAGTTAGAGCTATCAGCGTTGTAAATGATAATGTCTTTTACCCATGTGTTTTTGTTTGGGGTGTTGTGGATGTATGTGGTGTGGAGTGGAATTATGTGGTTTGGATTAGAATCGTTAGGCATTATGATAAACACTGGAATGGCTCGTGTGACGTCAGATGCATTCCTCAGGTAATCTGAAACCTATGTGAAAGCTTGTTATAAAATTGTCCGGAGCCCATTTCACCTTAAGGATGTTAATAGATCTATACAACTTGAGTGACCAGCCCATGCCATTACAGTAAACCAGGCTTAAGCAATGTGCCGGAACTATAGGAGAGTCTGCACTGTAGAAAAGATTTGTGGATAGTTTGTTATCATCAGTGTACTTTGACTGCAGTCAACCTATGGATCAGGAAACAGATGTGATGTGAGCCACTGACGCAAGTAATAGAAACTTTATCATAGTTAGAGCTGCTCACCATGGACACCATCGCTGAGAGTGGGGAAAGGATTAAAGAGGGGGCCAAAAGGTTCCCTTTGAGAATAAAAAGCTTTAAAAATTACTTGCATTTGTTCTAATTCAACCGCCTTTCACCGCTCCCTTTAGCCCAAAACGACTGACCCTGACATGCGACCGGTGGGTAAATAAATTTGGCATCCAGAGACCTTATAATTTACACAAAGGCTCAAAAGAAGGACAGCTGCAGAGAACAGGATAAACAGTTTTATGTCGTACAAGGAAGTGAAAATATATTTTGACGCATACAATATTTCTAAGTTTATATTAAAATTGGCACCAAAGCTGCTGTGTCCAAACAATAAAGGTAACGAGAATCAGAGCTATTGTTGTTGTAAATGACAATCTGTTTTACCCATGTGTTTTGCCAGCAAGGAAACAGTTACAGTGAGCAATGGCTACAGTGGAGGCAGGCAGATAGAAAAAGAACAAGTTCTCAATTACAACTTTACATTGTAGGGAGGTATGCAGTGACAGACAGATGGGTGTAAGTAATGTGTGGTGGGTGCGAAGTATGCAGGCATAGCTGTTTGTTAGGCAGACAGCAGGTAGAGACTGTGAGGGGCCAAGGAAAGCAGGTGCTGTGTCATGCACTGTTATTTCTGAAATGAATATAGAGGCCACGGCATTCCGTAATGGTAATACCTGTCATTAGGGCTGGCTTTAAGGTGGTGCATTCTGTGCAGCCGCACCTGGCGCTAACCTTGGAGGGTGCTATGCCCGCTGCGAAGAATGTGTACCATGCAGATCGCAGAAATGTATTTTATGTGGATAGCTCAGTGGGTTTCTGCTTTTGTCACAGCCTGACGCCCAGGCATGAACAGACCGTGTGATCCTGGGCACAATTTTTTATGTCTTGCGGTTTTGGAGCATTTAGAAACCAATTGAATGGCATTATGAAACTATTGCTTCCCAGTTGAACGACTGCAAGACCCCCATCCTATTCTGACAAGCCTGAGATCCGGCTAAAACCGCCTTGTCCGAGATGTGCTAATCCCATGCCCTTTTAGGCACTGGACGCCTGAACTGTTGAAGGAGGGTACTGTTATGCGGGGGAAAAGGAGGGACAGATAAATATTTGAGGACAGATAAATATTTGAGGAAAGACGCCCTCTGCCCCCAACGGGCCTAACCCAACTCCACCCCAAGAGATCCAAATTGCCATTCACCTGGTACTTCCTAGGGTTTAGCGCTTTGCGTCATCGTCAGGGCTGTAAGCGCTTATAAATTATAGAATGCAGAGATGACAAGAGTAGTATGTTGCCTGAAATGAGGGACTATTCTTCGAAAACGGAGGCAGATGCCACCCAAGGCAGGAGCGGGAAGAGATGTAAAATAGTATTCCGAAACTGGTAACCAAGCCGGGCCTGAATGCAGTAATCAACCATGCAGTCCACAAGGGTTCTTTCAATGGGTCCTGTATTGACAGTGCAGCCCGATTGGACTTTTCAGTTAATAAATAGATGCATTCTGGGACATGTAGTCTTTCTTCAATTCCAATGAGACAAAATAACTTGATTACATATGGTTATGAAAAGATATGGTAATCCCAGTGACAATCACCTGCTAATCTTATGTCTGGGGGCAGCCAGGGGTCCATTATTAATGTATAGAAGCAGATTTACAGCTCTTTTGTGTCAGGCTCTCCCTGTTGCACGCCCTGTTCTCCCGCTTGATTCTCAGCACCTCGCTCTTGCCTGGCATGTATAAGGCGATCACCATGCTGTTTCAGACGCATACATCAGCATAACAAAAAGCTGCAGACCAGCAGTTGTGGAACCTGCATCGTCACCGAAGGACCCCTCCCGCCCATGTAGCACTACAATAGCTAATGTATAAAGCAATGGGGCGGTGTTGACGTCACTTTGAAAACAAGTTAATAAAAAAAATTGTACCCACATTTGTGTCCGGAACTGAAAAGCGAACAAATATATGCAATTTATAAGAGCCAACCTGGACTACACAACCAAATGTGAGCGGATTACTTTTATTATAACCACCTGTAGCTCCTGTTAATTTACATACCTACTGGGGCCCTCGGTTCTGAAGTGGAGCGGCAACAGACTGCGGAGGCACCTAAGAACTGTCTTGAGGCCTGCTGGGGGTAGTGCCTGCGGCAGGGGGGGGGGGCGCAGCGGCAGTGAGTCACGGCGGCTGTGAGACCTGCCGCCGCAGAACCACTCTAGACGCCTTGCTGGTGGGGGTGTGCATACCAACCTTGTGCGGCCGGAGTTGTGGTGCGGCCTGACCGGGGTCGCAGAGTGATGGGCGATCCCCAGGGCCGGGCATAAAGAGACCGCCGCTGGAGCCTGCCTGCGGAATTGCCTTGCGGCGGCCTGGGGTGACGGTCGCGCTGGTCGCGAGTGGGGGCCCAGCAGGCCCGGGGTGACCAGCTGCGGATCTCGTGGCCTGCGGGGCTCCCGGTACCTGTGCCTTGCCTCCCACAGGGCCTTGAAGACTGCATACAGGCTGAGATCGCCTGGAGGAGGGGCGGAGTGGCGGTGAGCCGTGGCGTCACCCGGGGAGTTCCTGTGGCATGCCGGGCGTACGGCCAGCAATTTGCTGCAATTCAGCGGCTGAGTGCGGCAGCGTCGGCAGTGGGGATGAATATGTAAGAGGCCGTAGAACCAGCACGGCGTAGAGCGCACAACGGAGGGCTCCTCTGCAGACCGGTCCCCAGCTGTTCCGGAAGTTAATAGGAGTGGGAGCTGCAATGAACACAAACGTGCAGAAAGGCGGAAGAGACGCCGTGCGCGTGGAGAAGAGACGCTGTGCGCGATCAGAATATCCTGTGTGGGGGCATGTTTTGGTGCGGAAGGGTGGTGTATAATAAAAGCAGAAGGGGCCTGATGGAGGGAGAAAAGGAAGAAGCGAGTGATGAAGAGCGAAAGCAAATACCAGCGGCAGCACTCTGTGTCACGAGTGCAGCGAGGGCATTGTTTGAGCGGGCGAAAGTGAAAGCGCAGTGGGAGCGCGCGAGACGCCGTGAGCGTTCACATCTGCTGTCCGGGCGCAAGCTGAGATCGCCAGAGAAGAGACGCCGTGAGCGTGCACATCGGCTGTCTGGGCAAGTGCACATCTCCTGTCCCCCTTCGGAAGCAAAACCCACAACAATAGATCTCGCCAAGGATGCTAGCTGAAATCATGTTTTAATGCTTTTATTTTTCTTTCTTTCACTCTTAACTTTGCCTGGTCTTCATCTGCTATTACTCTCAAGCTGTGCGTTTGTTTTTGACTGACTTTCTCTACTCTCTGCTGTGTATAGATCATATTTATACTCTGCTACTGTACATAAGTATTTTTGTAAGTTGAAGATTAATGTACAGCACTGTAACCCTCTCCGGGGTTTAACCTGGCTACCTCAATAACTACTAAAAAAAAGTTTTAATGTAAGCCACACATCAGCGTCTCGATTACCCCGATGCTGGGGATGGTTCCGTGCCCTCCAACCAAACTTGTTTCGGCTCCAGTGCTCTCATCATGCTTTGCATCTCAAATCAAGGCACCAG
The DNA here is from genome assembly GCA_963921515.1 of Calotriton arnoldi. Taxonomy (NCBI): domain Eukaryota; kingdom Metazoa; phylum Chordata; class Amphibia; order Caudata; family Salamandridae; genus Calotriton; species Calotriton arnoldi. The sequence continues at coordinate 615,312 of CAWUFW010009472.1, read as the reverse complement.
CCAATCATAACTAGGAAAATTGTAAAAATGTATTTGGTTGAGCGCCCACCTTTTTATGGTGGTTAGTACTTTACCAACACCAACTTCTCGAAACTAGGAAAACTATGTATCAAACGCGCGGCAAAGTATGGGCATTTCTACTCCTCACACCAGAAAATTACCAAAATTTAGTTTTGCACAATTTCGTTTACTCTTAAATTCTCGTCGCGACTGGGGATGAAGGGAAAGAATGTTGTCATGTTGATGGTTTCTGGCTGAATGGTAAAAGCTGTCACCGTGCTGCATTTGATGAGGGTGATCTTCAGGCATTCCTGTGTATTTAGTCACCAGCACTAAGTGTGATGTGACTTGTAGTTTCTCTTTTCCCATTCTAACGAGGGGCCTACAAGTCCCTGCATGCCTAGTGCTGTTGTCTGAAAGAACAGGCCCGCCCGGCTGAAGAGCACCCTTTGGCGTAGGCCAGTTACTTCTATGGGGCCAGCTTCATCCCACAGACTTGTCCACAGGCTAAGTATGGAGATCTGAACACCTGATGTTGGATCACTACACGAAAGTAAATATAATGGGGGCTGGGAATGGCACAGCAATTGTAGACGTGTCGAACCTGTACACAAAAGTATGGACAACTCTAGCCTGCTTTAGTATTCATTTGATGTACAACCGGCTACACTTCAATTAAGATGGATTGTTCATCTGTACTTAAAGACTAAAAAAACAGCTTCTACGTGCTAGGTAACAGCAGTGGATGTGTTTTCCCTTGAGAAGCAAAATGTCCGCCTCATTTCCTTCTTGTTGAAAATATTCCCGTAATAAACAAAGCATGTTATTTTTTCGAAAAAGTTGCAGGATATTTCATAAACACGTATTTTTTTTCAACAAAAACTACTGCCACTTTGTCTGAATGTTCCTTTCTATAAAACTCTTTCTTCTACATTTATCACTTGAAAGTGACTTTGTCAATGCAGTGAAAGAAGTTATAAATGATGAAAGCTATATAAGGTCAGACTCCGGGCCACTGGAATTATGTGATTCTGCACTTTGTCCCGCATAATGAAGACTTTGCCACATAATCCATCATCTGCTGAAGAATCTGCAGATAGTATCAAAAGAAAACTTTGTTTCTAGCTCAGAGATCAAAAGTTTATTACAAAAAAATACAGCAACACATGTTGCTGCCCAGCGGAAGGTCCTTCACAAAAGTTGACTGGTCACCTTTCAGTTGCTTATTGATGTTTTTAGATGTTAAATTCTTATTAATTAGGTGAAACATTTGCCCATACAGTGCTAACATGAGTAAAAATAACAAAACAATGAAGTAATGTTATCAGAAAATGTATTCCTCCCCTTCCGCATAATTTCAGAGGCCCTGGTTACATTAGTGCAACATGGTCAATCGTGCAAAATTACCCCAGAAGGTAAAATATTTTCCTCGTCTCTAGTTTTTGTTCCAGGGTCTTTCTTGTCAAAAGTAGCCCCTATTTGTGGATTGCCTGGGCGGCCCTATCTGAAAATATATGATCATCGGATTCTCTTAATAAAGTTCAAACAAAAGATTGAATGTTCTGTACCCCTTTGGTTGAAAAGTACATCACCCGGCTTATTTTAACGCTTTACGACGGGGTGGGAGGAGAAGGCCCAGTGCACAACAGCCGCCTTTTGGAGCCCTACCACATATAATGTAGCACGCCCTTATTTCCATATGGTACTTCCTGTGATGACGCAGCAGGTCAGTGCTGGGTAACATCAGCACAACTCTTTTCTCTGGCTTGACAAAAATACCCTGAATCAACACACATTAAATTTATCTCATGGATGCATGTATACGGAAAGCAATCACGTTTTTTATTTATTTACTGCAGCAAGCTGTTTAAAAATATGTTAGTCCGGACGCAAAATACAAGCCAGGTTTATTGATTTTGCCAATGCTTGTTTAAAGTTCGTTTTAACTTTCGTTAGATTCCTATTCTTTCGCCCTTAGCCAACTCTCCCCAAATGTGACAGGAGTTCCCTTGTAAGTTTTCTAACTGTTACCTTGGCAGCAGTGGCGGCGCTCATTCCCGCACTAACCGGATGGGCCTGTGGAATCTAGTTCTATACACAGACGTCTAGAAGAGACCTCCCAAGAGGGAGGGTGTCGGGCACGAGACAGCGAATGCCCGAAAACAGCTCCTCAATAACAGCTGTTATTTTCACTCGTCTGTGGAACGCACTTTATCGACTTCGAAAGGATGAATGGCTAAGTCGGCCAAGCCAGCTTTGAATGTGTATTATCTGATGCTTTGGCCGGGCCCTCGCCCACCGAATTTCTTTGCTAGCATATCACGTATAGATCGGTGCCTTCAAAAAGGATTTTTACAGAGGCCAGAGCAGAATAAAAGTGTTGGAGGAGAGCGCGCTTGAAGTTAAGTAGCATCCATGGTTCCATCTATAGCAGCGATGGGGTCGGACGGTGGCCTGTTGGTCTCTGTCGCAAGAGTAAAAATCCGTCCTAGCAATCCCATGGGCACCCTATAATTCACCATATATGAGAGCAAGAGTGGTCATGCTGCCAAACGCCATGCAGAGGCGCAAAATGACAAAATACATGTTTAAGGAAGAGCGTGCTCCCAAAACACAGCGTCTCAACATCCATGAAGACTTCAAGCAAGCACGTGTCTAAGTATGAGCAAGTGTAAATATAAGCAATGTCTGGAGCACAGTCTGACAGCAAAGCACACAAAACCGAATACAGCAAGTCTAGAACCTTTTGCAAAGACCCATTTCCCACCAAAGATTCATTGAATAAAACGCCCTCCTCGGATGGGGCTCTCGGAGCTACAACAAACGCTGAAGCGAGTGATGAAGAGCGAAAGCAAATACCAGCGGCAGCACTCAGTGTCACCAGTGCACCCGGGGCATTGTTTGAGCGCGCGAAAGTGAAAGCGCGGTGGGAGCGCGCGAGACGCCGAGATCGCCAGAGAAGAGACGCCGTGAGCGTGCACATCGGCTGTCTGGGCAAGTGCACATCTCCTGTCCCCCTTCGGAAGCAAAACCCACAACAATAGATCTCGCCAAGGCGAGCAGCACATGCGCTGCATCGCTAGGCGAGACCTAAAAATGAATGTGTCCTTATGTAACGCAACTGATGCTCATGTAAAGCGTTCTGATACCTGATAACTTTGGCTCAAATTTGCACTAAATAAAACTCCGGGAAAAAAAATAATAGGAGATTTGGGATTCTTTTTTCATGAGCGCTGCCATTTAGTGAATGGTAGGGGAGAGTCAGCAGATTCTGCTGTTAAGGGTGAGGAAGTTTCTAGTCAGAGCCTGCACTTTTGTCTTTCCCTGCTTGCTATTTCAGGGAGGCTAAAGATAGCCTGGTGCAAAGTCTTAACACTTCATTGTGCCCATGTTTAGATACTCCATTCTTAGAGCTAGAATGATCACTACATCACCATGTACAAAGTCTATGTCTGAGCTACAGCCAGTTACATGGTGAACAATGTGGATTCAATACAAGCCAGAACAACAGTGTGCCTGCAGCATGACCAGAGGGACTTGTGCTGCCTCTGCCTGAGGTGTGGAATATCTTGAGAGAACCATTGGTGCCGCTGAAGTGGAGGACCTGCCCATAGCCCAAATATTACAACTGCCCATGGCAAGCACCAGCTGACCATGCCTAGCATGCTATTCATCCCAGCAGCTGAATGAGAAGCGAGACCGCTACCACTGTCCTCTGCCACTGATCAAGATGCCAACATAACAAACTTGGCGAATGTACCAGCCCTAACGCTATCCCACTTACTCTTCCCAACTGCGATCAATTTGCCTCCTTCTTCGCTTCTAAAACAGAATCCATAAAATCAGATCTACTCAAGGACTTCTTATCCCTCTCAGACTTGATAAAGAATTCATCACTGCCCCCTGCTGGTGCACAAGCTAACGACCTCCCAAAATTCAAACTCAAAAACAACGCAACTTGGTCCCACTTCAACACTTACAGTGAAGACTCCATACTAAAGACGCTCACCGCTCTGAAACCCTCCAATCATTTCACAGACCCGCTCCTGGCTAATTACTTAAAAGACTTCATTCCTCTGTTACTACCTCTCTGGACCAAGATCATAAATACGTCCCTCCTTCAAGGATCCATTTCAGACATCCTGAAAACAGGTCAGGTGTCGCCTATCCTAAAGAAAATAACAGCTGACCCCTCGGACCCAAATAACTATCGTCCAATTTCTAACATACCTATGCTAGCCAAACTCCTGGAAAAATGCGTTAACATGCAGCTGAACAGCCACATTGATCAATTCAACCTGCTTAACCAATTTCAATCAGGCTTCCGAGCAGGTCACAGTACCGAATCAGCCATGACACATGTAATTGACGACGCTCTAAAAATCCTGGACCAAAACGAAGCTTGTTTACTTATCCTACTCGACCTGTCATCAGTATTTGACACCGTCAAACACGGCAACCTGCTTGAACTCATGAAACACAGAATGGGAATGTCTGGAACTGTATTTAACTGGTTCGCCTCTTTCCCCCAAAATAGATCCCAAAGATTCAAGGTCAACCAATCCCTGTCCAACCCCATGCCTGTCACATTAGGAGTTCCACAAGGCTCCTCCCTCTCACCCACCCTTTTCAACCTTGTTATGGAACCTCTTACCGATCTTCTCAGCCTCGCCAAGATTCACTTCCATATGTATGCAGACGACACCCAAATCTACATCAAGGTCCACTCACTTGATGACATCAAATCGCTCAACACCACACTACAAAAAACCCAAACATGGCTGGCCGAAAACCATTTGAAACTAAACTCCCTCAAAACGGAATTCCTCTTAATCACTCCCCCTAACAAAACTCCCACCATCCTGGATTGGCTGAAGCACTTAACAGCTCTAAAAGGACAACCTCTCATCGTCGACTCAGCGAAATCACTAGGTGTAACGCTTGACAGCAACCTAAAGATGCAGAAGCATATCAGCGCCTCCACAAAAGGAGCTAACTTCCACTTGAAGACCGTGCGAAAACTGAAACCCTTTCTGCCAGCCTACGATTTCAAACAAGCAGTTCAAGCCCTAGTAATCCCTAGAGTGGAATATGGGGCGGTAACCTTATGCGGCCTACCAAGGTCATCGACAGCCCCACTAAGAGCCACTATCAACTCAGCTGCGAGACTCATTACGGGCTCAGAGAGAAACTCTCACATATCCCCTGACCTGAGAGCCCTCAACTGGCTACCGTTTGAAGCTAGAATTCATCTGAAAATCACTTGTATGACGCACAAGGCCCTACACCACAACTCCCCGCACTACCTAGCTCAGAAATTGGTGCTCTCTGCGGGCATCAGAGCCTCCAGGAGTGCCAAGACTCTTCTTCTAAAACCACAACGATTCGCCAAGAAAAAAAAACCTATAACCGATCCTTCTCTGGTATGGCTCCTAGGATCTGGAACGCTTTGCCCATTGAAACAAGAATGAACCCGTCCACTGCCTCCTTCAAAAAAGAAGTGAAAGCGATCCTCATGGCTAAATTCACGTGAACTCTCTGTCCTTTTACTGTATATTATCATTAGTTCTGTGTTTATGCTCCATAGTTGTCCTTTTGTTTTTACGCTAGCTTATTGATACGTGTATAAGCTGCTTATAGCTGTTTCACCCATATCTTTGTGTGCTATATTGTGTTTTCTACATATGACTTGTAAAGCGCTCTGACACTCGCAAGGGTCTTGTTCGCGCTATATAAAACCTTCAAAATAAAATAAAGTGCAGCACTAACCTATGTTTCCGGTGAATGGGTAACAGAGGGCCTGGGATCAAAAGGCAATGGCACCATATCTTGAACTGTTAAAGATAAACCTACTGTTAGGAAATTTCCATTTTCCAGCATGAACACTATAGCTCAAGATCTCAATGAACTGACAAACAGGTTGCACCTGTGTTTCCTACGTCCTTTTAGTTCTGCTAGAGACAGCAGATATGGGGGCAACATAGGAACTGAGTGCAGGCAACACAGATGGTTTAACACTTGGAAAGAGTCCTAGACTGAATCATAGAAACTGTGAGCTGACATCAATGCGCTTATTTTTTATTGGATAAGCACTGGGCTGAACTGTGTATTTGATTCTCTAAGCTTTTAGACCCCATGTTTATGTATTATGAAACAACGATTTGCACAATTTGTGGAGTTCAAATCAACCTGGATGCAAATATCAGCAATAAACCAATTGTGCCATTAACGGAAATTTATAATAGGAAATGTGTTCCTGTCTTGACATGTGGTGCTGGCATTTGAGGCTACAAGGATGTGAGTAGCTTACAGGTAGAAAAAAAAGCATGTGTGTTGGCACCTCTTGGGTGTACCTCCTAGTAGCTTACATTATGTTATACATGAAGAGCTCAGCTCAGCTCATGGAGGCCCATATCAAACTAGCACCTTTGTCCCAATGGTATTCTATTTTGTGTAATAAAAATTCTTCTCCGGCAAAAGATATAATACAGGACTGTCTATCATGTGACCACAGCCTGATGAGTCTATAGATCTTTTATGTCAAGTCTGTCTTTGAGAAACTGGATAGACCTTTAGCATTTCTAAAACCATCCAAAATAACACCAAAGGGAATAAACCTGGCTCAAACAGACTTCTTTGGATGCAAGGCACTACAATAGAAATGAGGTGGAACTTAAAAAGCAATCTATAAAGAGCATGTGATGATCCAAACAGCTCCAGATTTGGAACCTGGACTTAATGATCCACTCTGCAATTGCTCCTTAGTAGGTTTAGACAGGGGTCTGTCAGGTGGCAATTATGTTTTCCTTTGGGCCAGTATAAGGCTTCCATATGTAATTGCCCTTGTAATGAGCATAAACCCCAGAGCTTACTTCATTTTATATTCTTTTATACATTTTATGGGGCCTTTTCGCATATGTTTTTACTGCTGATCTCAACGAAAATGGGCTTTGATAGATGTAGACCGCCTTTAATTTTTTTAGAAATGATCTCCTCTATTGAAGTGTGCTACAGAGTAGGTCTCTTTTTAAAATCCGCCCCCCCTCCCTCCGGCATCGCAAAAGCCTACTATTATAGCTGATATATAATATTCTAATATTCTGTATGTTGTTGGAGATTTTAGAGCATAATTTTTTTACTGTTGAATGGGAATTATTTTGCATCTCTACTAAATAATACTGCTAATGCACTTAGTTATTTATTGTTCTACTTTTATGAATATTAACTAATAATTGAATAACGATCAAATTGATTGGCTTAGTAATTGTCCCCAATCAATCATTTTGATCCCAAATTATTTTTTAATTTTACCTTAGTTTTCAGTCATTAAAGAGCCTCAAGACTTAGCATGTATATAGAATTAAAAAAAATTATTTGTCCATTCATGAATAAAAATATGTACAATTAAATTACACACCAATAAATTTCATACATTTTTTTCATTTTCGGAAATTCCTTTAAGTCTGCTTTGCCTTGTATTGTAAGTCCAGCAGCCATTGTTTTATTCACAAAAAGCAATACACTGGCAGTTATGTGTTTTCAATTGCTATTAGAAGGTAACCATCATTATTGAAGAGTGTTACAGAGTAGGACTCTTTTTAAAATCTGCCCTCTGGCATCGCAAGAGCCTATTGTTTTAATCAATATTTTATATAATTTTAAGTATCTTATTGAGGATTTTAGAGCATATTTTTTAAATGTTGAATGTGAACTGTTTTGCATCTATATTAAATAATACTGCTAATGCATTTAGTTATTTATTGTTTTAATGTTCTACTTTTACGATTATTAACTAATAATTGAATAACGATTAAATTGATTGAACAGTGAATTATTCTGCCTGTTGGTTGACTGTTGAGTTCTGAGTCTCTGCTCCCCACTCTGTCTCTCTGAGAAGCCTTTGACTGCTCGCCCTTGCTAACTTGAGAGTCAAGTGCAGGCCCAATTTGCAGAGTAATAGTAGGGCGGATCACAGGATAACAGAGTCAAACAAACCCTACCACCATGGATGTGGCCCAGTGGGCCCTGTCTGCTCTGTGACCTTCTGAATGGAGGTTGACATGAGTTTTACAATGTTATCCGGAAAAAGAGTCATAGGAAATAGATGTGACAAAAATGCAAGCTCAGGTTCAGTTCTGATCTGAAAAATGCCATGTATGTGCTCATCAAAGATATAACGTTTGCATACAAGTTACAGTCTTATTGACACTGACACAAAGTTGGTGCATGAGTAAGTGTGACTTGCTCTTATATTACACCTAGTATACTCATGCTATGCTTTTTAGGGGTATGTCAGGAGTCCTAGCTTACTCCTGCCTTACTCTTGGGTTCAGGAGTACCCCAGGAGTAAGTCACAGCAAACTCCTTGTGCATCAGGCTGTATCTTTTATTTTACCATCGGATTGTGTGATTGTCTATGTTCCAATAAGAAGCTTCAATGAGTTAATCCATTTTCTATATGTAACCAACTGGCCACAGTTTAAATTTGCATATGGCCTCTCAGATTTTTATTGTATAGGGTAATAACATCCACGAAGCAGCAGAGCTCCAGGTTATATTACACATATTATGTTTATGCTGAGAGGAATATCCCCTTCATTATTCATGTGATTCTTTACACAGGTGAGGCACCTCAGAAATCTACAATACTGCACAAGATGACTCTACTTGTCATGTAACACATGCACAGGTGAGGGCATGTATCTCTTGTAGTTGACCTTCCAAGGAGGCACCTTTGCAGCCGTTATAGGTCAGAAGGGACCTGAAGCCACAAGGGGTGCAGAATGTTATGTTATGTTACGTTAATTTTCATTTCTAATGCACACTATTGTTATGTTTTGTAATGTACCCCAATATAGGCCTGGGTAGTCACCTAACCTTTCACCTACATTTTCCCTGCCATTGTACTACATAACGGTTTTTGGTATTGACCTTTTACTTAGTTAAGGTGCTGCATAAATGTCGTGTGGTTTTCCCAGAAAACTAGCCTCATTTATTATGCATGAGGATTCTCAGAATTACCATCTTCTGCATAATAACTATGTATAAGGGTCATCCCTTTCGTCATCCTCAGCTGACATGACACAGCAAGGTAGAACCCTTGAGGGTACCTTCTTGGGTATATAAACACCATATCTTTGCTGGGGCAGGCAGAGGAGAAAGACTTCCATGCTGACACACTGACGCGAGACGCTGAGGTTCCTGCACGCAGACACTCCAACACGCAGGGGTCTGACATCCCTCGCGGGGTGTCCATCTCGAGACCAAGACGGGGTCCTTCATTCTCTCACACCAGGCAATGGGGTTGGCTTCATCCTAGGGGGATTCTTGGCTCTACACCTACATATATGCTAGGTACACTTAGGTACATCTAGTTAGGGTTGCATCGTAGGAGTACGCATTTTTATTGTTATGTATCTATATACCTGCTTGTATTCTTTGTTTTAGCACTATGGTAGGAATCTACCATCCATTTACTCTATTGGTGCTTATGATCATTTATATCTGTTTCTGTCTTATGGTTGCTTCAGCACACCCATTTTACACTAGAATGACACTGGTTCAATAAATGCTTATTGAAAACGTCTCCACCGTTTATTCTGTGTTTCTCTCTCAGACAAAGTGAGCACGAGTGACTGAGCGAAAAGTACTGGACTGTTTCCACGATCCCTGATGGGACAGAGTTGTCATGTTTGATAGTTGCCAAGAACTATTCTCTCCTTGGTAAGAGGAGTTTACAGTGGCACTCTGAGCTAGCTGGTATACAGGTGAACATACCCGGTGGTGGTGTCTGGAATCAGTCTGGACACCAATCTATGTTGACAGTCTATGTTGTCTAAACGTGCAGATCCTATATAGATTTATAGGAACTACATGACATGGCACCGCCAACGTTGGTTTAGTTCTTATTTAATGGTCAAATCTTAGTAGTTCAGTCGTGCTTTCTCAGAGACCCCTACTCACATAAAACCAGAAACGTCTGGAGTGGGAAGAGAAAAATCCGCCACAGCTGAGTAGGCATATCCTATGTATTGGCTGTAGGTTTAATCAAGCTTGAAGGATAAATAGTTCCCTGTTGTGCATAAAACCTTATCTCAGTTTCCTTGAAACTTTTTCAACAATGACTGAAGAGGACAATGCTGCGCCAGCATTACGAGCGAATGCAGCAAAGGAAGAAGAGCAGGAAGGTGCTATAAACATTTTAGAAAATGTCAGAACTGCCCTTACTTTAAAATTAGCGGACTATGGAGTCACATCTAGAGGTGGGACTGTAACATTCGTGATTGAGGCACACGAGTCATACAGAACAGAGGTATTCTATTCATGGGTTAAATTCCCACCAGCAGATGCACGCACAAATACATTTCATTCTTACACTGAAGATGAAATACCAAAGGAATATTGTCCATATGAAGACATTGAAGTTCCGCTCACCTACCAGGAGCACATAAACTGGTTTAAAGGCGCTCTCCCACACACAACAGATAAAGTAAGACTCGGTCTACTCTGCAGAGATGGAGCCACTTGGCCGGTCCTAGCGGCTTACACACTGCATCCAGACATTGACACAATGCCGGTAGCAGACTTATGTTCACTACACAAAGAAATAATAAAACTTTACAGAAACCTGACACAGTTCGTGATGAGAACACTCACACTTCAGCCAACAAGGGCTACACAAGCAGGACAAATTCAGGGGTCTGCAACTAAAATAACTCCACAAACGCTAAACGCAGTTATGGGTAAAATGCCCACTAAACTTGAGCAAATGCCATTCTGGATAGCTCAGAAAATCACACCGTTAGAGGCAGTGCTTCCACACACAAGTCCTCAAGAAAACAGAGAATGCTAACAATTTGCTTGCCAATGGGGAAAGCTCCCCCGATAGAGGATTGTACCTCTTGGGGTACAGTTTTTGCTGACATATATACCTAGAACACATGGTATCCCTTCAATAGCAGTAATACCAGATGTATTAAGACAAATACAGAACGAGTATGGAGCAGAACCTGCTCTAAACTTAGGGATGAAATTGTTTGGAAATTTTGCCCAGGTATCAACCATTATATTGGCAAACATAAAAGGGGAGGCAGCAGCGGTGGCGATATGTCAATGCCTGAGGGATTTCACTGCTATACAACAGTAGCGTGAATTACCTAAAATTATCAAAGACACATATGCCAAATTAGGTAGAGATAATAGGGAGCTAGAGCAACAAAACCTCAACTCATGGGTGCACCTGAAAAGGATAACACCAAGCAAGCACCTGATTCTTCCACGAAGAAATGGAACAATAAAAAACAAAAGAATTGAGAGAATAGATCACAATCAAGGGGTGGGTCTCTTCAACAGGAGCCCTCCGAAAGGAGGTACAACCTTAGGAATCGTGATAACATTAAAAAACCTGACACGTATCAGGATACTGATACACGTTCCTCTCATTCCTTTCAGGGTTGATCAAAACACTCGGAGAGGAAAGGACGGTCAGAACACAGACAAGTAGAGCGAATAAAATCCAGAGACACACAACGCGCTTCAGACTATAATATGAAAAAAAAGATAAACAAAAATCAAAACCTCAATTTAAAAAGAAAAAAGTAGCTGGTCTTAAAATAAGACATGCCAAGAATGCTGAGGACTCAACTTCTGAACGGGGAATGGGCTCTGGCGATGCTAGACAGCGCAGCAGAAGTAACAATGGCTTGCCAGAACCTGATGGAATTTCTGGTGACAGCGGCGTTGAATGAATATATCACGGTGGAAACTCCTGATACTAGGGTATGTGTCCCACACCTGTTATATGAAATAACACTCCAAATGGAGGCGGACAAACCCAGAAAAAATAAAGGTCTCTTTTGGAAGAACTTGACTTATGGCTATGACATCCTTTTGGCTGAAAAAGATTGGCTGCCTGAGATTGTTATGGAGTGCCTGAAGGGAGAAACAGTAATTTTACTGACTTTTCCTGACCTTGTCCCAGTATCACTAAAACATTCATACGCGGAGGAGTGGGCGGTAGCATTTGCTCCTGCATTATATCGCAACCATGTAGGGTGGGATACTGAGTCACCTCACCATTGTAATCCCACTTAAAACTACTCCAACTCTCCTGAGACAGTACCCAATAAAGCAAGCAGCGAAAAAGCAAGTCAGGGAGATCTTAGATCAACTTGAATACCAGGGTGTAATAGAGAATTGCACCTCTTCAATGAATAATCCTTTGTTTCCTGTAATGAAACCCGATAATTCATACCGTCTAGTTTTAGACTACAGACATCTGAACACATGCACAAAGACATTTGCAGTACAAAATGCACACAGTGCCGCATTAATGAATAACATTGTGCGGAAAAAACAAAAAACGACACTAGATATCTCAAATGGATTTTTCTGCAAAAATAAAGTACCTGAGAGCAGATATTTGACAGCATTCTCAGCCTTAGGCTCCCAGCGTCAATTTTGTAGACTGCCCAAGGGTATAAGAATAGCCCCGGGTTGTTCTCAGCTAGGGTAACAGAGTTACTTCAAAATTTTCATGAGGAGGCATTGTCCTATGTAGATGATATTTATCTGACGGCTGATGATTTATTGGATCATTTGACCAGGGTGAGCAACATGATTTTGGGATTCGCCTCTGAGGGCTACAGATTCAACTTTAAAAAATCGAAAATAGCCCACCTCAATGTCCTATTTTTGGGATACCAGTTGTCAAGTGAAGGGAAAAGCCTAGCAGCTAACTTTTTAGAAAAGTGCGTGCTGCTCCAACCTCCAAAAACACTGAAAAACTTACAATCCATTTTGGGATTCCTAAATTTTGGCAGAACATACATTTTGGATTATGCAGAAAAAATGAAACCTTTCTACGATCTAATTAGACCTGATTTTTCAATTAGACATTGGACACAGGAACACACGGATATCCTTCGTTCCTTACAAGCTGACATGATAACTTCCAAACACCTACACACACGTGTAAATACCACAAATCTGGTGATCCGTGTAATCGCGGGTCAATCAGGGTACACTTACCTAACCTTCAATGAAGGCGAAACGGTACCAATAGCATACAAATCACACCTGTACACGAACGCTGAAATGAGTTTTGCTTCTACAGAAACAATTCTGACAGCAGTAAAGACTGCTGTAGTGAGAGAAAGAGCACTGGCTCAGGGAAAACGCATAATGGTCGTAACTCCAGTACCAGCCTTGGAGGCTGTTACAAAGGCAAGCGTTACAAATGCTAAAGCTTTAAATCCGAAATGGATACAATGGGCTAATTCTCCCACTGCAACAGATGTAGACTACAAATTTGATTCTACATTAAAAACACAAGCATTCCTGCAATACGAACAATATCCTCTCCCGAATGAAATAATGCCTCTAGGGCCAGATGTACGACCTACCAATTTGCGACTCGCAGATTGCGTCGCATTTGTGACTCGCAATTTGCAACTCGCAAATTGGGATGTACAGCAGTGTTTCAGACACTGTTTGCGATTCCTAATGGGGTCGCAATTTGCATGCCTCATTAATATTAATGAGGCAAGCGCAATTTGCGACCCCATTAGGAATGGCTATCACTCACAGGGATGGCGGCCTGCTGGGGTCAGCAGACCACCATGTCTGTGACTGCTTTTAAATAAAGCAGTTTTTTTTTAATGCAGCCCGTTTTCCTTAAAGGAAAACGTGATGCATTTAAAAAAAAGAAAAATGAAAGTTTTCAGTTTCATTTTTTAAGGGCAGGTAGTGGTCCCTGGGACTACTGCCTGCCCTTAAAAAATATTTTTTGACCCATTCACAAAGGGGAAGGGGTCCTCTGTGGACCCCTTCCCATTTGCAAATGGTTTACCACCTACTTGAAGTATGTGGTAAATTGCAAGTGTTTTGCGACTGCAATTGCGGTCGCAAAACATTCACACATACAAATGCGAGCCGCTATTAGGAAGGGATGCCCTTGGCACGCCCCTTCCTAATAGCGAGTCGCAAACCTCATTTTGCGAATCGGTAAAATGTACCTATTCGCAAAATGAGGTTTGTACATGACCATGCCCTAAATTGCAGTCGCAAACGGGCCGATTGCCCGTTTGCAACCGCAATTTAGGGTCGTACATCTGGCCCCTAGATCAGTATGAATACATTATTTACACTGACGGTTCTGCTCAGCCTGCCATAGGTAGTAAACAGCAATACAGCGCAGCTTGTGCAATTGTAAAAGGATGTATGCAGGAAGGCAAGTACCATTCTAGCAGTACGAAGACACAGTCTCTAGGAGACTGCACAGCACAGCTGGCAGAATTAAAAGCCCTATTACTGGCACTTATAAATATGGATCGGTAATTCCTCACACTTATAGTGTGCGATTCATTTTACTGTGTCCAGTCTTACAATGAATATCTTCACTACTGGGGTCAGAATGGGTTTAAAGACTCAAAAGGTTGAACAATAAAGCACAAAATGCTTTGGGAACAAGTGGCAAAGTTAAAAGAAGACTTGCCAAGAGCTCACGTGATACACACGCTGAGTCATCAACGTGATGGCGTTCATGTTGAAGGGAATTCATTTGCTGATGAATGCCGTCAAGGCGACAGTGCGAACTGCTGCTGTAGCTGCAATCACTCATTCTAGCACGAGAATAGACGGAGTCATAGTAGTAGCTGTCATAGCTTCACGCAAAAACAGCTCAGCTGTACCAAAAAGCTTTCCACTCAAGCACTCCTACAAGTTAGATGCAAAAAATATTCTGTATGCTCAAATTCCAGGAGTGGGGGATAGAGTAATACCAAACATGGATCGCAGATTAGGTTTAATTCTAGGTCTGGGTTCTGCACATGCAGGGATTACCGTGACAGTTTCTCTACTGACACAACGCTATTGGTGGCCAGGATTAACAAAACAAACAAAGGCATTTGTTCTTAAGTGCGACATCTGTCAGCAGATGAAGGGTTCCACCGTAGCACGTCCGGCACAAACACCATTACTAATATCAGACAGACCTCTCGCTTGTGTCTGTTTGGACCATTGCGGCCCCTTACAATCTGATGGGGCTTACAAGTACATCCTGGTGGCAGTGGATTCATGTTCTAGATTCCTGTGGTTTGGCCTTAGCGCTCGGCTGATGCTCGAAATGTTATAAAAGATTTGCGAGTCTTCATAGGGACATACGCAGTTGGCACATTACATTCTGACTGTGGACCCGCGTTTAGCTCTAGGGCTTACAAGGAAGGCATGGGAAGTTTGGGTGTTGCATTGCAGTATTCCTTTCCGTACCATCCAGAGGGAAATTCGGTAGTAGAGATGAAAAACCGGGACTTA